>CM040120.1:255548998-255890048 GCA_022559845.1 Amorphophallus konjac
CGACGTCACGCGGTTTGGGGAAGAGCGGAGAAGACGCGGAGCGCGCGCGGGCTCCTCTTTTTTGTTTGTTTGTTTGCTACAACACAAAAATAAGAGAAGAGAGAGAAGGAGCCACCACGGGAGATTGCTCCGGCGGGGCAAGCGGGACAAGTGTGATATAGCAAGATATGGGGGTTAAACGGCCATAGCGGGAAGTGACTCGCCGCGGTCTCGGGGGGACGGGAATGGTGCAGAAATTAAATAACAAGAATTGAAACGGCCATTGGGGAAGTGACTACCGCGGCCTCGAGAATATGAGCAAATAATAAGATGACAGAATATAAAGAGAATACAAAGAGCGGGAATTTAAACGGCCATTGGGAAGTGACTCGCCGCGGCCTCGAGAACATAAACAGATAAGAATATAACGTATAAGAACGTGAATTTAAACGGCCATTGGGGAAGTGACTCGGCGCGGCCTCGAGAATATGAGCAGAATATAACAGAGTATAAAGAGAATATAAGAACGGAAATTTAAACGGCCATTGGGGAAGTGACTCGCCGCGGCCTCGAAAATAAGATGTGATCGCCAGGGGCCGAAAGACCCCAAAATAAGAAAGTGATCACGCCTACCTCAAGGGCGAGAGATGGTGGGTTGCTTCTTCCTCTCCCTCCGGCCGACCGACGAAGAGGGCTTTCCTCGGCTACCCTTGCAAAATAACGACAAACAAATGACAAGTGGATTAGAAAGACGGAGGTGTAGTATTCAAATCCTTGCGATAAAAATAACGAAATGATGGCAAGACACACACCTGGTTGGTGTTATCTTTTAAACCCCTCTCGGACTCGAGTAGGAGTAAAATGAGATGATGGATGTAAGAAGTGTATAAGAAAAGGTGCCCTTATGAAGGGGGATAGGGGATGCAAGATGATGAATGCAAAAGAACTACGAAGAAAAGGAAAGAATTGGCTTATTGGATGTGCCGATGGTGAAATCCGGCGGAGCTCCGGCAGCGTGGGGATGACGTGGAAGCGCGGTGGATGAAGACGACCTTCCTCTCGCAAGCGTGAGCACCCGAGAAGCCGGCAGAACCTCCACCTACAAAAGAACCCACGGGTTAGAAAATGACTCCGTAGCCTCTGGGCTCCGGCAGCCTATCGGATCACTTCGAAGCTCTCCCAGAACTGAGGGGGTGGGCCTCTATTTATAGAGCTCCGGAGGGTGGAGGCGTCCAAGACCCTGGACACCTCCATCAGGGCCGAAATAATATTTTATTGTATTTTATTTATTTTTTTGGAATACTTTTGTGGAGGCGTCCAGGGCTCCGGACGCCTCAAACAGGTCCACCGAAAACCGACGACGGTCGCACGCGGTTTGGTACAACGCGTGGTTTTGTGAGGGGCGCCTCGTGATTCAGAAATGGGCGCGTCCAGCTGGCTGGACGTCTCCATAATTTAGATTTTTTCACACACGACAAACCGTCGTTCGGTGAGCGGCGCCCGTGAGAGAGTTGATGGAGGCGTCCAGGGTTTTGGATGCCTCCAAAAATATATTATTTTTATTTTTGTTTTGTCTTTTATGCCAAGGCTGGCATTTTAATTTTTTTATACTTGTTTTTATGGAGGTGTCCAGGGACCTGGACGCCTCCATTAATTTATTATTTTTTATTTGGTTTTGTCTTTTATGCCAACTGGCATTTTATGTTTTTTATATTTGTTTTTATGGAGGCGTCCAGGGGCCTGGACGCCTCCATTAATTTATTATTTTTAATTTAGTTTTGGGCCCTGAGAAAAGAATAAAATAAAAGAAAAGAATGGGGGCGTCCAGGGGCCTGGACGCCCCCATTAAGACCCACCCGGGTCCTCAATCGGCGGCCGCCTGGCAGACACCTTCTTGGTTCCGGAACCTCTTGATGCGTCTGACTGGTGTTGACGCCGTCCGAATGCCGTGACGAGACGATTCCGAATGCCGAAAAAGGCAGAAGAAGACCCAAGAAAAGGAAGCACTCGAGTGATTCAAAATGCGTAAGCCGTCGCGGGGCGTCGTATAGTAATATGAGACTTTTTCAGGAGACGTCAAGAATGGCGTGTCTACAGCTGCCCCGCCTTGGCGTCTGCTTTGCAGGGGAGCGACACGTAGTGGAATGGTATCGAAGTGGAGTGAAATGAAGTGGGAGCGGACTGATAAGTTGATGCCAAGGTGTGATGAGACACGCTTTTGACGTTACTGTTTGGAATCTTTCCTGAAGTTTCAATGAGGCGACCTTGAAGAAGGTCTTTCAAATATTGACGATTGCTTGGACGGAGATCAAATAAGGGAGGGTGAGATGTGCGCTCAGGCACGAAAAGGAGACCAACTTCTCGGTGTGGAAGTACCTGGGTCATAAACCGGAGGTTTCACCTTTGGGGAGCGGTTACCATCCAATGTGGAAGTGCTGCGGCCAAGGTGGGTCAAACAAGGTCAAAAGTAAAGGAATATCTGAGGGTCTGTGCAAACAAGGGTCTCCTTTGGAAGAGCAGCGTAGGGCTGTCTCAAGGAAACTCGGTATTTCATTCGGAGTGGAATATCTCATTTTTGTGGGAATTGAAACACAACGGCTTTCACAATCGAATCACTTGAATGATCTTCCGCAATAAATCAAAGTCCTATATGAATGCATGCTGGGTTTAAAGAAAAATTTAAAACAAACTAAAATAGAAAATAGCCAAGGATAATATTGTCAACTTGTTAAGAACGGGTCAGATACCGATCCGGTGAGCCGACACTGGGCTGGGGCCCTTTTATCCACGCACCAACTCACTGAATGGAACCGTCGTCCCCATGCTACCACAAATTAACGGTCTATCCGTACAACCCAAATTCTTCTGGGATCATCACTGTTTTTGTTGAAGGGGAACTCAAATCCCATATTTGTTCGGGTCGCAAGGTCCTTGACATGTTCTAGTAGCGTAGGTATCATATACTACGATGCATGACATGGTGGGACCAACCATTGAAAGGTGGGACAGGAGACTGGACAACGATGTCCGTTAGTAAAACCTGCACAGGCCAGCATGGATTAATAACATCAGAATGTAGCAGATTTATAACTGAATCACACCACAATGGAAAGGAAATCTAGCCAAAATCCTGACACTGACTGCTGATGTGACATGTTCCGTCCTGTAGCGATCTTCCCTTCCTATAAGAACTCCCCTTAGGCTAGTTCATTCAAATGCACCAAGGTGGGTTTTGGAAGCTCAGGAGAGGAAAGAGAGGAGAATCTAGAGATTTCAGGATGGAAGGAGAGTCTTCCCGCGTTATGAAGAGGAGCAGGCCTAGCAGCGAGATCAGGCGACTCTCCGACCTCGAGGGTCATCTGAGTGGGACGATCATGTCGCATATGGTAAGCTGATTCATTTCAAATTTTCCATGTGAACCTTCTTCTTACTTCCTTCCTTTCTTCTTCTTTCTTTTCTCTTCCAGTCATATCCACTCTTCCCAGGCCCGAGGAAGTTTTCCAAACTGCCATGGCTTTCAAAGCTAACTTCCAATATCTCCATTGGCATGAGGGCCATACTCTCGAAGTGGCATCTGCAGGGGCTCCTTATTCACGCCAAGCATTACGAGAAGATTCGTATGGACTGGGCGGCTATGGGAGCGCTAGTGAAGATCTGGCATCCCCAGACCCACACTTTTATCTTCCCGACCTTCGAGGTGACGATCCTCCTCGAGGAGGTGGAACTTCTGCTCGGATTGAAGAAATTCAAGAGTGACGGGAAGGTGAAGGCTATGCGGATGCTGACACGGGGGACTTCTGAAAGCGTCCTTGGAAGCTTCATGCCGCCCGACGCAGCCCGAAAGGTCCGTACTCAAAAGGGGATCGATCTCCAAAAGCTCACGGAGTGGGTCATGGACGCCCTGAGAGGGTCACCAGACGATGACTATTTGGAGGGAATCATGAAGGGGTTCACCATTTGTCTGGCGGGTGCTCTCTTGTTTCCTTATACCGATAACATAGTGGAGGAAGACCAACTGAGTGCTATCTGCGGGATCTGGCGTGGAAAGAGGGTGGGACCCGCCGTCCTTGCCTATCTTTACAGCGGCCTTACTGCCTCGAGCATGGGTAAGCCTCCTTTTGGTTGCGCACTTGTCTTAAATTGCTGGCTTAATCTGCACTTCAAATTCGACCACCGCGAGGGAATGCCAACTGCTTCGAAGCTTTTCCAACAAAGCCCGCTTCACCACATAGCCGACGTGTTAGGCTTCGGTGGTACTGTAGTGAACCGCGTTCCGTGGCTGAAGAAACGTGAAGATTGGCGGTCTTACTTCCGCACCGTGACACAAGGCTTCTTCACTTGCGCACCGGCATGTTTGCTTTCGCTTGATCTCCTCATGAGGCCTTCTCCCGAAGTTGATCTTCAACTGATCGGTGCGACCGAGTTCGTCCTTTATAATGCGCATCGGTGCTGCCTCCAGATTGGCATCCCACGCCATTCGTTCCCGCCACCGACTGGCATCGTTCCTTTGAAGAAAAGGGAGTTGGGCACTGAAGTGGACGCGAAGGAAGCGAAGGCCATTAAAGCTCCCTGGAAGACAAGTGTTGCGGGAAAGGCCTTAGCGCACGTGGTGGAAGAATGCGAGCCGTGGAGGGCTTATGTAACCGAACTGGGGAAGTTAAGGCCTAAGGCGCCTAAACCCCTGATGTAGCTCATTCTGCTTTTCTGATGGAATAAAATCTGGCATTGATGTTTTGGGACCCCCGTCCACTTAATTATTATTATCTTTTTTTTGTGGTTTTTCTTTTTCTTTGTGTTTTTTTTATTTGGATTATACATACTCTTATCTTTTTTACTTTTATTATATATATATATATATATATATTGAAAAAAAATTATTATAGGGGCGTCCAGGGGCCTGGACGCCCCTAATTTTTATTTTTTTTATTTTATTTGTTTTTTTTGTTTTGGGGGCGTCCAGGGTCCTGGACGCCCCAACTTTTATTTATTATTATTTTTTTTGTTTGTTTTTTTTTGTTTTGGGGGCGTCCAGGCGCCTGGACGCCCCAAAATTTTTGAATTTTGAAAAATAAAAATAAAAATTGTGGGGGCGTCCAGGCGCCTGGACGCCCCAAAGAAGGTAGCTTCTATATATAAGGGCTGCCCCCTCCCCCTTTTGCTCATTTACTGTTCATTCTGACGACCTAGTCACCCTAGACGACCCATTCTTCGTCCCAATGGAGCGAGGAGGATCGAGCCAGGGTCCACAGAAGCGGAAACGACGGGCTCGTCGTCCGAGGAGGCTGAGGGATGATGCCGAGGAGGCTGCTGCGGCGGAGGAGATTGCCGCAGGTGAGGAGTCTCTTCCTTTGGCCTTGGAGGCTGCAGTGGACGCTAGCGACGCGGGAGAGGACGAGCACGATCCGGTAAGCCCCTCGGAACTCTCACTCTGTGGTTCAATAGGCTAAACGGACGGGTGAGAGGCTGTGAGAGAAGGCCGGGGAGTGAGGGAAAGGAGGCGTCCAGGGCCCTGAACGCCTCCACATTTTCTTTTTCTTTTTTATTTTTTTTATTTATTTATGAAAATAATAGAAATATAATTAAAAATAAGGAGGCGTCCAGGGCCTGGGACGCCTCCATGATAATATATATATTATTAATATATTTTTTGTTTTGGTTTTGGGGTTTTTATAAAAATAAAAGAGAATAAAGGAAAAGGAAAGGAGGCGTCCAGGGGCCTGGACGCCTCCAAAAAATAAATATTTTTAAAAAGAAAAATAAAGTAAAATGAATAAGTAGTATATACAGTGTTATTGTTTATTATTATTCATGATGCTGATGTGTTCTCTTTTGGTTTTGTGGTGTGCAGGGCGTGATGAAGGGACGGATCAGCTGGTCCCTAGTGGTGGCAGCATACCGTGGGCTGCCGGACTTCCAGAGGGCGCGTGTGGACGCCATGGGCTTTGGAGCTTTCCTTAGGATCGAGCCCTTCCGGCTCGACCTTCCTCTTATCCAGGCACTGAGGGAGCGGTGGCACGCACCGAGCCGGGCGTTTCTGATGCCCTGGGGGCACATGGTGCCGACACTGGAGGACGTGGCTCGGATTACCGGGCTACGAGTTGACGGAGAGGCAGTCAGTGGGGTCACCTACCCCGACTACCGAGAGAGTGCCCTGGACCTGCTGTGGTTAGAGACGAGCGTGACTGATAGAGACAGCAGGGTAGTTGGCCGAGTGGAGATCATGGAGGCGCTCGGATTCGTTGACCCGCGCCAGCGGGTTAGCGAGACTGGAGCGGAGTTCTTGGCTCGACTAGAGGGGGATGTTCGTGCAGCTTTCACCCAGGATCCGAGCGAGAGGGAGCTGGTGGATCTAGACCTTCGGAGGTTTCTTTTCTTCTTCCTGGGCCGCCTTCTGCTGGGGACGAAGGGGGACGGCATCCACTGCCGCTTCCTTGGGATTCTGGCTGACCTTGGCAGAGTGGGGCACTACGGGTGGGGAGCGGCTCTGCTTGCCCATTTGATTGCTGATCTCTCCCAGACTTCGGAGAAGGAGACGACAGTCAGCGGCTTCGCACCTTTTCTCCAGGTAAACATTTTATTTATGCATTCCCACAGTTGAATATGCAATTATTGTACTAATGATGTATGATGGATGCAGGTGTGGAGCTATTACTATTTCCTGATGGGGAGGGCTAGGCATGGGAACAGGAGGGCCGTGCCTCTGGCGCGGCGGTGGAGGCCGGTCATGGTTGCAGCACCCCACGGCTACCAGCTGGCATCACTTCGTCGGGAGCTGAGCGAGTATCCCGAGGCCATGGTATGATGCGTATGATTTTTTTGTGTTTATGCATGTGACTGAATGGTAACTAACATGATGTATGTATGGTGATGCAGGTGGTGTGGAGACCCTACCTGGGCATGGGCGACGCTGACCAGCCTTGGGTTGTAGCGGGTCTTCCTCGTTTCAGGCGGGACGTGTGGGTCCATTGCCTGAACGAGATCGAGCCGCTTCGGTTGAGGCTGGTTATGAGGACGTTGGGGCTGGCCCAGGAGTGGGTTGATGTAGAAGAGCCGGCCCGCATTGGGCGGAAGACCAAGGGGAAGGTGAAGGTTGTGGACTGGAGTACGCGCTTCCCAGCACAGTACCAGGACTGGCAGCAGGGCGGGGTCCCAGTGGTGTCCCATGTACAGGACAGCACAGACTACATGAGACGGTACCGAGCTACGTATGGGGACCGCCTCTTCCTTGGTGGTATGGCAGGGGTAAGTGAAATGAGAATGCTTCACTCTTTTATATGTATATGCATGTGGTACTAACTTACGTGCAATGCAGGATGCTCGTGATACCATGATCGCCGACCTGCGGGCCCAGTTGGCGGACGCCAGGCGGCAGTTGGTGGCCATCCGACAGGAGTTGGAGATCCTGGTGAGTTTATGTGATGCATTTTTTTGTGACCTGGATTTTTAATGCTTAGCCTTTGACTGACGTTTGCCCCGTGTTTCAGCGGGCCCACCAGACAGCGGCAGCCGGGACGGTTGGTGGAGCGGGTTCCAGTTCGCGGCGCCCTCCTCCGGAGGTTTCTGCCCTCCAGGAGCAGCTGGCGTATGCTGTGGCTCGGGCTGAGGAGGCCGAGCGTGACCGCGAGGCTCGAGTGAGCGCTTGCCTGACCTTGCCTCTCTTCTGGCTACTTTCCTTCTATCACTGTTGTTCTCTTATGGTGCATGCGTGCTTTGACAGGTGGCCGAGATTCGGGAGGCCCTGGCGCATGCTGTTCGTGCCGAGCAGGAGCGCGACGCTCGGGTGGCAGAGCGTGACGCCCGGATTGCGGAGCGTGACGAGGCTGAGGAGCTCCCTCGTGACGTGCTGGATCTGCGGATCGCCCTCGAGCTGTCGAGGAGGGAGGCGATGAGAGAGAGAGAGAGGAGAGGGAGAGAGAGAGGGAGGAGCGACAGCGGGATCAGACCGAGAGGAGGGCTCAGGAGGCCCAGCTGCTGGAGCTCCGATTAAGTCTCGGCACGGCGGAGGGGAGGCTTCGGAAGAGCGAGGAGCGGTACCAGAGGGCGAAGGAACGCGGGGCGTGACTTCGTCAGTCTGGTTCTTTTTCCATGGGCAGCTATCTGGTCTCTTCGGCCGAGGAGCGTCATCGCGCCTTCGAGGCTGGAGTGCCACCGCAGGGCGAGGCGAGCACGGCTTCTCAGGGTTCGCAGAGGCCCCCTAGGGATCCCCGGCAGAGGAGGGAGGAGAGAGATGACCAGGAGGGTGATGGTAAGAGTTAGAGAGTTGCTTGTACACGTCACCCTTCTCACTGTATGATGTACTTTCGGCTATTATATGAAATGAAAATGACTTTCTTGTGTTGTGTGTACTTTTCTCTCTCCCACACTCTCTTCTTTACACTGAGTTGTCCTTCGAGGCACGCTCCACGAGACCTTGCCCTGAACAGCGGGGAACTACGCTTTGCACGGGGGGATTCTATTTCCTTTCTCCCCCTTTTGGGCGCGTCCAGGCGCGAGGACGTGTCTTAATCCTTGAATTCAAATTTAAAGCGTCGGGTGGCCTTTCTTCTCCCGTGCCTTACCTGCAAACGAGCCCGCCTTCCGCCGAAACTCGCTTGCCCCCTTTTCGTCTTCCTCCTCTTTTGATTGATGGAGTTCGGTGGGCCCGATCATGGTGAAGGTGGAGAGGGACGAGGAACTCCTCGCCCGAGGAGGGACGCACCAGAGCACGGAACGGCGTCCATGGAGGAGGAAGGGCCGCTTCGGGCCCCCGAGGGACCCGAGGGGCCCGATGGCGCGGGAGGAGGTGAACACGGTCCGGTAGGTCCTCCGATCTCTTCCTCTTTTAATTCATTTTGGGTTTTGAAGCGAGCTGCGCGAGGGGGGAAAGGGTTCGGCGAGTGTCGCACTTAAATGATGGACGCGTCCTAGACAGGGGACGCGTTCTTTTTGACTGATGTGGGACCCCTTTCTTGGTGCAGGACATGGCAAGGACCCTGGGTCTGGCCGATGAGTGGGCGAGTGCGGACGAGCCGAGCCGCGTCAGGAGGGAGAGTCGCGGCAAGGCGAGGCTCGAGGATTGGCCCGTACGTCTCCCTGGACAGCAAGGGGGTGTACTGGTGCAGGACAGTGCCGACTTCCTGCGGCGGCAGAGAGAGAGTTATGCGGGGCTTCCCCAAGCTGGGGACACGCGTGGCATCGGCAGCTCGCGCGCCCAACTGTCAGAGACTAGGCGGCAGCTGGCCGTCGCTCAACATGAGCTGTCGCTCCTGGTAAATTACGTGCCGCACTTTTATCTTCAGATTTTGGAGTTTCACTGACGGCCGTTGTTTATTTTGTTCCAGCGTGCCCAGCAGACAGCGACGGTGGGAGTGGCTGGCAGATCTTCCAGTTCCTCGGCCCCTTTTCTCGAGATTGCCTCCCTCCGGGAGCAACTTGTCGGTGCGGTGGCCCGCGCGACCCGGGCGGAAGAGGAGCGTGACGCCTGGGTGGCGACTGTAGCGGAGCTGCGGCATCGTGGTGAGGAGAGACTTTCTCCAGACATCCTGGAGTTAAGGGTTCTTCTGCAGATGATGAGGAGAGAGGCAGAGAGAGAGAAAGCCGAGAGAAGGTCTGAGCGACAGCGGGATCTGACTGAGAGGAGGGCCTTGGAGGCCCAAGTGAGAGAGCTCCAGCTGGGCCTTCAAGCCGTCGTGTAGAGGCTAGGAGGGATGGAGACGCGCTACGAGAGAGCGCGAGAGTTCGGGGAGCGACTCCGCCAGTCCGGTCGCTTTGCCACTAGTGGCTTCTTCGCCACGCCAGGGGAGGAGCAGCGAGTCACTGCTGCGGAGGAGGCACCAAGAGGCGAGGCAGGTGCTACTGCACGGGGATCCCGGAGGCTTCTGAGGGACCCTCACCTCGGGGGAGAGGAGGAGAGTGCCCAGAGAGATGAGTGATGGTGAGGATTGGCGAGCTAGTGGACCCGCCACCTCTCTATGATTGTAGTGTTTGTGACAGCTTATGTAGAATTATGAATGGAATGATTTGATTTTCTGCTGCTTGTTCGTTCTCTTGTGCGTTCCTTCTTCCCTACACTTCTTTTCCTTTGCACTGTTCCCATGTGATGGGTCTACCGAGACTCCGCCTCAAGCGGAGAATCGCGTCTTGTGACCATTTTCCACGGGAATCTGCCGTCGAAGTCAAAAAAAGACGGCCCTAGTTTCTTTTCCCAACGTTGTGTCAAATTTTGCGGACATCCTCCAAATCATGATAGGGTATCCCTAGACAATCATAGGGGCTATTCGTCCTATTCTTCGTCCAGTCAATCACCCTGTGCGAGCGGTGAAGCGACACATGGGACCGCTTGGCCGGTGCCTCATTGCGAGGGCTATCATTAACAGGTGATGGAGGCAATCTTGGCCCTCACTCCTTCCGTTTCTATAAATTCTTGTCCCTTTTATTTTCCCAGGTATATCGAGAGCTAACTCGAGGAGCACGAGTTCTCACGGGAGAGGAGGAGTTCAAAATTCTGAGAGTTGGATGGAGGGTGAATCTTCCCATTCCTCGAAGAGAAGCAGGTCCAGTGGTAGTAGTTCCAGGAGGCTTTCAGACCTTGAAGGGCACTTCAGCGAAAGGGCCCAATCACAACTCGTAAGCCAAGTTTTCTTGCCCCTTTTTCATTCTTTCTTCCTTTCTTCTGACCAAACCTCACCCCCATTCCTTGTATGTGTAGGTTGTGATGAAATCACAAATCTTATGGGAGTTGGTAGTAGCAGCGTACAGGGGCCTCCCAGATTTTCAGAAGGCGAGGCTAGACGTGATGGGATTTGATACCTTCCTTCGGATCGAGCCGATCCAGCTCGACCTGGTCCTGATCCAAGCCTTGTGTGAGAGATGGGACCCAGTGAGTCGGGCATTCCTGATGCCGTGGGGGCACATGGTGCCCAGCTTGGAGGATGTGGTCCGGATCACAAGCCTGAAGGTAGAGGGCGAGGCAGTGACCGGAGTCACTTACGCGGACTACAGAGAAGGTGCCCAGAAGTTACTGGGTTTGGACCTAGATGGTCGGAAAAATAGGTCGGTAGCTAGGGCGTCCCTAATGGATGCATTAGGGCTCACCGACACTCGTCGGCGGGACGATGAATCCTCAGAAGAGTTCATGGAAAGGATGAAAATAGAATGCCGTGCCGTGTACTGCACAGATTTCGGCAACTGGGAAAGATGCAACATAGATTTGAGGAGATTTCTCCTCTTCCTTTTGGGGAGATTGGTACTGAGCTCGAAAGGGGACGGTATCCAATGTTGCTTCCTGGAGCTGCTGTCAGACCTTGAAAGAGTAGGGTATTATGCCTGGGGAGCCGCCATGCTGGCACACTTGTTTGCAGGCCTATTCCAAGAAATGGATCGTGAGATGACTGTGAGTGGTTTCACACCATTCATCCAGGTATTTTTTTGGTTTTGCTTGTTTTGTATTTTTTTTTTGTGTTTTTACAAAGTACTGATGACTTGCGCCGAGCAGCTGTGGAGGTATTATTACCTCCCTATGGGGAGAGCTCGGCATTGGCGACCTGTGATGGTGCCGTTAGCCAGGCGGTGGGAACCCATCATGAGTGCGGCACCCCTAACCTACCAACTGATGGTGCTAAGGCGGGAGCTACAGGAGTTCCCTGCAGCGATGGTAAACTGGAGACCCTACTCAGATATGGTCGATGCCGACCAGCCGTGGGTTCTAGCAAGTCGTGCCCGGTTCGGACGGGAACTGTGGATGCACTGCCTGAATGAAATCGAGCCGCTTCGGCTATGATTAGTTATGAGGACTTTAGGACTGGCTCAAGAATGGGTGGATTCAGCGGCGCCACCTCGTGTCGGGAGAAAGACGCGGGGACCGGCGACCTGCATTGACTGGCGCGCGCAATTCCCCGAACAGTACGAGGACTGGCAACGGGGTGGCACGATTGTAGAATCATAGGCGCGGGATAGCGAGGACTACTTGCGTCTATATAGGACAAAGTACGCAGAACGGTTCCAACCCCGGGGACTTGTGGAGGTAGGTTTACCCTTTTCTCTTCTTTTCTTTCTCCTTTTCTTGGTTTTCTGGTGAAAATGCTGACTTGTAAGGCTGCAGGATGTCCGGGATGCCATGATAGCGAATTTATGAACTCGCTTGGCAGAGATAGAACAACAGTCGGGTGATGCCCGCGGAGCTACGAGCGCCTTGGTAGGTGTACAGTACTTTCCTAATTAAAACCCCAGATTCCAGATGTTGGCTGCTAATTCACGCGGTCGTAGCATGCCCAGATTGGCGCGGCTTCCCCAGCGATGGGAGTGGGTGGTGCCTCTTCCGGCTTGTGGATTCCTACCTCAGAACTTGACTCGCTTCATGAGCAACTTGCTCATGCCACGCAGCGTGCCGCAGAGGCAGAAGGGATGCTCTGTATACAGGTAAAAGTTTCAGTGTTGGGTTCTCTTGGTTTACGCCTTATCACGTATCTGAGATGGTACATTTGGCAGGAAAAGGAGACGGAAGGAGCGCTTGCCCAAGCTGCGCAGAAGGAGGCTAGGATAGCAGAACTGGAGAGGGAACTACGGCGTCATCCTGATGATGACTCCTCTAGGGATGCCGTGGAACTGAGGATCACTCTCCAGTTGGAGAGGGAAGACCGTGAGAGAGAACGTGCAGAGAGAGAAAGAGACGCGGAGAGAGAAAGAGCCAACAGATTGACTGAAAGGGAGGAACGAAGGGCCATGGAGGCCCAACTATTCGAACTTCGAATCAGCCTTGGCCTTGCTGAACAGTGGCTGAGAGATGGTGAGGAGCGCTACCGAAGAGCACGAGAGCGTGGCTTTCGTGTTGGTAGCTTCTCTGCTGTTTCCATAGATCAACGCCGGGATACGGGAATAGGAAGAGGAGTACAGAGTGGTAGGAGTACCGCTTTTCGTAGTTGGGTAGCACCTTTGAGAGTGTTTTGCCCGGAGAGTAGTGGGACGAGTAATGCAGAGAGAGAGGGCGGAACTTGATGTAATTTTTTTGGTTTTTGGAATAAAATACAAGGTTCGGTTTGTTTGTTTTTCACCTTTGCTTCAGTTGCCTGAATCCCTACATATATCACTGAAACAAACAAATCAGAATTTCTGTTCTGACTTGGCCCCTTGCTCAATAAGCAAATGGTCACTGTGAGTGTCCTTGATAACTAGTCAAGGGGCCAAGCCTTTATTTTAACGAAGGCAAGGGAAAGAAGTGGTGATGATAAATGCGACATGCAAGCACACGAATGCAAGCGGTATTAAAGTGAGATGCTGCACGCAAATGCAATCATGCAAAATTGATTTGTTTTTCTCTTCTTTTTTTTTATATTTGGCATTTTTTTGTTTTTGTTTGCAAATATGTACATTTTTTTTCTTTTCCATTTTTTTTGCTTTTATAAAAAAATTTATTGCTAACGCCCGGCAAGCACTCAAATGGCACCTAACCTTCGTGAGAACAGGGGTTTCTTACTAACCTCCCAGGTATCCTAAGTGCACATCTAGGTTGATTTGGGCCTCTAGACCCCTCGAATGATGATCTCGCCGGCTAAGACTTACCCTGATGACAATACCGTCATGCCATGCTTAGGCTCCCAGTTGCTTCCGACCACAGGGATTCACCCAAAAGATGTTTGAGGTAAAAGATTTGCCCGACCCGGGTCTGTTTCCTCACAACTCTAGATGGTATATGATGGATCACCCTGGAACCCTAACGACCAACCGCGCGACGCTAACCCGGAATCAGACGCCGTCGCACCCATAGGTGACGCGCTTGCATTGGCCTAAGCCCGAGGTTAAACAAGAAGACATCAAGGTGGTAAACAGGGGTCTTGACCAGCCAGAAACACAGAGACTCCTTCGTAGCGATAGCTTTTGCTTTTCAAAGTAGGCAACCAAATGTGTATATTAAGATAAGGTCGCAGACCCTAGGCAGTTTTCATCCTTCAGAAACTCCATCGAACCTTCATCTTTAGAGGAAGAAGGAAGAGCGTAGGGGATAAACCTCCTGAGAGGACCGGCAAAACCGTTAACCCGGCGAGCGAATAAGGGCCCATTAACTCTTTCCTTTCGGACAACTTCGGACCAAATCTCGAGCGTTTACATTCCACGGCCCCTTTTGTGGATTCAGACTTTTGCTTTGAGGGGTTCCGTTTATCGCAACAGGCACGGTCACGACCAGGCTTTTCTCTTGATTTTGATTTTGTATTTCTTTTTGTGAGGGAGATAAAGTCGTTTGACGTTTGTGGGCTCCCTTTTCGTATGCCTGCGGGGACACTGCCCTCTTCTCGTGCTCTGATCGATGCTCGAGGAAATGGATCCTACTCTTACCTTTGGGGTTTGAGTTTCGGTTTCTCATGCTCAGCGTTTTAAGGGCGCCGACTGTCTCATTTTGTCGAAGGGAAAAGAATAAAGATTACAGCTTCCGGAGATCTTCTGGGTGACGCTCCACCGTAGGTGATGCTACCGACCCTTTTTTTTGAATAAAATACATAAGTGAGCACATGTTGGCTTCCTTCGAGCGAGCATAGGCCGATGTGACCGGACAGGGATCTCCACGGTTCTGGCAAACCAAGACCCGATGCCTACCAAGCCTTAATGGGCCCTATCCTAACATGAAGGTTAAATGTCGGGACTTAACTATATGGTGACTGCCGGGCATCGGCATTTTGAATTTTCCATATTTTTAGTGGTTTTCAATATTTCTTTATTTTTGATGTTTTTATCTTTTCATCATTTTTTGTTTATTTTGTGCTAAGGGTAGTATTTCTTAAGATAAAGCCCATTCCAAGGGTGGGATAACTCGGTCCCTTCGGCGTTGATTAGCTTGTAGGCGTTGCCAGGGTACACGACTTGAATTACAAATGGTCCTTCCCAATTGGGTTGGAGCTTAGAACGCGGACCTCCATGTTTGACAAAAATTCTTTTTACGACCATCTCACCAACTTTGAATTTTCTCTCACCGACTTTCTTTTGGTAAAAGCGAGCGAGTCTATTTTGATACACACGCGCGTGTTCGGCAGCGGCCAGCCGCTTCTCATCCAAGAGTTCCAACTGGGCGAGGAGTGAATCACGACGATCGTCGAGGGGAAATTCCTCATCCAATTGTACCCTGAGAGAAGGGATCAGAGTCTCGTACGGGACTACCGCTTCCATCCCATAAGTAAGGGCAAATGGAGTCTGCCCGGTGGGAGTACGGATTGAAGTGCGATAGGCCCATAGAGCTTCGATAAGCTTTTCTGGCCAGTCTGAAAACTTACTAGACTCGCAGGTTTTTTTGATAATTTTGTGCAATGTTTTATTGGTGGCCTCCGCTTGGCCGTTACCTTGTGGGTAATAAGGCGATGAATGATGCAATGCAATTGCGTACCTTTTGCAGAGGTCCTGTAGGTCCTGAGAAATGAACTGTGGCCCATTGTCGGTGACGATCGTGCTTGGGACGCCGAATCTGGCGAGGATGTCCTTCATGATGAACTTGCAGACTGTTGACGCCTTGATTTCCGCGTAAGCTTCAGCTTCGGCCCATTTGGTGAAGTATTCCGTTGCAGTAAGGATGAAAGATTTCTGCTTGGTGAGGGAATTGGGATCACCTAGGGGACCAATGATGTCGAATGCCCACATGGAGAAAGGCCACGGGGAGGATATTGGGTGAAGTGAGGAAGATGGTGAATGGATTTTATCGGCGTGAAGTTGACACTTGACACACCTACGGACATAGACAGCACAATCCTCTTCCATAGTGGGCCAGTAAAAACCTTGCCGAATGATCTTTTTGGCGAGCATCTGACTATTCACGTGGCCACCGCACACACCCGAGTGCGTCTCTTCTACACATTTCCAAACCTCATCGTCACCAAGACATCTTAACAGAATACCAGTATGGCTCCTCCTATAGAGTAGACCTCCAACCAAAGTATATTTCTGAGCCACCCTTCTTATGGCTTTCTTGTCCTCTGTGGTGGCCCCTTCAGGATAAGACTGATCTTGGCAGTATTTGACAATTTCATAGAACCATGGTTTCTCTTCATCAGCCAGTTCTTCTTCGGCCTCTGCCAACATGATTTCTCTCTTCTCAAGGATATCTTCCTACAGGATCTTCCTTGCTATCCTGTCTTTGATATTTACGTAGGAGGCATCATCGATTGCAGGGGCGTGAAGTTTATAGATGGAAATGGACTTAAACCATCTTCCTAGAGGGAACCTTATGGATGATGCCAACGAGGCGAGGGCATCGGTGAGAATATTCTGATGACGAGGGACATGAACAAAGATCAGTTTGGTGAATAGTTTGGCAAAGACAGCAGTGAGTTCTTGGTATGGCTTGAGTTTGGGATCGCGAGTGTGATATTTAGTGAGCACCTGGCGAAGGATGAGTTGACTATCACCTACGACTCGCAATTCAGTGATACGAAAAGAATGAGCGAGTTCTAGGCCAGCTAGAAGGGCTTCATATTCAGCTATATTGTTGGTGACTGAAAATTTGAGTTGGTATGCTAATGGGAATGTGAGGCCTTCAGGCGACAGGAGGGCGATGCCGATTCCTCTCCCTTGAGAATTCAGAGCTCCATCAAAATATAGCGTCCACATTGGCTCATCTGATTGGTTGATGGACATTAGTTCCTCATCTGGAAACTCTGATTGGACGGGATCGAACTTGGGAAGAGGATGGTGAGCGAGATGCTCGGCTATGGCATAGCCTTTAATCGCCTTTTGCTGGACGTAGACGATGTCAAACTGAGAGAGAAAACTTTGCCAGCGTGCTAATCTATCCGTAAGGATAGATTTTTCCAGAAGGAATTTGATAGGATTCATTCGAGCAATCAAGTGGACCTCGTGAGCCAAGAAGTAGTGCTTCAATTTCTGCACTACCCAAACGAGGGCAGCACAGGTTTTCTCCATGCCGGTGTACTTCTGCTCACAGGGATTGAGAAGTTTGGACAAGTAATAGGTTGCCCGTTCCTTGCCTTCTTCATCAGCTTGTGCGAGGACGGCTCCTACGGAGTCATCCAAGACTGAGACGTAAAGTATCAGAGGTTTTTCCAGTTTGGGTGGAATGAGAACGGGTGGACTAGCCAGATATTCCTTTAACCCTTCAAAAGCTTTCTGACATTTAGAATTCCAGTGGAATTCTACTCCTGGCATGGTCAACTCGTAGAGAGGTCTACACCTTTGTGAATGTTGGGACACAAACCGACGAATAAACTGCAACCTCCCGATTAAACCTCGGACTTCCCTCAAATTCTTGGGAGGCGGCATATCCCTGATAGCCTTAGCTTTGTCAGGATCTATCTCGATCCCTCTTTTGCTCACAATGAACCCCAGCAATTTACCTGACGACACACCAAACACACACTTCTTCGGGTTCATTTTCAGTTGGAACTCCCTTGACCTCTGCAAGACCTTAGCCAAAACTTCTGGATGTTCCATCCTGGTCCTTGATTTTTCCAATAAGTCATCCACATACGCTTCCAGATATATGTGCATCATGTCATAAAATATGGCCATCATCGCTCTTTGGTAAGTAGCTCCAGCATTCTTTAATCCGAACGGCATGACCACGTAACAATATGTTCCCCAAGGGGTAGTGAATGACGTCTTTTCCTGATCCTCTTCTGCCAAACGAATTTGATTGTATCCTGAAAATCCATCCATGAAAGAGAGGGTTTCGTAGCCTGCCGTGTTATCAATCAGCACATCAATGTGAGGTAAGGGAAAATCATCCTTTGGACACGCGCGGTTAAGGTCCCGGAAGTCGATGCAAATCCTGACTTTCCCATCTTTCTTCATGACCGGGACAATGTTCGCCACCCATTGAGAATAAAGAACGACTCTAATGAACCTGGCTTTGTGGAGCTTATCGACCTTTTCTTTCATTTTCAAAGCCATCTGAGGATGGAAATGCCTTAACCTTTGTTTTACCGAGATGGACCCCGGTTTTAGGGTTAAACGGTGTTCGACCAAGGTTGAATCCAGACCCGGCATATCCTCGTAGCTCCATGCAAACGTGTCCTTATATTCCTTGAGAACCTCAATTAATACCTCTTCTTCAGAGGGTGGTAGGTTGTCACTTATGAGGATGATCCTAGGGTCTTCGTCAGTTCCCAAGTTGACTTCTTTGGTGGATTCTTCTACGGCGGTTGACGGCTCGTCGAATCTCCTCATTCCAGTAGCGTATGCGCCCGCCGCATCCTCATATTCTTCACCATCATCTTCAGTGGGGCATTCTTCATCCGTGATCTCGTAGACTCCATGCCCTTCATCAGATGCACAGTCGCCCTCGCATTCTATTTCGGGTAGCTGGATGGGATTTTCTAACAACTGGGGGATGGCAAGAAGGGCTGACACCTGGCGGCCAAATCCAGAAGGAATCGGCGAGGGATCTGCCTATCCTTGGATTTCTTCCTAGGTACTACCCTTGGCCTATCATTCCTAGATTGACTGACAATATTTACAGAAGAAGAGGAAGACGAAGAGGATGGTGTAGAATGTACAGGAGAAGACCCCTCAGAGGAGGGGTAGAAAAGGTCGCTCATCGGACCTTGGACGGGTGGTCCGCAAGACGGTACGCACCCGTGGGAGATGTAGGAGGTTTCCTCAACGAAGATGTGTTGTTGGGGAGTTTGAAAATTGACGTTTTTTTTTCGTTTTCATTTTTAATGACAAAGCAGTGAAAAGAGATTGGAGGAGAGAGGAAAGTGGTTATGGCTAGAGGATTATGAGGCTCATAGAGCAGATCATGGTTGAAGACCTGGCGCGGGTTGAAAAGCCCGCGTAGGTATGTAAGCAAAGAAGGGGACCTGGGAAGATCATCAGACAATTGTCTGGCCCAGGAAGAAGATATCAGCAAAGGCTGAGATGAGTGGATGGAGAGGATGGTGGCTAATGAGCCGTCGACGGCAATGTTGAGGACGGATGAAGATCCGTTGATGACAGGGTCCTTCTGGCGAGGACGAGGATAGTTTGGAACCTTGGCAAGAGTGGTAATATTCTCTCATATTTTAGAGATCAATGGTGGTCCTTCAAGCTGCGGAGACGAGAACATCCTTTCCAGTGCAATGAAAATGTCCCGTATGTCGAACCATTTGTCCCACTCGCATTCCGGATCTTTGATCTTGCCTCTTTTGGTGATCCTTGGACATTTTTCAGCCAAATATACAGCATGTGATCCCCCATATGCTTCTCGTGGGTGATCCCCCATCTGAACAACGGGCCCTCTGTTGAAGTGGTTTGATAGAGTCCACGTGAGGGACTTCCAATCTGCCTTGAACGGTCCTTTGAAGCCTAGGCCAAACCTGCGGTTCGGCCTAATTTCCTTTGGCGGTTTGAGCATACCCTGTAACTGTGCGCCCAGACCTTTTCCTTGTTGATAGCCGATGTTCCTCATAATCTCCCAACCTTTGGAGTGAAAAGGGAGACATGATGTTGTGGTTGCCCTGACCGGCTCCTTTGGTGCTAGTGGAACATGAGACGGATAACGTACGTCCAGCAGTGACAATATGGGCCGATGAGACGGCCAAACAGAAGGTAGAGAGGTGTTGATAGCATCCACTGTGTGAAGGACAGGTGTACTGACCACTTTAATAATTCTCCCATTGTAAGGAAACTTCAGGCACTGATGGTTGGTGGAAGGCACAGCGTCCATGGCTTCGATGTAAAGGCGACCCAGTATAGCCTTGAATGTGGGGTCCATGTCGAGGACATGGAATTCCGTGGGAATTGACATGGGACCTAGTTCTGCCTTCAGAATAATCATCCCCTGCGGCGGCCTTTTGCTATTGTCATAAGCCGTAACCGTGATCGAGGAAGGTCTTATTTGTTCCTCGTTGACCCCACACAACTGAAGAGTGCTCATGGAGATCACATTTATGGATGCACCCGTGTCCACAAGACACGGGTTTATGGATACCCCATTAATTTTTATTGAAATGCACAATGCATATTTCTGAGCTTCCTTGGGAGCGAGCTCGTAGTTGTGAAACATGATAGCTGGTTGTGTGTCTGTTGGGGTCAGGACGGTCGAAATCTTCTCCACGGGGAGGTCTTCATTAACCATGACCTTTTGAAGATATTCCATCAAGGCCGCCTGGTGGGATGTGGATCTTTGAAGTAGCTCTAGGATGGAGATCCGGGCAGGTGTCTTGTCCAAGTGTTTCAATAGATCATACTGTGTTCCAGGGATAGCTCTTTCTGGTTGTTCTGCATCATCCTTCTCTGCCTGAGATTGCTCGGGATTCTGACTGTTGTGGGGGAAACCCTGTGGAAAATCCTTCCACTCCGGAGCACCATTGCCTGCGGCTTTTGTACCTCTGTGGGGGTAGCAGTGAGTTTTAACAGGGGTTTGAGGGGTAGTAGTGGAGGAATGGTTGATGAAGCAGGGGTGGTGACGGGAGCAGGGATTCTGATGAGGGGTTTGTTAGGTGGCGGCATGGCGGAGGTAGAGGGGATATTGCGCGGATTATGAAGGATAAGGGGTCTAGAAGGTGGCAGTGGAGACGAAGTAGGAGTGGGTAGGGCTTGAAGGGGGCAATGATTTTGAGGTGGGTGATGGTTAATGAGTGGTTTTGACGGCATTAGTGGTGATACGGTGGAGAAAGACGGGGTTATGTATGGTTGACGGATGATAAGGGGTTTAGAAGGCGTAGGGGTAAATGTGGTAGAGGTGGATGGTAAAGTGGGGGAGTGAGAGAAGATGAGAGGGTGTGAAGGTGTAGTGGAGAGTGTCGGTTGATAGGAGGTCGGGGTGCGGATGAGAGGGCGTAATGGTAGTGGAAATGGTGATGGTGATGGTGATACTGATGCGGGTTGATGAGAGAGAGGTGCTACCCGGGCAAGGTGAGGGGGTTGCATGACGATAGGGTTGGAGGTAGAAAGAATGGAGGTACTTTCCTGGTCCCACACCTGCTCTCTCCCGACTTCCGGGAAGGAGGAGATGGGGTTAACCTGATGATTGGACTGTTGGTGCTCCGGTAATGGATTCTGGATTATGCCCATGTCGGGCTGTTGTTGTGGGGCCTGCTGAGCCTGCTGTTGTTGTTGTGGTTGCTGTTGCTGTTGCTGTTGTAACTGCTGCTGTGGCCTATGAGGGGGTCTCCTAGCCTTGAGAGCCGCGACGTATCGTCTCATCTCATCCCAATCTATTTGATGTTCATCATTCATATCATGGATGTAATCTTTGAAATGGAAGCAGTAATCTACTGTGTGTCCCGACTGCCTGTGGTAGACGCAGTATTTGGAGGTATCAACATTGGGTGGCCACGCGGGCCTTTCTCTGGGTAGGGCGAGTTGGTTTGATGCCATGTGGGCATTAAAAATGTCTGCTAAGGTTTCCGGCAATGGTGGATAGTAGGCTCTCTTGGGACCGAGCGGCCTCCTTTGTTGCTGTTGGGGACCATAGTTCCCCGGGGGTGGAACTTGGTTGTACTGAAGCGGTGGTTGTTGTTGCTGAGGTTGTGGTTGTTGTTGCTGGGGTTGGCGTAATGGAGGCATATTATCCTGGGGTGGATTATTTTGGGGTGGAGGACGAAGAGGGAAAGGACCTGGTTGGGGTGGAAGTCGGGGCATTTGTGGAGGCCTTAGGTTGACTGCATAGTTGGCATTGTTGACCGCACTGACTTGCTCATTTATCACGACCCCTTCTGTGGCTCCACCCGGTACACCAGCGCCTGTCTTTCTGACCACTTTGGGTTTCGGCGACTCAAACATGTTCATGATGGGGGAGTCTTTTAGCTGGGTTTGGATGTACCGGGCCCTTTCATAGAGTTCTTCCATTGTAGTAAGTTTATTCATGGCCAGAACATGTCTGAACTGTGGGGTTGCATTAGACACAATCATCTTCACTTGTTCGAGCTCGGAGAGGGTATCCCTTATTCTTTCCGCCAGAGACCTCCATCTATCAGCATATCGGACAAAATCCTCGTCGGGTTTCATCTTTTCGGCCACTAGGTCGGTAATGGAGAGTGAGGGACCGACCCTATCCCTATATTTCTGCAAGAACCTTCTCTGGACTATTTCAAAATTCTCGGCCTCGCGGGGCTCCAGAGAATAGAACCACTCAAGCGCAGGACCATCCAATGATCTCCGAAAGAGGTATGCCAGGGACCTTTGATCATTTTGCCAATAGGAGGACTCATACATGAAGTCCTTGAGGTGAATGAAGGGGTTGTCGGTACCATTGTATCTGTGGTACGTGGGCATTTCGGAGGGAGGAAGATGAATGATGGGAAGGATTGGCAAAGCAACCTCCGGGGTGGCTTTCACGTCCACCATTCTTCTTAGATTTTGAAACTGCTCGTCCATGCGATTGAACCTATTGAGGAGCGATTGGGCGAGCTCCTCTGGAGGTGAAGGTGGCACTTGCCACTGGGGGAGAAACTGTCTCCCGGAGACTTGAGGGGGAAACCCCGAATGAGAGGGAGCTGTCGGACCACCGACAGTTGGCCCTGGCTGAAGCGGTGTGTGGGGAACAACGGGAGTTTGAGATTGTGACGGGAATTGGAATGAGGGTGGTTGTTGGCTCGCTTGACCTTGAAGCGAGGGAGACTGGATGGCTTGCGCCAATGAGGGAGATGGAATGGCCTGCACAGACTCTTGGAGAGGTGCGATGACCGGAGTTGATTCCTGGGGCGTGGGGGAAACAGATTTCCCCTTTAGAATGGCCTGGAAGGCCCGGAGCTGTTCAGAGGTAAGCTCCGTGTTGGCGAGGATGCCCAGTAAAGAAGAGATATCCTGTGGTGGGGACGTGTCCCCGGCAATAACCTGCACCTCATGCGAGGGGTCATGAGAAGGACCCGAGTCCATAGCATAGACTCGCGGGTCGGCTGACAAACCACGGCTAGGGTGGTTCTCCTCAAAAGACTCGTGAGACATGCTCACAGTTTTCCCAGAACGTAAAAACATACACTAGCAAGTAGGTAGCAGAGATTATCAAACAAGTGGATGCCTTTACGCCCTTTTTTTTATGTTTTGATTTTGATGATTTTTTGTATTTTTTTAGCGAGATCCGAAGTTCACACAAAATGGGGACCCTAGTTTGTTTTTGTTTCACCGCCGTGTCAGCTAGGGTCTCTCGTCTCACCACGAATGAAATGACTAACTCCGGGGAACTTCAATGGTACAACCAGCCCAGTGAACGAAGAGGAGATTCTTCGATGTCGGGGACTTACGGAGGTCCCAGTGTAGGAGATTCTAGTCCGTTGAGAGGAATTCCCAAACGGAGAGTCCTTCCTTCACCGGGAAAGGGTGATCCTCAAAAAAATGAAAAAATGATAGAAAAGAGGAATGGATGTATGTAATGGAATGCTGACAGATATATAGAGTAAGAAAACAACAGAAATAACAGACATATAATAAACAAACAACCAATCACAACTGATAGTGCTGCCGTGAGCACAACGGGGGCGCGCGCGGGCGCGAAGGTGGAGAGGCACGGGTGGTGCCGAACTTGCAAGGATAGCCGAAAGGAAGCAGTAGAGGTCCCACCCTGATCGCCAATCTGTGAGCGACGTCACGCGGTTCGGGAAAGAGCGGAGAAGACGCGGAGCGCGCGCGGGCTCCTCTTTTTTGTTTGTTTGTTTGCTGCAACACAGAAATAAGAGAAGAGAGAGAAGGAGCCACCACGGGAGATTGCTCCGGCGGGGCGAGCGGGACAAGTGTGATATAGCAAGATATGGGGGTTAAACGGCCATAGCGGGAAGTGACTCGCCGCGGCCTCGGGGGGACGGGAATGGTGCAGAAATTAAATAACAAGAATTGAAACGGCCATTGGGGAAGTGACTCGCCGCGGCCTCGAGAATATGAGCAAATAATAAGATGACAGAATATAAAGAGAATACAAAGAGCGGGAATTTAAACGGCCATTGGGGAAGTGACTCGCCGCGGCCTCGAGAACATAAACAGATAAGAATATAACGTATAAGAACGTGAATATAAACGGCCATTGGGGAAGTGACTCGCCGCGGCCTCGAGAACACGAACAGATAAGAATATAGCATATAAGAACAGGAATTTAAACGGCCATTGGGGAAGTGACTCACCGCGGCCTCGAGAATATGAGCAGAATATAATAGAGTATAAAGAGAATATAAGAACGAAAATTCAAACGGCCATTGGAGAAGTGACTCGCCGCGGCCTCGAAAACAAGATGTGATCGCCAGGGGCCGAAAGACCCCAAAATAAGAAAGTGATCGCGCCTACCTCAAGGGCGAGAGGTGGCGGGTTGCTTCTTCCTCTCCCTCCGACCGGCCGACGGAGAGGGCTTTCCTCGACTACCCTTGCAAAACAACGACAAACAAATGACAAGTGGATTAGAAAGATGGAGGTGTAGTATTCAAATCCTTGCGATAAAAATAACGAAATGATGGCAAGACACACACCTGGTTGGTGTTATCTTTTAAACCCCTCTCGGACTCGAGTAGGAGTAAAATGAGATGATGGATGTAAGAAGTGTATAAGAAAAGGTGCCCTTATGAAGGGGGATAGGGGATGCAAGATGATGAATGTAAAAGAACTACGAAGAAAAGGAAAGAATTGGCTTATTGGATGTGCCGATGGTGAAATCCAGCGGAGCTCCGGCAGCGTGGGGATGACGTGGAAGCGCGGTGGATGAAGACGACCTTCCTCTCGCGAGTGTGAGCACCCGAGAAGCCGGCAGAACCTCCACCTACAAAAGAACCCACGGGTTAGAAAATGACTCCGTAGCCTCTGGGCTCCAGCAGCCTATCGGATCACTTCGAAGCTCTCCCAGAACTGAGGGGGTGGGCCTCTATTTATAGAGCTCCGGAGGGTGGAGGCGTCCAAGACCCTGGACACCTCCATCAGGGCCGAAATAATATTTTATTGTATTTTTATTTATTTTTTTAGAATACTTTTGTGGAGGCGTCCAGGGCTCCGGACGCCTCAAACAGGTCCACCGAAAACCGACGACGGCCGCACGCGGTTTGGTACAACGCGTGGTTTTGTGAGCGGCGCCTCGTGATTCAGAAATGGGCGCGTCCAGCTGGCTGGACGTCTCCATAATTTGGATTTTTTCACACACGATAAACCGTCGTTCGGTGAGCGGCGCCCGTGAGAGAGTTGATGGAGGCGTCCAGGGTCTTGGACGCCTCCAAAAATATATTGTTTTTGTTTTTGTTTTGTCTTTTATGCCAAGGCTGGCATTTTAATTTTTTTATACTTATTTTTATGGAGGCGTCCAGGGACCTGGACGCCTCCATTAATTTATTATTTTTTATTTGGTTTTGTCTTTTATGCCAACTGGCATTTTATGTTTTTTATATTTGTTTTTATGGAGGCGTCCAGGGGCCTGGACGCCTCCATTAATTTATTATTTTTAATTTAGTTTTGGGCCCTGAGAAAAGAATAAAATAAAAGAAAAGAATGGGGGCGTCCAGGGGCCTGGACGCCCCCATTAAGACCCACCCGGGTCCTCAATCGGCGGCCGCCCGGCAGGCACCTTCTTGGTTTCGGAACCTCTTGATGCGTCTGACTGGTGTTGACGCCGTCCGAATGCCGTGACGAGACGATTCCGAATGCCGAAAAAGGCAGAAGAAGACCCAAGAAAAGGAAGCACTCGAGTGATTCAAAATGCGTAAGCCGTCGCGGGGGCGTCGTATAGTAATATGAGACTTTTTCAGGGGACGTCAAGAATGGCGTGTCTACAGAGAGCTATCTTTATGCTTCGTCTTTTACAGCTTATGTTTGATGTGTTATTTTCGTTTCTTATTTTTTCTTTTATTCGATCTGATTTACTGAGTTCTTCCGATCCTCTGGTCTGAGGTCGGGTTCCTCCTGGTGGGTCAGGATAAGGGAGATCTGATCTCCGGTTGCAAGTAGCTGGGAGCTACTTGTGGGTTCCCTCTGGTTTGGAGGAAGGGAGACTTGTCTCTGGTTCTGGGCTTGTGGGTTGCAAGTCCAGGGGTCACTCCGGTTGGAGGAAGAGAGGTCTTCGACCTCTGGTTTGCTGGTGACTAGAAGTCACTGGTTGGTTCCCTCCTGGTCTGGAGGAAGAGAGACTTCGGTCTCTGGTTTCCAAGTGGCTGGGAGTCACTTGGGGTGTCCCTCCGGTTGGGAGGAAGAGGGGAGTTTGTTTCCCTGGTCAAGCTGTGTGGCAGCACCTGTTGCAGATTGAGTCTGTGGTTTCTAGCTTGTGCTAGTGGAAGCCTCACTCCGGTTGGGAGTGAGGGGTGGACGTAGGTCTGTGGACCGAACCACCTAAAAACCCTGCTGTTCTGTGGTTTGCTTGTGGTGTGCTCTTCCATATCTTCCATCTGTTTCACAGGTTGTTTGAATAGTCTTGTTTCGATTTACAGTGGCCTTGAGCTTTACATCTTGGTAAGTGAGTCTAGGTTGCATTGTACTGTCATTTGGCATTAGACTTCATCAGGTTCCACTAGTATAGTCAGCAGCTCATCTAGTCGATCAAATGTCTATTTGAACTCGATAGCTTTTATTCTGCAACTGTATCTAGTAGCAGGCGAATTGTTTATACTTTGGGCAATATTCTTGAAGGGGATACATTCACCCCCCCTCTGTATCGATCGCACCATCCCAACAACCGTCACTTTCAAGTGACGCACGGGGTTCTGGCCGTTACTTCTAGCTGACCTGCAGGTTCTCTTTGGTTTTCTCTCCCGTGGGCGGGTGCTTCATCCACCTATTTCAAGGTATATTCAAGTCTTTGGCTTATTTTTACTTTGGTGGCGATCACGACTTTCCTTGGTATTGGGCATTAGCTTTCTCCTTCATTGCATATCTTTTATTTCCTTGCTTGTTCCACCCCTTGTGGTGTGTTTTCATTTACTCTTTGCTCCACGCCCCGGCGTGTGTTTTCCTTTTCCTTAGCTTAGTCTGATTGAGATAGCATGCCCATGCTAGAGCTAGCTTTGATTGCCTAGGTTCATGATCACATGTTCATAGGTTAAAAGCAGATCTTTGATTACTTGCTTGTCATCTCATCATTCACACAAAACCCCCTAAGAAAAGAAGATAGGCAAAACCAATCAACAGGTATTCGGCTCTCTTAGGGCCCATGTGCCTTCTAGGTTGCTGGGGATCATAGTTGGCAGGTGGAGGTACGTTGTGGTAATACTGGGTAGCAGGGGGGTTATGAAGCATATTCTGGTTTGGTGGAGGAGGTGGGGGTCGAAAGGGTTGCATGGGATTGTTTTGTTGAGGCGGGGCTTGAGGGAGAAAGGAAGGTTGTTGTTGCAATGGTTGCAAAGGTCTGGGGTTGGATGGATTACGTAAGGATGCGGGGTGGCCAACTGCTCCTACCTACTCATTAGTGATTGTACCCTCGGTTGTCGCACCATTAGGATTGACATTATTGCTTTTTCTTATGATCCTTGGCCTGGGTTCAAACATACCTATAATAGGTGAATCTTTCATTTGAGTCTGGATGTACCTTGCTCTTTCATATAATTCTTCCATTGTGTTGAGCTTGTTCATAGCCAAAATGTGTCGGAACTATGGGGTTGAGTTAGAGATTATCATCTTCACCTGCTCTGGCTCTGACAATGTATCTTTAAATTTCTCTGCCATAATCCTCCATCTATCAGCAAACTGTATGAAATCCTCATCAGACCTCATTTTCTCAGCAACAATATCGGTGATCGACAAAGACGGGCCAACACGGTCCCGGTACTTCTGCAAAAACTTTCTCTTCACCACATTGAAGTCTCCGGCCTCAGTCGGTTCTAATGAGTAAAACCACTCCAGGGCTGGACCATCCAGGGACCTTATGAACAAATAAGCCAACGAAGCTTTATTATTTTGCCAAAAGGATGTTTCATACAGAAAGTCCTTCAAATGAATGAACGGGTTGCCCGTTCCATTATAACGGCGGAAGGTTGGCATTTCTGAGGGTGGCATGACAGGTACGGTGACTTCTGGCGGATCCTTAGAAACTGACATCTTTCTGATTTGTTCTTCCATACTGGCAATTTTTTGGAGCAGCATCGTGCTTGTATGTGACTCAACCGGGGCCGGTCATTCGGAGAGAGGGTCTGGCATAGGTCGTTTTAAAAGCTGGGTAGTTGGTATTGATTGTGGCCTAGCTACAGAATGACTTGCCAAATGAGCTAGCGTAGTCATGACAGGGGTCCTTGGATGGGATGGGACCCTTTGAGAGACCGCCTGGTCGTTGGTGGTATGAATCTAAAGGCCATCTGTGGCCTGAGGGGGATTAGAAGAAGAGGAAGGGACTTACTTCCCTTTAAGGGCGGCTTGCACCGCCTGGCGTTGAGTCTCATCTAATTGTGATAGAGCCCTGATGAGGTCATTGACATTAATAGATGGGGAAGTGTTCCCGAAAGTGGTTTGCGTGATGGGTTGGGTTTGAGAAAGGGGACCAGTTCCTTGATTGGTGGTGTCCACCATGTAAATTTGAGGATGACAAATGGGGTAGTTCCCCTCGGATTGAGTGAAGCCTTGCGAGAAGGCCTCATACTGGACAAATTCACTAGGGGGAGTCTCTTGGTCATATTGACCATCCTCATAATCATAAGAGTACTCTTGATCGGCCATTCGAACAATTTTACCTGAACGAAGCCTCATGATTACGATGAGAAATCAATGCAGGAAGCAAGATATAATGGAAGAATAAACACTTCAAGTAAATGATCCAAATGAACCGTCAAACAAGTTGTGATGATTAGGGAAATTTTTAAGGTTCTCTTGCGCTTAACAAATGGATTTTTAATAAAGTGTTCAACTCTCGATTCAAGGGAGATACTAGTTTCAATTTGGGAGTACTCCGAGTCAAACTAGGTTTTTCCTCTCTCTTCTCACTAATGCAAGGGGTATCTAACTTCTAGGTACTTCAAAGGTACAACCAGCCTAGCGTCCGTGAGGGAATCCACGGGTGCGAGGACTTACGGAGGTCTTGGTTAAGAAACTCCCGATCCAAAGAGACGGAATGCTAAATGGAGGATCATCCCTTTCCCAAGAAAGTGTAAGGATAGCCTATGGGCAAGGAGAGAGGAGGTCTCTCAACCGTATGCAAAATGCCAAATGTGCAGATAATCAATATAATAACCACCAATCAAACAAATCAAGACAAAATGGAGATTTTGCTAAAACACAATTAAATAGCACCCGGGGCAGGGTCGCTATATGCAAAATCACGACTGTATGACAACCGCGCTAACGGTGAAAGGCGCCTGGGAGCAGGGCGCGGTCAAGAGGGAACAGTGTGTTCCTGATGGGGACATCACCCAGAGTTCCCTCTGGCTCGACACATCTCTCCCTTCCGGAGACGGATAGGTTGCGACTGCACGACTTGATGGGTCCACGGCGACACTGGAGTTTATTACTGAGGACATATTCATGTATTTTTCTTTTCTTGAGTCATTTTGATGTACTTGTCTTTATTTCGAGTCATGTACCTAGGCCATCACGTTATTTACCTATATTTGCTAGGCTAGGGGGTCATATGGGCCCAATTAGATGGGCCTGGCCCATGGGCGCCCTCTTCCTTCCCCACCCCCTTGCTTATTTGCTTTTAGCATTTTCTCCAGGGACTTTTTGTAAATGTTGGGATCCCTATAAATAGGACCCCAACTCCACTTGAGATGGTTAATGAACATTTGAATATTTTGAGCATAAGTGCACCCCTCCCTCTCTCTCTAGCTCTCTCATTCTCCCTCTCTCTCTCTCTCTCTAGGGGGCGAACCCCACTCTCTCTCTTCCCCTTCTCTCTCTCTCTCCCTTGGGCGAACCTGCCCCTTCCCCTTCCCCCTCCTTGCCACATCACCAGCCACCTCACCCTTCCACCCTTTCACCTCCCCAAGAGCATTAACTCCCATCAATACCTCCACTTCCCCAAGCAACCCTTCCCATTCCCCATACACCTTCTCCACCTCCAAGGCACCCCTCCCTCTTCCCCAAGCAACCCTTCCACTCCCCCACACACTCACTCATATCCCCAGGCAATCAAACCCCCACTCCACCACAACTTGCGCACCACCCCTCCATCTATTCACCCCCCCCCTTGGCCTTGGCCGACCACCCCATCCCCATCTACTAGCTGCGGCCACTTCACCCCTCCCCCCCCCTCTTGGACCTCCATCTCCCCTGCTCCACTCCTCTCTTCATCCCCACACATCCCTCCCCCATCTACTATCACCCCCACCCTTCCCTCCATTACTAATCTCCACTCCCCTTAACCTAGCTCCACCACCATCCCTTTCCTTTGGTCAAGCCTGCAGGTGGCAGAAGAAGACTCGTCTTGCAGAAGCTTCCCCGAGTTCACACGGTGACATTTGGGGGCGTACCATACCTTTCTGGAAACGGCGTCCAGTCATCTTCTCAGGCGAGGTGATTCCATCCCGTTCCAAGTTCAGGGCTGTCCGGGAGAGCCAATCTCTCTCGACTGCGCAGAGCTCCCTCTGCAGAGTTCCTGAACCCGGTTCGAAGCTGCACCACGGCCGACGGTGGAAGATTCAAGCCACGAGTCCTTCTACAAATATCTTCCTCCACTTGTCCTCTTTCTGGATCAAGAAGCAGAAGTGTGGTCGGCATCCGTAAGTCAGAGCTTTCATTTTTCTCCCTCGACTGGTTGGGTCTGCCTCCCACAACCTGAAGTGACCTGCTGCCACTCATCGGCGTCCCCCAGTCCACCCCGACCTCAGACGGCTTCCCCATTAGTTTTCCCGCGAAGAGGGTCTGTCCACGGTTCCAGTAACTTTGACGGTTTGAGATTTGGTGCCCGGGAGCGACCGGGACAACTTCTTAAAGTCATTGTTCATGTCAGGTAGCTGTTTCGGCCAGAAACTGCCACCTTGTTCGAAGCTCGACCCAGACCAGCCACTGCAGCCGAAGAAATTGAGAAAATTCTGAAGCATCCTGGTTCCAGATACGAAGATTTCCCAGCTGGTCTCGTCTTCAGAAAAGTTCTAGAACGTGATCTACGGCCTCTACAGCGACTGGCAGTCAGCCAACACAGCAAGCAGGGAGTTTCCATTTCGGCTACACCGGCGCGTCTTCCGGCGAATCTCCCTCCCCCGCCTGGCCGGCTTACCGCCCCTCCCTGCGTGGAGGTAGTGTTTGAGTGTACTTAATTGTCCCCACCCTAAGTTCACCCTCCTGCGCGAGGAGTAGTGATTGTAATCATTCAAAACAGGATTGAAGCTTCACCGGCGCAGTGTGCGGGGAACCACACTTCCCCGCTCGCCCTCGTCTCCGATCGGGGTTGGTTTCTTCAAACCAACCAGGTGAGCTCTGAACTTTGCTCCATTACCCTCTAGTGTTTTGTTCATTTAATATCCGTAGACATAGCTCCGTTGTGCAAGCGAGATAGAGAGAGAGTGCCCGACCCCATGTGCTCCACTTACGAGCGGTCACCGTGGGCAGTAAGAGAGTGGGACCTAGTGCCCCAGTTGGCACCGGCCAGCCCCTTGAGTGCGGGCTACGTACCCTTGGGAGGGCAACCCAAGCCTTGCTGGCACTCTACCAGCAAGGGTCTTGATCCATCACCTCCCCTTAGCATCATCTAGTCACCCTGGGCTCGTGTGTGTGCGACGGCGAATTGGCCCCGATTTATCAACTTAATTGCTAAGTGGTTGTGCTTGCGGAATAGGTCCTAAGTTTTTGTTTGCTTGCTGCCTACCCCATATTGGTTTCACATCAGTTGGTATCAGAGCAAGTTTTAGACTTGTCTCTACAAGCCTAGGTCCTAGGGCAATTGCATTACTATCCCGTGTCGGTCCTGTCTTTGTGCATGTCCACCCGTAGGGGTACCATATACCGGACCGATCCTTCTACTTCCGATCCACCTATGGATCCCAATTTCCAAGGCACCCAAAACATCCCTAGGGAAGCTCCCCAAGCTCCTATGGATCGACTTGAGGCTGCCGTTCAAGCCCTCACGGAGCAAATGAATGGTTTTTCCACCCGATTAGAGAGATTAGAAGAAGCTAGGGCCCACCTAGGAATCATGTCCAAAGGGCTCCTCCTCCGCGGGTTGAACATCAGAGGGAAGACCTAGAGAATGAGTGGTATCGTGAGCAAGAGAGAGCCCCACAACCTCGGTACCATGAGAGGAGACCACGAGAGGATCCGGATGACTTCCTCTTAAGATGATCAAGGTAGATGCTCCGAATTTTGATGGGTCCCATAACCCAAGTGCCTATGAAGAGTGGGAGCATGGCATGGACCAATACTTTGATTGGTACCCAATGTCCGAGGAGAGAAAGGTTAGGTTGGCCAAGATGCACCTTCTCAAACTAGCCAAGACATATTGGTTAAAGGTAGAGAGTCAAAGGAGGATTAGGCGGGAGGAACCCATTGACACTTGGCTTGACATGAAAGCCCAGCTTAGAATAAATACCTTCCCAATTCCTATAGCCAACTCCTCCTTGACGAGTGGCAAAGCCTTACCCAAGAGGGAAAGACCGTGGAAGAGTATATAGAAAATTTGACTCATACCTCTTAAGGTGTGGTGTCGTCGAAGAGCCAGCCGTCACTTTATCCCGGTTTAGGAATGGTCTCCTTCCCCACATCAAACGAGAACTTTTCATGAGGGAAGCTCATAGCCTTGAGGTCGCCTATCAAATAGCCCGGGATGTAGAAAGGTTTTCTAGGAACCCAAGGTTTGCCCCCCCAAGGGCCCGGGACCCTGACCCAACCTCCCTCCCCTATTGAGAACATCTCCTCCCAGTGGGGGAACCCCCACTCAACCCTACCCCCAGCCAACCAATCCTACCCCCACAAAGGCCACTCCATCCAACCCTCCTCCCCGAAGGGAGGAAGCCTCCAAAGGGAAGACCCCAGGGAGTAGTACGGTTAAGTGTTTTCAGTGCCATGGTTATGGCCACATAGCCTCCCAATGCCCTTCCAAGGGGTTGTCGAGCCTTGTTATTGAGGGCGGACCTACCCCATCCCAGGAAACCCATGAGATACTATTGAGGAACACGAGGCTGCTTTAGGGTGGGAAGAGGAATACGAGGAGCAATTCTTTGAGGAAGGTGTAGAAGATGACCCCCACTCCACCCACCTAGGGGTGATAAGGTGCACCCTTACCCAACCTCAAGAGGACGACTGGCGGAGGACTTCCATTTTTCACACCTTCATCAAAATCGGAAACCATGTTAGGAAGGTCATCCTAGACAACGGAAGTTGTGTCAACGCCGTGTCCCCGGACACCGTCAAGCTCCTAGGGCTTACCCCAACACCCCACCCCAAACCATATCGAGTATCATGGATAAACAACCATTCCCTACCCGTCAACACATGTTGTCTTATCCCCATCACCTTTTCATCCTACCAAGGACAAATATGGTGTGACATCATACCTATGGCTGTAGGAAGCATCCTACTGGGGAGACCCTGGATATATGATGTTAATGCTACCATCTATGGGAAGACGAACACATGTTCCTTTGAACACGAGGGGAAGACCATTCGCCTCAACCCTTCCCCACCCCGAAAGGAACCACCCTCCAAGGGAATTCTCCCTACACCACCTCAAAACCCAGGGGTCCCATCACCCCCAACCCAACCAACAAGTCAACTGTCCACCCATGAGAGCCCCACCAAGGGCCTACATCTCATCACTAGACAAGAACTCGAGGAAGAGGTAGCACTCGGGACACCCGTATACGCTGTGGTCATATGCCTAGGGGAATCCACCCCCTCCAACCCTCATCCCGTGGAAATACACCCTCTCCTAGAAGAATTCAAGGACGTGTTCCCCGAGGAGCTCCCAGATCAACTGCCACCCATGAGGGATGTCCAACATGCTATTGACCTTGTCCCAGGGGCCACCCTCCCAAACCTTCCCCACTATCGCCTCAACCCCACTGAACATGCTGAACTGAGGAGACAAGTGGAGGAACTCATTAGAAAAGGCTTCCTTCGTCTTAGCAAAAGTCCTTGTGCTGTCCCAGCCCTCCTCACACCAAAGAAAGATGGGACATGGCGAATATGTATTGATAGCAGAGCCATCAACAAGATTACCGTCAAATATAGGTTCCCCATACCTAGACTTGACGATATGCTAGACATGCTAGCCGGAGCCACCATTTTTTCAAAGATAGACTTAAGAGTGGCTACCACCAAGTAAGGATACGGCTCGGGGATGAGTGGAAAACAGCGTTCAAAACCAAAGATGGACTCTATGAATGGCTGGTGATGCCTTTTGGGCTCTCTAACGCCCCAAGCACATTTATGCGCCTTATGACCGAGGTCCTTAGGCCCTACATTGGAGTCTTCCTAGTAGTCTATTTTGATGACATCCTCATCTACAGCCAGTCCAAGGAAGCCCACCTCAGTCATCTTAGGCAAGTCTGCACCACCCTTAGGAAGGAAAGCCTCTTTGCCAATTTGGGAAAATGTCACTTCATGACAAAGTCCATTACCTTCCTTGGGTATGTTGTCTCCACCGAAGGGGTATCCATGGACCCTGAAAAGGTCCAAGCCATCCTCGATTGGCCGGAGCCCCGCACTCTCCATGAAGTCCGGAGTTTTCATGGATTAGCCACCTTTTACCGTAGGTTCATCCGTGGATTCAGCACAGTCACAGCCCCTATCACCGACTGCCTTAAAAAGGGGACCTTTGTGTGGACCAAGTCGGCATCTAGGGCCTTCCAAGAGCTCAAGGAAAGGATGACCCAAGCCCCAGTATTATGCCTCCCTGACTTCTCCAAAGTCTTTGAGGTGACTTGTGATGCCTCCGGGGTAGGAATAGGCGGGATCCTCAGCCAGGAAGGACACCCAGTGGCCTACTTTAGTGAGAAGTTGTGTGATGCCAGGATGAAATACTCCACCTACGACAAGGAATTTTATGCCGTGGTGCAATCCCTCCGGCATTGGAGACACTATCTCTTGCCGAAAGAATTTGTCATATTTTCTGATCATGAGGCCCTAAAGTACCTCAACTCCCAACAGAAACTGAATGCCCGGCACGCCCGTTGGGTCGAGTACATCCAGTCCTACACCTTTGTGATCAAACATAAGGCTGGAAGCGAGAATCGTGCCGCGGATGCACTCAGTAGGAGAATCTCCTTGCTAACTACCATTCGGGTGGAAGTCATAGAATTTGAAAGACTCAGGGAAGAGTACTCTGATTGCCCGGACTTTGGTCCAATCCATACCACCCTGTCCACCCTCTCACCCAGGGAACACCAAGGATTCATCTTAGAGGACGGGTTCATCTTCAAAGGCCACAGACTTTGCATACCAAGGACCTCTCTGCGGGATTTCCTGATCTGGGAGTTACATGCGGGAGGCCTGGCTGGGCATTTTGGGGTACACAAGACCGTTGCTATGGTTGAGGGTCAGTTCTACTGGCCAAGCCTCAAGAGGGACGTAGCCAAAATTATAGGACAGTGTCGGATATGTGCCTCAGCCAAACAGACGAGACAGAACACTGGCCTATACACCCCACTCCCTGTCCCTGATCGCCCCTGGCAGGACTTAAGCATGGACTTTGTCTTGGGCCTACCTAGGACTCAAAAAAGGCATGATTCAATCTTTGTCGTAGTGGATAGGTTTTCAAAGATGGCCCATTTCATCCCCTGCTCTAAAACCTCCGATGCCTCTCATGTGGCCCGCCTATTCTTCGATGAGGTAGTTCGCCTCCATGGCCTACCCAAGACCATCATTTCTGATAGGGATGTCAAATTCACAAGCTATTTCTGGAAAACCCTCTGGCACCTAATGGGGACCCTTCTCAAATTCTCCACGGCCTATCACCCTCAAACCGACGGCCAGACCGAAGTCATTAATAGGAGTCTTGGGAATCTCCTCCGGTGTCTTGTTGAGGATCGCCCAGGGAATTGGGATCTCATATTACCCCAGGCAGAGTTTGCATACAACAACTCAGTAAATAGGTCGATAGGGATGAGCCCATTTGAAGCTGTGCATGGGTACAAACCTAGAAAGCCTACAGATCTCATTCCTTTGCCTCTACATGCTAGAGTGTCTATTAGTGCTGAGTCTTTTGCCCAACACATGAAAGAATTGCATGAGGAAATCCGCAAACACATTAACAAAAGCAATGAGGTGTATAAGAAAATGACCGATTCCCACCGACGCCACCAGGAGTTTCACGTGGGTGATTATGTGATGGTGAGAACTGAGAGGCTTTTCCCTAGGAATGTCTCCAAACTGAGGTCGCGTGGATCAGGCCCCTTCCAGGTTCTGAGGAGGATTGGCACAAACGCTTACGTGTTGGACCTCCCCGAGGAGTACGCAGTAAGTCCCACATTCAATGTGGCTGACTTGGTGCCATACAGGGGTCCCACGGTGACACCTAGTGAGGGAATTGAGCCTGTTCCATCTTTTGAGAGAGCCACCACCTATGAGAGAGTTCCACCAGTCCAGAGGGGCCAACGGGAGCAAATAGAGCGGATATTGGATGAACAGGTCACTGTCACCCGGAGCAAAGCATACGAGCGATACTTGGTCAGGTGGAAGGGCCGGCCCCCTTCAGATGATTCATGGGTGAGCAGGGAGGATCTTCAGCAGCTGGACCCCGACCTCCTGGAGCAATACCGCAGTCGAGTGGACCCTTTCTCGACAGAGTCGAGCTCTTCACAGCCCAGGGGAGTTGATGGGGACATCACCCAGAGTTCCCTCTGGCTCGACACATCTCTCCCTTCCGGAGATGGATAGGTTGCGACTGCACGACTTGATGGGTCCACGGCGACACTGGAGTTTATTACTGAGGACATATTGATGTATTTTTCTTTTCTTGAGTCATTTTGATGTACTTGTCTTTATTTCGAGTCATGTACCTAGGTCATCACGTTATTTACCTATGTTTGCTAGGCTAGGGGGTCATATGGGCCCAATTAGATGGGCCTGGCCCATGGGCGCCCTCTTCCTTCCCCACCCCCTTGCTTATTTGCTTTTAGCATTTTCTCCAGGGACTTTTTGTAAATGTTGGGATCCCTATAAATAGGACCCCAACTCCACTTGAGAGGGTTAATGAACATTTGAATATTTTGAGCATAAGTGCACCCCTCCCTCTCTCTCTAGCTCTCTCATTCTCCCTCTCTCTCTCTCTCTCTAGGGGGCGAACCCCACTCTCTCTCTTCCCCTTCTCTCTCTCTCTCTCCCTTGGGCGAACCTGCCCCTTCCCCTTCCCCCTCCTTGCCACATCACCAGCCACCTCACCCTTCCACCCTTTCACCTCCCCAAGAGCATTAACTCCCATCAATACCTCCACTTCCCCAAGCAACCCTTCCCATTCCCCATACACCTTCTCCACCTCCAAGGCACCCCTCCCTCTTCCCCAAGCAACCCTTCCACTCCCCCACACACTCACTCATATCCCCAGGCAATCAAACCCCCACTCCACCACAACTTGCGCACCCCCCTCCATCTATTCACCCCCCCCCCTTGGCCTTGGCCGACCACCCCATCCCCATCTACTAGCTGCGGCCACTTCACCCCTCCCCCCCCCTCTTGGACCTCCATCTCCCCTGCTCCACTCCTCTCTTCATCCCCACACATCCCTCCCCCATCTACTATCACCACCACCCTTCCCTCCATTACTAATCTCCACTCCCCTTAACCTAGCTCCACCACCATCCCTTTCCTTTGGTCAAGTCTGCAGGTGGCAGAAGAAGACTCGTCTTGCAGAAGCTTCCCCGAGTTCACACGGCGACATCTGGGGGCGTACCATACCTTTCTGGAAAGGGCGTCCAGTCATCTTCGCAGGCGAGGTGATTCCATCCCGTTCCGAGTTCAGGGCTTTCCGGGAGAGCCAATCTCTCCCGACTGCGCAGAGCTCCCTCTGCAGAGTTTCTGAACCCGGTTCGAAGCTGCACCACGGCTGACGGTGGAAGATTCAAGCCACGAGTCCTTCTACAAATATCTTCCTCCACCTGTCCTCTTTCTGGATCAAGAAGCAGAAGTGCGTTTGGCATCCGGAGATCAGAGCTTTCGTTTTTCTCCCTTGACTGGTCGGGTCTGCCTCCCACAACCTACAGCGACATGCTGCCATTCATCGGCGTCCCCCAGTCCACCCTGACCTCAGACGGCTTCCCCACCACTTTTCCCACGAAGAGGGTCTGTCCACGGTTCCAGAATCTTCGACGGTTCGAGATTTGGTGCCCGGGAGCGGCTGGGACAACTTCTTAAAGTCACTATTCGTGTCAGGTAGCTGTTGCGGCCAGAAACTGCCACCTTGTTCGAAGCTCGACCCAGACCAGCCACTGCAGCTGAAGAAATTGAGAAAATTCTGAAGCATCCTGGTTCCAGATACGAAGATTTCCCAGCTGGTCTCGTCTTCAGCAAAATTCTAGAACGTGATCTACAGCCTCTACAGCGACTGGCAGTCAGCCATCACAGTAAGCAGGGAGTTTCCATTTCGGCTACACTGGCGCATCTTCCGGCGAATCTCCTTCTCCCGCCTGGCCGGCTTACCGCCCCTCCCTGCGTGGAGGTAGTGTTTGAGTGTACTTAATTGTCCCCACCCTAAGTTCACCCTCCTGCGCGAGGAGTAGTGATTGTAATCATTCAAAACAGGATTGAAGCTTCACCGGCACAGTGTGCGGGGAACCACACTTCCCCGCTCGCCCTCGTCTCCGATCGGGGTTGGTTTCTTCAAACCAACCAGGTGAGCTCTGAACTTTGCTCCATTACCCTCTAGTGTTTTGTTCATTTAATATCCGTAGACATAGCTCCGTTGTGCAAGCGAGATAGAGAGAGTGCCCGACCCCACGTGCTCCACTTACGAGCGGTCACCGTGGGCAGTAAGAGAGTGGGACCTAGTGCCCCAGTTGGCACCGGCCAGCCCCTTGAGTGCGGGCTACGTACCCTTGGGAGGGCAACCCAAGCCTTGCTGGCACTCTACCAGCAAGGGTCTTGATCCATCACCTCCCCTTAGCATCATCTAGTCACCCTGGGCTCGTGTGTGTACGACGGCGAATTGGCCCCGATTTATCAACTTAATTGCTAAGTGGTTGTGCTTACGGAATAGGTCCTAAGTTTTTGTTTGCTTGCTGCATATCCCATGGTCGTTTCACATCAGTTCCCCTGACAGTGGCAGTGCAAATGGCGCATGTGGATAAGGCACTACCAATGTGAACAGCGCCCTTGGCAGAGACGCTGCTCACAAAAACAGTGTACCCACGAGGGGGTAAAATGGGTGAAACGCGCCCTGGTGTTGGGTGCGGACCAGAAATGGCGTCTCTAACAGAGGCGCTATTTATAGAAAATGGAATACCTACAATGAGCATAAATGAATAAACGGCGCCCTGGGATTGGGCGCGTATCAAGAAATGGCGGCTGCGTAGAAGTCGCGGTATCAGTAAAACAAACAGAAAGTTGATTTCTCCCTCAAAACATGATATAGATGGTTCCCAAAATGGCTAATCCGGTGGTTAATTGCAAGTGGTGCAGGAGAGGAGGGTGCTACGTGGAGCACAAGGGGAGGGGTACGCGTGGGTACCAAAAGGAGGGGCACACAAAGGTGCCAAAGGGAGGGGCATGCGAGGGCGCCAAAGGAGGGGCATGCGAGGGTGCCAAGTGGGATGGTAATCAAAATAAAAACACTAAGGGTCCCACCGTGATCGCCAACTTATGGAACGTGTCAAATAGACATGTTTTGAGATAAAAATTCAATTCATATGGTAATTAGGGGAAAGGGAGCATGTGATGCTCCTAAGCGAGTGTGATCACCAGAGGGTGTGATACCCCTCAAAATAAAAGGATGATCGCGAAGAATACCTTGTGAGCGGGTGAGATTGAGGTTCTTCCTTCCTCCTTCAATCGGCCGGCCGATGAAGTGGGTCTTTACTTTGATTACCTTGAAAAGAAAGCACAAACCAAGAAAAATAAACCGGATTAGCCAAGTGTAGTATCAAATTCTTAATGTGCAAAATTATATGAAATTGTGTATGAACACACCTTTTGGTGGGTTTTTAAACCCCTAGGACGAGTGTAGGATGGGGAATATGAATGCAAAGAGCTATCTAAGTGATTAATATGAAGCTAGCAGGATGAGTAATGTGTGGGTGATGAAAGTAATGAAAGCATGCACTTGAACAATATAAGAGAAAAGCTCCTCCTTCTGCTCCTGTAAGCAGGACAGAGGAAAACCGGTTGGACACTTGAATGGCAATTGTTTAGGAGCAACAAAACAAAGCACAAAGTGGCAGGATGCTCTTAAACAGTGGGGGTTCTCAGGTTGATTCTTCAGGGTGCCTTCTATTCGCGCGTGAGAGCATAAGGAGGGTATTTATAGTGGTTGAAGGGAGATCAAAGGGAGGAAGGGTCAGAGACCCCTTTCCAAAGGTGAATAAGATGTTAAATAATAGCAATGCTCAATCTGGGAAGGTATAATGCCATTTGGACACGAAATAAAAATCGTTACCGGGTCACGGTCGCTATTCTCAAACAACGCCCAAGGGTCAGCCTCCTATCAAGTTTAAAAATTCAGACTTTCCATATTTAAAAACATGACACGCGTCCAAGGGACGGGCGCATTGCTCAATTAGCATCTTAAGGAAGGGCGTTACTTTCATAAATTGATTTTGAATAGGATTTGTAAGGCTTGATTAAAACGCCTGAGATGCAGACGCCATTCACTAATAGGCGACAGGAACAGGGGCGTGTTTTAGAAATATACGACCTTGGGTCAGTCGTGAATTCTTGAAAAATCATGAAAAATGAGAAAAACCTATTTATTAAACGAGTGATGAAGTGCACTTGGGGCTTTATATTGTAACATGAAATTTACTCAACATAGTGTCAAATTTGGCGTGTCTACAATTACGACTGAAAAAAAAAGAAATAATGAGAAGATTACAACTCTTAATGATGACTCTTGAATACATCACTAAACTTTGACTCATCAAAACCACTATGTGGCCAATCCACAACTCTGCTAAGACAACTGTCAGGTTCACATCTAACTGGTCCACTCCAGTCTTTACTCTTGCCCATCCCCGTCCGTTTGCGTTTCATCACCTGAGCTACTTGAAATGGGAGAAAACTGGGTGAGCGAACGCTCAGTAGGTAATAACATGCAAAGTTTAAGTATTTAACCAATTAAATTAAATATCGTGCGAACGAAATAAAATGAAATAATAACATTATCAGTCATGATGGAAATAAAAGGAACAACTCGGAATAAGTAGATCAGAGATACATCATTTTCTAGGAATTGGCCGATCAAGCACGCAGGCAAGCACTCATGTGGAGATAAATTCCATGTAGGAATTGAATAACTTGCAGAGATGAACAAGAATAATGAATGAATGTCATAGATAACACACTAGTCATGCACTCGATGCAATACCTCACCATGTCATTACAACTCCCCGGGGCACTAGTACTTTTTGGGCGCTCCTCCCAAGACCAGACCGGGCCCTTATGATGCGTTGGCATTGATTTGTTGGATCCAAGATCCCAAGTAATCTAGAAATTCACTGGAATCGGCCAGGAATTCCAAGGTCAAGCTATGTAGCTTATTTTCTAGGATCAAGTGAAAGTTTAATGATTTGATGGAAAACCATAAGATTATGGCTTGCATAATACATGAATACTCAGGATTGATTGCAGCTCAAGCCCATCTTGGCCCGACTACCAAGGCATACAAGTACCACATGAGAAACAAGCTTCTGGAGGAATTATGGTCGTACGCAGGCCGCAACAAGGAGAAAATGGTCTGTAATGGACTGCAAGGGTCAATACTGGGCCACAAGGACGAAACCTATCGCCAAAGGATGAAAACGGTCCTAGAAGGGCCACAAAAATATAAAGACAGTCCTTATTGGGCCGCTTCTAACAAAAACGGTCCAAGTCTGGCCGCAACTAGGTTGGCCCAGCAATGGTTTACCAGCCGACTTAGCTAATCCTAGGCCAGCCTGGGCATGGTGGAACCAGACCAAGGTCCAGCCCATATGTCCCAAGTCAATCCAGGAGGGCTTAGGTCGACTTACATAAGGCTAAGTCGACTGGGAATCAAGGGAAAGTCGACCGTCAAACTGGCATACAGGCCAGGTCGAATCAGAAAGGTGGTCATAAAACTGGCTCAGGGCAGTCATACATGTGGCCGCTACAAATAGTAGCAGTCCCAGGGGGGCCGCAATGAGACAGAGTAGTCCGAATTGGAAAATACATGATTCGATCAAGCTGACAAGTTCATGTTTTGGGGGTACAACCCGCCCGGCATCCTAGTGGGAATCCCAGGCTCGCGGGGGCTTACGGAGGTCTCATAATGGAGGTCCTAGTCCGACGGAAGGAGTATCCAGCGGAGAGTCCCAACCATTACAAGATTAAGGGCTATGAATATCGGAAAACGAATGTACTGCGGTCAGCCAGCACCACCGGAGTAGCGTGACTGTCAAGCAATCCTAGTAATTTATATCAATTGATATGAGGATTGGATTTAAAGTGCCATTATAACTCATATGATTCAAGAAGAATACTTTAACATGATACAACTATGGATGGTCAAGGGGCAAGATCTCAGTAATTAAAATCAGACATTAGGAATCTTCCATATCATCCATTTATTTAGGTATGTTTCTACCCTACTCATGCAATCTCCCACAAGGCAAAGCATGATTAATAAACAACTAATTAATATATCAGAAGCCAAAGGTGGTCTGTCGCGCAGCTGTTAAGGTTCTGTAGCGGTCAGGGGCTGGCCGCACACAGGACCTTTATGGTCTATCGCGGGGCCACTAGACTACAATGAAGTTTCAAATTTCAAAATATGAAAATCGGTCTATTGCGGAGCCACCTAAACCAGAAACGGTTCCTGTGAGACCGCAACATGATCACTGCTTCGGTCTCCGGCGAACTCTAATAAACCTCGATTGCAACACGAAATTCGTGTGATACAGTGCATAATAATTGGACAAAATGCTATGAATACGAAGAGGACAAAAATACACACGTGATAGCATGATTAATTTTAGGATTTAAGCCTGCTATTGCCAAGCACTAATCAAGATAAATGGACTAACGAGTTCGGTGCCCTATACAACATGCTTCGACTAAAACATGAACTACGATCTCGATACTCAATATAAATTGGGGCTTTTGATATAAAAGCAAAAAGGACTCAGAGATGCTTCCATTGATATAACTTTATTAGGGTTTGATCCACTAACACCTACCTTAATTGAAGGACAAAGGGGACGAAGGTCGTCGAAATCGTAGGAACAAAACCTCACCCTAACTCGTCGAAATCCTTCCTTGATCACACTCCTCGCCGGCCGCCGCAGCAAATAGGGTTTCTAAGTTGGTCGAGGGTTTGATTTTATAGAGGAAATTGGATCAAGGGGTGAGGATAGGGCTGGATAGAGTCCACGAAGTCGAATGTGCGTGAAACTCGCGCTTGATCGGGTCGCGCCACTATCCCGCTCCAAATAGCGCTCCTAAGGTTAGGGTTTCTGCGTGGAATCAGAGGAAAAACATGCTTCTCATCAAGGCCGTCCGAATGGGTCCAATCTGGGCTCAATTGATCACGATTTGGGTTCAAATTAAGTGATCTAAAGTTTGGTTAGTTTAAACACGATTTTAGCCCTAATTCCATTAATTCAGCTTGATAGAAATTTTATTTAGGGTTCGACCAAGAAGACAAAGTGTCTGGAAATTAGGTCCTCTACTTCATTATGAATTTTCTAGATTTTTATAAATTAGTACAGATTTAACTTAAAGAAAACTCCACTTTAATAGTAAATAAATTTCTTAATTATTATCCTTTATATTATTTAATAATTTCTCGGGGTGCTACAACACTATCGTCCATGCAAGTGGACCTCGCGTGTTGGCAGCCATAGGTAGGCGGGTGTGTCCCCTCCGTGCGTGTGCAAGCAGTAGACACGGCTAGCAGCGGCGTGCAAGTAGCTGAGCAGGCCGGCGCGGTAGCAGCTGGGAACGGCACAGCGGCAGCAGCTGGGCACGGCACAATGGCAGCGGTGTGGGCAGGGCATGATCTCCTCCGACAGGGTAGCAGAGCGTGCTCCAACAATGGATAGGCAAGGCGTGCGGACGATAGGGTCTGGCGTACGTGCTAAGCAGACAGACGTGCGCACTAGGCTCTAACGTGTGAGCAGCGGCAGGCACGCAAGGTAGCAGCACTCGCGAGCAGGCGGACATGGTGGCAGCGGCGTAGGCAACAACAGACGGCGGCGAGCGGACGTGGGGTCATCACCTCCACCTATAAAGCCTGCAGCTCCCTCTTCCTTGGGGAGATCTCCTCCCCCCTTTCCCCTCCGGGGTTCTCTCCTCCTCCCCTCTGGATTTCTTCTCCGCTGGCACTCTTCTCCCCTCCCCTTCTTCTTCAACTTCTTCCTCCACTCTTTTTTCTCTCTGTTTGGAACAGGGGCGCAGGCCGCTCCATCACCCTCTCTCTTCTGGCCCCTCTCGTCTCTCTCTCTTTCTCCCATTCTCCTCTCTACTCCCTCCCTCTCCTTGCCTCTCTCTCTTCACGTAGGATTGCACCCATCACTGCACTCACGGTGGCTTCTTTGTCCCCCCTCACTCTTCTCTGCGCCTCACTCCCCTCCTGCTCTCCCTCTCTTTCCCTTCACCACACACACACTGCACACACGTCCATTGCTCACACACACTCCAACGGACCTCCCCTCCTCACCGACGTTGATCTCTCTCCCTCTCCCTCTCTTCACTACACGCCCTCACCTGCACGCACCACACACTCACCGTGACCCCATCGGGACTGTCGTCCTCTCCCTCTTGCCACTCTCACCCTCTCTTACTCTTCACCATCACACACACCTACACTGCCACGGGCCCCCCCTCGCCTGCACCGCTCCCTCTCCTTCTCTCCGCTCCCTCCCTCTAACTCTCTCTTCACACACTCACACGCATAGTCACGACCCCACTCCTCTCTCGATCCCTTCTCATGCACTTCACCACTGTCACACATACACACCACCAAGCATCTCACGTATCCGCTCCCTTCTGCTCCTTTCTCACCTGTCACACACACCCGCACTCGCCCCCACTCTCACGCACACACGCACTGCCTGCAATCCACACACTCACTGCACCGCATGAACTCACGTTCTCTTCTTCTCTCTTCACTGCACACACTTACACTGCCACCCACTTCTCTGCACACACCACCCTGCACACCATGACCGTCCACGGCCAGCCCCTGCACTCTTCCCCCTCAAGCCCTCACTATTTCTCTCTCGCCACTCACACTCTCCACGCACTGCACACCGCACGTAGCCCTCCTCTCACTCTCTTCTGCACATGCACTCACACCCTCACAGTACACACACACCACCGCCGTGGGGTCGACCTTCACCTCCAGCGGAGTCGACCCCCTTCCCACTCTCTCCCTTTCTCTCTTATGCACCCTCTCTCTCACTCTTTCTCGCTCCTCTGCATCTCCGACCACACGCTGCACCACATAATTTCTTTCTATTTTAATTTTATTCTATTTTGTTATCCCCCTCTCCCTCCATCTCGTTCTCTCCCTATATCTCTATATATCTCTCTCTCTTATCTCTCTATCTCTCTCTCTCTCTTATCTCTCTATCTCTCTCTAAATTTCTCGCTCTAAAACTCACTCACGGCGATGTCTACTCCAAGTTAGGCGGCCATTCAAAGGCCCAAAGGTGTGGGCGACGACGACTTCGTCTCACCGGCTACATCCCCTCCTTAGTTCTTTAATTTTTAGTTTTAGTTAGATTTTCTTTCAAGTATTGTAATTTTCTTTTGTTATTTTCTTGAGCATCTTCTCATTGTAATCTTTCACCTTGGAGCATTAAGAAATAGTTAGTGTGTTTGCTTCTCTAAATCTTTTGGTCTCTCTATCTCTCACTTCCTATTTCTCTCCTTTACCTCTCCAAGTTTCTTTAGATAGATTTTAATCTTGTGCTATTTCAATTGTTTCCCATAAAAAAAATCCTTCCAACAATTTTTTTTGCTTTTGTTAAAAATAAAAGAGAAATAAGATTTTTCAACTTTTAAAATATTAGCCTCTCCGTAGATTCGACCCATTTTCTCCACTATATTTAAAATCTAAATTTTATTATGTGAGTACATAATTTTTGAAATTGAGTGCACGGATTTTTAACGATGAGCTTCGCGTTCGATCGAAGGTCCTTCTCTCAAGCACAAAAATTCTTCTTTTCTCCTCCTGCTGGGGAGGGGTTTCATCGGCCTTGTGATCTGGATTGTCTTCATATCCGTTGTTGTCAACAGACGATGTCATCCTTTTCTCTTTTTCTTCCTCGACTACCATCGGCCGGCCAGCAGTCTTCTTCTTCAGCCGCGGTCGCTCGGAGTAGTCGTTGCTGGCCCAGTGAGGGGTTGTCTAGACCCCTGAAATAGCTTATGATCATATTGGTCATCTCTTCGTGACCCCGTCCTTGATGGAGGATCAGGGATAACTATCGACCTCCCACCGGAGGGATGTAAGCTAGCCGGGCTCTCCGAGCAAGTTGCTCAAATCTTCTCCCTACTGCAGGGATATTGGCTTGTCGGGCGCATGCCATGAAGCTAGTGCGGCATGGAGGGTCCACAGCCGTTTCTTCTCTTCCTGGGACCAAGCCCCTCTCGCTCCTCCTCCCCACCTCAACAGGCTCGGGGTACCGACGAACAGGTGTATCTTGACGGGTAGGCTGGATCTTCTTAGGGACCCACACCTGCTTGAATGTTTTTGGCCATGGGGCCAACTCCCTTCGGCCTTGGCGGCTGGTTTCTTCTTTCTCAGCTCTCCTTTCGAAGAGGACTTGGAAGGAGTTGCGGGTTGGTACAGTAGGGAACACCCGTTTCGAGATCACTTGGGCGTCACGTCTGTCCAGAAAGACGCGGACACCACCGATTAAAATGGATCTGCCGGACGTCGACAGTCGTCCGGTGATAGGAGCAACAGCTCTTCTTCGGGAGTTCCCCTGGCGATCACTCCTGGGCTTGTTATGGTAAGCGGGGTGAGCCCCCTAAGCTACATGGTGCACCATGTAGCTAGTCTGTTGAGTCTGGCCCGTTGTCAGGGTGCGGCTTCGGGCGTTGTGGACCCTAGGCTTCCTGTTGATGCTTCCTTCGGCTATCTCCGGAGCTTCAATCTTCAGCATGTTGGTTAAAGCTACCCCCAAGACATTGGGGAAGCCGACCATTGGTGGGAAGGTGCCGAAAATAGTTGGAACCGCCAGGTACCCACAAGCAGCGTGATTGGCCACGATTGCAAGGCCAAAAGTCAACGCAACAAATCCAGCAGCCATCATTTCTATCTGCGAGCACAGAAACAAGCAAACGATCAGCATTCTTTTGGAGGGCCCCGAGTCCCATTTATCTTGGCAAAGAGATGAAGGGAGACTGGGTCCCACCGGACGTGCCAGCTTGTGGGGACTGAATTTTTTTAAATTCTTTATATTTATTTATTTGGTTTATTTATTAGGGGCTTTATTTTAGTGTAGGGCGTGCCAGTCACTAGGTGATAATTTATTATGAGCTCGATCTGACTCGATCAGACGAAAGTGAGATCCGTGTTGGGACCGACAGTCTGTCATACTATAAAGGCTATGACATTAATTACATCCTCCGAGAAGGAGGAAAACCCTTGATTAATTGCCGAGATAATGAACCACCGGGGCTGTGTAAATATGCAAGCATAAGTAGAATAACAAAATGATATTGCGCAATGCAGGAGCGGAACATAAGTTCACACATGCAGTTCGATCGTATTTATTGCCCTAAACCCTCGGTACGTGGCGGAGAACACAGATCCGAAGACCACCATCGCGCATAGTGAGAGCTTTCAGCCAGACCTGATCTGACCTTCAGCAAATCACCATTTGATATACCGAGGTCCGGGGGAATGACAAACATGCATCAATCAAAAAGCAGGCATGCGTGTATACACAGATGCATGATAAAAAGTAGAGACGAAGCGACTAACAGATGGGGGCCAGCAATGATTTTTTTTATTGGTTTATTATGGAGCATTCATGAGTTAAGTGTGATAGGGAAATAGGGGATAAATGGATTGGTAGAAATATGAGTGGAGGGTTAAAACGGCGCCAAGGGGGTTGATATCTTCTAATCCGGCGCAGAGAAACGTAGAGATAGGCTTAAACTGACGCGGGGTGTTGAAAGGGCTCAAACGGCGCGGGGGTGCGGAGCACGCCAAATGATGCCATGCCGGGTGGTTGAGCTTGAGCAGTTGTTGATTTTGAGTGTGGACTGAATCCGGCGTGGTGGGGGTGGACGCCGTAATAGTGCGCGCCAGTTTTAGGGGTTTTGCTATTTTTGGAAAATTTTTGAACTTCAAGTTTGTTTGTGTTAGGTTGCAATCTTAGCTCATTTTCATTGATAATTAGTGCTGACTATTGAGTGAATTCAGGTTCTAATTGCCTTGCAAGCGTGATGGATCGAGACTTGTGCGAGGTTCATACTCAAGCATAGTCCATTCTCAGTTGAATTGCATCCACAGTCATATAACTTAGGTTTCAGCAGAACTTAGTTAAATTGACCAAACAGAATTTGGGCATCATCTCCTCATACCCAGAGGGTCACGGGGGAGAAGTGGAGGCATACCCATAGAACAGGGGTAAGCTCCTGAATGCTGGGAGGCCAAGACGGCGATCGGCGGACCCGAACGGAGGGAAACCCCGAGGGCTAGCCTATAAGGGGCACCGACATTCCGTGGGTCTATGATTGTTCAACAGGATGGCCTGAATGGGAGGAGACCCCGAGGGCTAGCCTATGAGGGGTTTCATGACCCATAGCCACCACATTTCCCCGAAGGAACGTGGGTTTGATTTGATATCAGATCAGGGGATCCATCTATATTCACCTTTGATGACTCATAGGGCTCCACACCATGGGAGGATGGGACCCTATGACCTCCTAGTGACTTAAGGAGGAATTGCCGGCATGAATGTTTGATGGGCGATGTTCCCCCTCCCCAGTTAGTGGATTGATGTTGTTGCGAGAAACATGGTATTCATAATGGTATTATGATATCACCCGTTTAATAGGAAAGGGGAATAGGCCATAGTGGATAGGCCCTCACCCTGCCCTTCTCGGGGCAAAAGAAAGTGCAGTGATACATCATGCAATCATTAAACCGTTGACGATAGATTGGGCATAGGAGGGGTTAGTCGGTTAGCATTTAGAGATTAGTCATAAGCATATGAGCCACGAGGATCGTGAGGGGCAAAAGCTCGAACAGTTAGCAGATAGCAGACCTGGAGACGACTATGTCAAAAGATATTGTGCCAAGATTGTAGGGACGGCCATATTCTCTTCAATTCATAGTCATGAATGGAGGAACCATGGGGAAATAACCAGTCCCAGGGATGGTCGGAGATGCACGCACACGTATGTCTCCGATGATGAAACCCACAGTAAATACACGGGGAGCTCAGTACAACCAGCCCACTAGAAGGATCCCCGGGAGGGGATGACGTTAATATGGCCCTTGGTTAGCCCAGGGCGTATTTGGCATCTGTGGAGGAAATCAGACGACAGCACATACGATATGAAAGTAAATGCAATCAGAGAAGGAAGAGGGACTCAGACACATACGCCAATGCTTTCATTCAGACCCGGGGGTCATCACATAGCTTAGGAAATAAACGAAATATTACATTCCCAGACACGGCTTGGCGTTGTAGCACAGAGCCGTTCGATTACAGCCTCATATCATAAAATGAAAAGGGACATAGGAAGCAAAGGCCAAACCAAAAAAATGAAAGGGGACTGCGGGCTCATATCATCGTCCGTTTGCATACAAATCACCACAGAGATATGGATAGAAGGGGGAAGGAGATGATCAGAAGAAAACGCTTGAGCCCAACCTCTGTTCTTCATAGCGGAAACAGAGTATCAGAACTGCTCTCTCTCTCCTTGCTCCAGACCCCTCTCCTCTACAGCAAGGTGACGAACGGTGGCTCAGAGAACTCCTCCCTCAGCCTTTCTTTCTCCCCAAGTCTTTTCTCTTCGATCCCTCTTCTTTTTTTCTCACTCACTCTGCATGACCCTCTATCTGTCCCTCTTTTTTTTCTTCACTCACTCTGCATGACCCTCTCTCTGTCCCTCTTCTCGTTCTTCAGTGAAAATAGGCCTTCTTATAGGCTTAACCGGCGTGGCTTCACTCGACGCGGGGGATGATCGCGCCGATTAAGGGCCTTGACCTTGTTCTTTTGCGCGCCGGATTTGAAGGGCGCCGGTGAAAGTGGAGCGCGTCGGTTTAGGGGCACGTCGGGTCAATCCTTTGTTGCGCTTGTTCGGGCCGGAGTCGGCCTGCGAGTCTCGGGATGCCTCCGGGAGTCAGATTGATCTTTCATCTCATCATGGCCTTGTGGAACTGTCATGAGAAGCATCGGGAAAGCCTTCAGGCCACTGACTGGCCAATTCCGACGCCGTTAGTGCCTTTAATTCGATCACTCGGATTTCCCACTGATATGGCCTTCGACACTGTGATCGGTGCTACCGGGCTGGCTTCATTCATACTTGTAACATTCCCACGGAGTGGGCCACCACCTGGGGTGCTTTCGCCCTGGCTGGGCAGCTATTTGGTGGCTAATGGACCTATCCAGCAAGAAGACGTACCCGTGTCTGGTCGCTCGGGTCTTCTGTTGATACGGCCTTCGGCACCTTGCTCTAAGGGGCCAGAGACGTTCCTTCACCTCAAGAGGGTTTCCTATCAGGTGGCGGACCACCAGGTACATTCTCGTCCTATCCGGACGACGGATGGGGTTTGTTCGACATGACCGAGTCGATACCGGTTTGTTGGGCAGGCTGAACGGCACTGCCAGTTTGTTGTAGATTTCTTCCAACCATCTTGAGGTGGAGTCCCTAACGCTCTCGCCTGATGGCTGGAGGCTTCAGCAGTCCGAGAGGACCCTTGTGTATTGATTTTTCTTCGACTTTTGCACTTCGGCGGGCCGCATTCTTTTTGTCATTCAGGCATGATTGCCATTGATCATATTTCGGGTGCCAACAGCCGCATGAGCGTGCTATGGGTCTCCAAAGCCCATGGTTGATTGGGATGAGTCTTCCTTTGACTTTAGAGGGCTGGACGGAGGCGTCTTGGGGATAGACCCCGGCCTCGTTGCTGGGTGTCACGTGTCGTGGCTTGTAGTTAGGGTACCCCCGGGTTGGCCCGGGTGGCTTGGTTGAAGGCAAGTATACTCGCAAACTGGGTGATCGAGGATGGCCCCAATCAATTGTTGGTGTTATCGTGGGTCACGGCTAGCTGGTTAGGACCGTTGGTTGGGCCCAGCGTGACGTAAAAAGGGTTGGGTATATAACGCCTTAAAAGTGTTCAGGGAAATTCTAGAGCCCTTATTTCTTGATATTTTTGCTGGGAAAATGTCTGGGTACAACAGTGATATAGAGTACAACTTAGCTATATTTGAGGGTGTTACACTGGTCCACCCAAACCCCCTAGGGGGAGGTTTACCCAAATCAGGAAGCCCCCAATCACTCTAACCCACGTAAACCCCATTTACACGGACCAGCCCGCCAGTCCTGAACGCCGTCACCCTAACGACCGTGTTCACCATAACGCAGCCCCCTACTAGACAGGGTTCATGCCTAGACCACCCAGCCCCAACCTAGTCCGCATAAACCCCCCAAGGGGGGGGGGGGGTTTACACGAACCAGGTTGACCCCCCAGCCTGGTCGACGTAAAGCCTCCTTTTTCCAGAAAAAATAATAAAAAATATTAAACCCTCTACTCTAGCCCATGTAAAGCCCCTTTACACGGACCAACCAACCAGTCCTGAACGCGGTCACCCTAACGACCGTGTTCGTGAGGGGGGATTTATCGGGGCTGGGTTGGTCCCCCAGTCTAGTCTGGGTAAACCCCGAGCCCACTTGCCAGTTCAGAAGGTGGTCTCCCAGACAACCACATTCATCGCCCACCATTCTAGTCCGAGTAAACCCCCCTTACCCAGACCAGGTTGCCAGTTTAGAACGCAGTTGTGTTCGGGACCGCATTCAGAGCAGAACGTGGTCACCATGGTGACCGCGTTCATGGCCCATCACCCTTGTCTGCGTAAAACCCCCCTTTACACAGACCAGCTTGCTAGGGGTCACCCTCGTCTGCGTAAACCCCCCTTTACGTAGACCAGATTGATCCCCCTCCAACCCAAGGCCTATAAAACCCCCCATGGGGTGGCCAAGGGTCATATGAACATGGAGCTCATCCCTAGAGGCTAGAAGCTGCATGTGGAGGAATTTGTTGGTTAGTTTTGTGTTTGCTAAGCACACGCCGAGGGCATGTCGCATGATCGTCCCTCATACGGCATTTAGCAAAGACACAGACCTCCTCAAACGAGGGTATGTTCACAAGCCTTGATGAAGTGTTAAGTCTCTACCTTGATGAGCGTGCCCTACCCAGATGCACACCTTGCCAGTCCCTAGCTTGATAAACGTGCCCTATCCGAATGCCGCTTCACAAACGTGCATGATTTGGATGCTACTTTTATGAAAGCACCCTGCCCGATCTCTACCTCGATGATCATGCACTGCCCAGATGCTACTTTGATGAAAGCACCCAGTCTAGTGCCTACCTCGATGATCGTGCGCCACCCAGATGTCATCTCGATAGGCGTGTCCTGAACGTTGTCACCCGGACAACGAGCATACTTCACAAGTCCTGATACAAGATGAAGTGTCAGGCCTCTGCCTCTATGAACGTGCCCCAAACATGACCGCCAGGGTCTCACGGCACCCAGTTCCCTCAGTCACAACAGTGCCCTGGCACGTGACTGCCAGTCCTGATAGTGCCCGACCTCCAGGATCTCACGACGTCTAGCTCTTTCAGTCACAACGGTGCCCCCGACACCCGACTGCTAGTCTCAACAGCGTCTGACAGCCAGGGTCTCATGGCTCCCAGCTCTTTCAGTCACAATGGTTCCCCCGGCACTCGACTGCTAGTCTCAATAGTGCCTGACCGCTAGGGTCTCACGGCGCCCATCTCCTTCTGTCACAACGGTGCCCCCAGCACCCGACTATCAGTCTCAACCGCGCCCGACCACCAGGGTCTCATGGCGCCCTGCTCCTTCAGTTATAATGGTGCCCTCGGCACCTGATTACCTATCTCAGACGCGCCCGACTGCCAGGGTCTCACGGCCCCCAGTTTCCTCCGTCACAATGGTACCACTGTCACTTGACTACCAGTCTCAGCTGCGCCTGACCACCAGAGTCTCTTGGCACCCAGCTCCCTCAACAACAACAGTGCCCCCGACACCCGACTGCCAATTCCAACGACCCCCGTCCAACTTTCATCTCAGCGGCGCCCACCGATTCCCAGCCTTATTGACTACATCAGCTTCAGCCATGCTCGACTATCATGGTCTCAATGGCACCTAGATACCCCAGTCACGACGCTGCCCTCGGCACCTAACTGCCCAGATATTCCAATCACAAAGGTGCCAACGGCACTCGACTGTCCAGCTACTCTAGTCATAATGGTGCCCACGGCACCCGATGACTTAGTCTAGACGGCGCTCAGCCACTTTAGCTCTAACGGTGCTCAATCACTCCAATTGCGGCGGGTTTCATGACACCCGGTTGCTCTAGCAACAGTTTCCAGGGCACCCAATTGCACCATTTTCAACGGTGCCTGGTCGCCCTAATCACAACGGTGCTCATGGCAGCCGGCTACTCTAATCACGACAGTCACAATGATGCCTACAACGTCGACTGCCCTAGTCATAACTGTGCCCACATCGCCTGACTGTTCCAATCTCAACAGCACCTGGTTGTTCCAGTCATGGTGGTACTCGCGCTATCTGGCCGCTCCAATCTTAACAATGCCTGGCTGCCCCAGTCTCAATGGCACCCAGCCGCTCTGGTCACTGTGACGCCCATGCCATCTGGTCGCCCCGGTCTCACCAGCACCTGGCCACTCTAGCACAGTGGTGCCCGCGACACCCCAACTTCCCAGATCTCGATAATGTCCCATATCGAGAATACATTGTGACACCCCCCGGGCGGCATCCTGTCGAGTCACGAGTCCTTCTACTGACACTATGTACAAAAGTAGAAATACCCGCATAGTAATGTAATGACGCGGGGACCGTCACAAATGACATAATTGTCCCGTGACTTGCACACACTTGTAATCGGGCTTTCACGCCCCCATATATAACGCCTTTCATGGCATATAGTGATGTAATCCAGGAGAGGAATTGATTCCCATCCTTGCCAGTGGCCAGTCTTAACGTCATCCAGTAGACAACCCTTCGCCTCCCAGCTTGGTCCCAGCTCCTCTAGTCGAACGGACCCTATACCTGAACTAGGACCTGCCTGCTCCTTGCCAAGTCAGTGTCAGTTGCTCCGCGCCTGAGCTAGAACCTACTTACTCCTTGTCGATCAAGTGTCTGATACTCCCTTTTTCAAGCCAACATCTCGTTCTTATAAACCCAGAGACTGTACCCTCTCCAGTGCCCACATTGAGACCAGTCTTCCTGCTTCTACTCATCCCTATTACGTTGTTGTTGCTATGTCACTATTGCATGGACCAAGCCCTCCCGACGTCACGGCTCCCAGGATCCCTGACTCTCCTTCGACAGTAGAAACAAGGTATCCAGGCTCCGTCTGATGTAAAATAAACATCGATTGCTTGCGATCGGGGGGAAGACGTCCAGTACATGAGCCCCTACAACCGCCTCCACTCGTACCAGCGGAACCGCCTTCTCTCTGCGTGTTGCCCGACATCCTATGCCCAGGTGGCACTTCCCCGGTCAAAACTTGGTTCCGTAGGTGATCATCTAGAAATTGACTAGCACGCCCGCATTCCATCCAGCCATCCCCGGCCCAGCCTTCTAGAACGATTAACCATATGCCATTCTTTCATGTGCATTCCTATTATTCTTTGTACTTTCCTATCAACACCCCTGAAATTGTCGCGTGCCAAGTTGACCTATTTTGGCCTTCTGTAAAAGGCAAGTGTGTGTCACCACAGCAGAAATTTAGAAATTTCTGTGTGTCAAAAAATTGGCATGCCCAGTGTGAACGTCTCCTACCTTTTTTCTTTCTGCCTAAGAAGAGTCACACTTGCCAAGTATATGCAACGATGCCCTCACCTTTCCTTATCGGAGAGGAAGAGGAGGGCCCCCATCCAGGCTGCAACATGAGATCAGTCATCATCGAGCGACCAACCTGCACCAGCAACAGTAGCAACCAACCTGTGGCGATGGTGACCTATGGTCCACTCGTCATCACCATCCATGCCAAGCGCGGACATCTGGCGATGCCAATCGTGTTCGAAAACTCTACCCCAGCCTTCGATTTGCCCTGATCCTTGGGTGCCATTGTCATGGCCGATGAGCAGCCCCATCCAGCTACCGCCTATGCAGGCAGCCAACCCTTGCTCCTACAGCCACACCGACCTATGCGATCATTGACCCCTGGGTCCCTAACTCTACTAGCATCCGACACGGGCTTCCAGCTTCTGGTTTCCAGTACAACGTCACCACCAACCCGTTCAAGCATAAAGCATTGGGTCTCTAGCCATGCCGATTCCCAACACGGGCAATGAGCTCTGGGTCTCCGGCACTTCAACACCCAGTATGGGAACTAATCCCCGGGTCTCTGCCACGTCGACTTCCAACAAGAGTGTCACTCCCCGAGCGCGGAAGATACCCGATAGCACGACAAGTTTATATAGAACCAATCAATAAGAGCAGTAAGGGTTTTGACAAAAGACAGAGTGCGCAAAATACTAGAGCAATAATAACTAAGATCTAAATTTCCAAAATAATACCAAATGTCCAAGATGATAATTATCCAATTAACCAACTGACAATAATTCTAGTCCATGACATTCATTATTCAAATCCAACTACTAGGCCACAAGCCTTAACAAGTTTCAACTGACATAACAGAGATACAAAGGCAAAGACTAAAGACATGACTAGCTGACAGTAGATGATCGGTGACTCTAGCACTCTTCACTCGGTCTCATTCCCATGTATTTGGTTGTCACTATCCGAGTTACCTGAAAAATGTTGGAACGAACTGGATGAGCGAATCGCTCAGTAAGAATTATATCTCAAGTTCGAGCAGTCTTTAAGTAGATTACATATTACGTGTAATGCAGGTATAGCTATGCATGCTAGACAAGCGAGAAAAATCATGAACTGTATAGAAGAATATCGCATGGTCAAGCAAGATATCAAGAACTTCATAGAAAGAGTATTGCATGATTTCAAGTACTATCAAATGTTTGCATGATTTGCCAGGAAGGTAAGAAACAAGTTCAAGCAAGTAAGAATCATGCTCAAGCAAGTAATATCAAGTACGTGTAATATCAAGTATGTGTAACTAAAATTTGGCTATTTCAATCAAACAAGTACTTTGCCCTTTTTTGGGCCAAGCAAGTCAAGTAATCGCCCTTTTTCGGGCCACGTAAGTCAAGTCAAGCAAGCAAGTAGTGTCACGAGAGAGTGAGTGGAATGTCTCAAGTTAAGCAAGTACTTCGGTGCAATGCTTAAACACCGTGACCATTCAACTCCCATGGGCACAAGTACTTTCGGGCGCTCCTCCCAGGACCAGATCGGGCCCTATATACACAGCATTTCATGTATTACTTTTGACATTCACTCTAGCTATGGCCAATATAGAATTCCAAGGTTTAACCATTGTACGAATATAAGGTGGATTTCATGAATGGAGTTCAAGGGCAGATTTATCATGTAGAGACGAACTGAGAGTAAACCTCGTAAAACATATCGGGAATCGTTGGCGGCTCTCGGGCTGCCACAGAACACTGAATTGGCGCCCTTCGGACAGCCACCATTTCCAGAATTGGCGCCCTTATAGAGGGGCGCCCATTCTATGACAAGACAAGCTCAGAAAAATCTAGAAATCATGATTCAGGGAAATGGTGCCCAGAGGGGTGCCATCATTTAAATGGCGCCCACAGGGCTGCCCTTATTTCAGTAAATGGCCCCTAGAGGGCTGCCATTATTTCATAAAATGGCGCCCAAGGGGCTGCCATCAATTGAAGAATTGGTGACTGCTCACAGGGGCGCCCATTGCTAAAATTCTAATTTTTTTCATTTTTTTTTGTCCTAAAAAAATTGGCGCCCCTCTACAGTGTCATCATTTAAATGACGACCCTGCAGAGGGTCATTAATTAAGTAAATGGCGCCATGGTCAGGTGCGCCCATTGCTATAGGTGTTTTACACACCGGGCAGGTATGTTTCAAGACACAAAATACTGTTCATCAGGTCTAAAGTTCTTGGAATCAAGAAGTAAGGATATGGGTTGACAGAGAAAAATATCGGGGTCACAGAACCATACTCACGCTAGAATTTTTTGATTTAGTTTCATAGATATAGATTTTCTAACATGGTAATTATTAATGGCAGGAAAAGGAATTGACGACAGGGTGTAGGGTCTTCAATTAATGGGCGACCCGGGCGCCCATCACTGGGTCGCCCATTCAAGAATTGGCGACCCAGTGGTGGGCACCCATTACATGAAGGCAGTAATTTCTGATTCCGTTAAACATCTATATATTCGATCGTAAAACCAGTGTAACAGGATATCTTTGATCTACATAAAAACCAGTGTAACATGCTATATCACATGGAAGATGAACTCTACTAATTCTACACATGCATGCTATGTTACCCCTATATTAGCTACTAGTTGGGCCAGATCTTGAGAACACCTACCTTTTTGGCATGAATAACGAGGTATAGGAAGTAGAAGGAAGAAGAAGAGGAAGCAGCCTCCTCACGTAGCAGCAGGAAGAAGCCCAACAAGGCTTCAGCAGTAGGAAGAAGAACGCATAAACAAGGAAAAATAACTCATGCGAGGGGTTTTTTCTTCTCAGATCCTCATGATATAACCCATTTGTGAGTGCATAGTCACTATGCACCCAAAAACTTAGATCCAGATCCATAGATTCATGCCATTGTCTCCCAAATGGCAATTTCGGTGCCATTAATGTGTTTGTAGGCCAACAGAGTGCCATTAATGTGTCTATAGGCCAACGAAATAATAGAATGGGGGGCCTGAAGAAATGGCGCCCTGGACTGGGGCACCAATTAAATGACGCCCTTGTACAAGGGCGTGTACTATTGGAATTGGCGCCCTTACATGAGGGCGCCCATTAATTGGTTTGACCAGTCAAAGGGTAAATGGTGCCTATGGGAGACCTTGGATTGACCCAGTCAAAAAGAAATGGCGCCTAAGACAGGGGCGCCCATTCCTTCTGTGTGAAAAAAATAGGAACTGCTCCTATAGTTATATATATGAGCTGTTTGTTAGCCTAAGTGATGCTTGGGCCTCTTAAATGCATGTGTATACATCTAGTGGCTCTTATCAAGTTTAGAGCTATGGTATTTAGAGTTATTTGTTTAGAAAAATGTGAAATTTCTCTATGATTTTTATCCGGGGTGCTACAAAGAGCTTCTAGCCCGGATACTTAGTGCAATATCAACAACGGCCTATGGGGGCATCACGGTTAGGGATTCAGCCACATCAACTCTTAACACGGGCACCAAGCCCTGGGATGTGGCCACCTTAACACCCAAGATGGGCTTCTAGCAATAGGTCTCAGCTCCAACAAACACCCAAGACAGGTTGTCAGCCTTGGGTCTCAGCTTCAGCAACACCCAAGACGGGCGTTTAGGCTTGGGTTCCAGCCTCACCAACACCCAAGACGGGCTTCCTACCCTGGGTCCTAGTTTCAACAACACCCAATACGAGTGTCTAGCCCCGAGTTGTAGCTTCATCAACACCTAAAGCGGGCATCTTGACCTGGGTCTTAGCTCTAGCTTCATCAACACCCAAGATCTGTCAATCCATAAAGCTTGCATAAAAAGCAAGCAGGTTTGAAACTCTTTTCAAAGCAAAAATAGTGTAACAACCAGTAAGCCTTTAGAACAACTACATATGGATTTATTTGGACATATGAGAATTACTAGTCTCGGAGAAAAGAACTATGATTTAGTAATCGTAGATGGTTACTCAAGATTCACTTGGGTTACCTTTCTAGAGCACAAAGCAAATGCATTTGAATCATTTGTCAAGTTCAGTAAAAGAATTCAAAAGAACCAAAAGTATACCATTGTAGCATTGAGAAGTGACCATGGCCGAGAATTTTAGAATGTAGAATTTCAAAAACTCTGTGAACAAGAAGGGATTGAGCATAACTTCTCAACTCCAAGAACCTCTCAATAGAATGGAGTTGCAGAAAGAAAGAACAGAGCATTGATGGATATGGCGAGAACTATGTTAGCAGAATATAAGCTCCCTAGATACTTTTGGACTGAAGTAGTTGTCATGACCTGAATTTTTGGATCTAGTATTTGCGAGTTTCGGAGCGGTTCTGTGGGTCACTATTTATAATTAAAATGGAATTTTTTTATTATTGGATCTTAGGATCCCCAAATAAGAGAAAATAAAATATTTTTGGGTTCCATAATGAGACGGGAGAATTATGCATTTTTTGAGGATCATGTGGCTATTTTTTGATAATTTTCTAATCTTTGGAATTTTTAAAAACCCCAAAATTTCCTATAAATAAACCCAACCCTCACCCCCCTCTCTCATTCTTACGTTCCCTACCTCTCTCCTCTGTTTCTCTGCCTTCCTCTCCCTCACACCTCTGGTGGCCGACGAAGTGCGTGGTGGGCGAGACGGTCAGAGCGACGGCGGCGGCAGCGGCGAGGATCAGAGGCTCGATCGAGAGTGGCGGCGCGGTGAGGTGGTTCGCATTCTCTTGAAGAACCGGCCGTAGAAATGGCATTTTTGCCATTAAATGACATCCATTCTTCGTGGTTTCTTCGTGAAAGGTAGAGGGATGGATTCTTACCATTCTTGCATGATTCCCCCATGATTTTAAGCTGATTTAGGTGAGTAAGAGCGGGTTTCCTTTATGTTATAGGAAAAATGCATGTTTTGGGGCGAGTAGCGATTCCCGCCGTTTCGGGCGGCGATTCTTAGTTGTACTTGCAATATTGATGGATAGGATGATGGGGAATGGTTCCCCCTTGATTTTTCCATGTTTTCATGCGATTTGGGGCCGAGGTGAGCCCGAGAGTGGGTTTTGTTTATGATTTGGGAAGTGTTAAGCATGTTTTTGGGGCGAGAACGATTTCACCGATTCGAGTAGTTTTTCGGGGTTTAAATGGATCCTCCCAGTAGGTATGAGGTTGGGGAAGGGTTTCCCTTTATTTTCCCCCTCGTGCGGAGTGAGAGGGGCATAGAACGGGACCCCACGGTGGGGATCTTGCTGTAATTTGACCAGAATCGGTTGACCGATTGGGTCGGCCTGCACAGACCGTTGCTGGGAAAAATGGTCGACCGACCCAGCCAAGGCTAGTCGACCAAAGTGCCCACCAGGTTGACAGACCTGGCTGTCTGGTCGACCTGCACCCTATGTTGGTCGACCGACCAGCTACGCTGGGGGCTGGTTGGCCCGTTTGGTCCCTTTGACCCGATCTTCACCTTAGAATACGTAAATTAATATTATATTCATAAAAAACCCATGAGAATTGGGCCACTTTGGCCTCGTGTGAGTGGCGGTCACCCCAAGAATTGGTTTTCACATGTGCGGAGTCTTGCGGTTCTCGCGGAGGATTTCCCCACATAAGTTAGTGTCAGACACTAGTAGTTCCCATCTTACCGGTCTAGGATGGTTTAACGGCATTGGGCAGCGACGTATAGCTATCTCAGGATGCATTACCTCACTAGATAGCTGATAGTTTAGCTGTCCAGCTAGCCTTCCGGAGTTAAGTAAGTATCGAGCCGTCTTGTGTCTCGAGGTTTGTACGATGGGTGCGTGTCGGTAGTTTCTTCTCTCTACAATGAGTTCTCACGTTGAGTGACTTCCCCCACTAGTCATAGCTTGCCTAGGCACGCGTGTATTGACCCACTTGGGAGTGATGGAGAGCTAGACCCGGGAGAGATAGTTTTAGGTTGGTTGCTGTAGGACCTCCCACTATGGCTGCTCGAGTCTGGGCTGAGAGGAAAACCAGCTAGGGGGCCTGACATAGCGTAGTTAGTCAGTGTGTGCACACATGGTCGGAGACTTCAGACGCGTGCTAACAAGCATGACCCTGACTAGACCTTTGTCCTTGGTTAGTTGTACAATGTCTCAGTTTTCTCTTGGGGCAAGTAGGGAGACACCTGAGACTACGGACTAAGTCATCAATGTACGCATTCGACCTTGCTTCTAGTGGGTAGTTGTCATGTCACTTGAGACGTAGTTTCTCCTGTCTTTCGAGAGCCTGATTCCTGACTGTGAGGTCATGTACTCTCGATTGTTTACCTAGTATTCCCTTTTTCTATTTGGATAGAGTTACATCATGAGTTATAGACGTGTTAGGGGTTAGTGGTTACATGAGGGTGATACTTCCAATACTCGAGGCGTCTTGTAGTCCATGCAAGGTTTACACGATCGGTAGATTAGTTGAGTTTATTTATTATTGTTAGTCCTACTTTTCTTTTTATATTACATATGCACTTGTTTATTATAGTTTGTTGTGGTGGGGATCCGCGGGACCTCTGCTGAGCCAATAAGATGAGGCTCACCCCTTTTTCTTTTCAGGTTCAGAGTGCCTCCACGTGGTCCGGAGGCCTTGCGTAGCGCCGCTGAGTTCTAGTGCCACCAGTCTTCCCTAGATGGGATATGTCCCAAAGCTTTGTACTTTTCTTTTTTTAAGCTTCACCTTTTGGACTTGTACATCTGGACTATAATCTGTGTAAACATTATATTAATCTATTTATAAATATAAGCTTTAATTTTAGCATTTTTATTTACTGCATTCATTATAGATTCCCACACACTCCCGTGATGCTAATTCTAACCCTTCCGAGCTTCATGGCTCGTGGGTGGTGAGTCAGGATTCGGGTCGTACCGATTACTTTTCGGTGCTCGGATTCTAGGTCGTTACAGTAGTGAACATAGTTTGTTACATCATTAACAGAACAATAATCATACCAATACTAAAGAAGATGTCGTACGAGTTGTTTAAAGGAAAGAAGCCAAACATCAGCCACCTAAAGCCATTCGGATGTAAGTGTTATATACTAAACAATGACAAAGACAACTTGGGGAAGCTTGATCCAAAGAGCAATGCAGGCATCTTTCTAGGGTATATTTCTAAACGCAATTCTTTCAGAGTATTTAATAAACGTACTCTTCTTGTAGAACAGACTACACACGTCAAGTTTGACGAAGTTATAACCATCTTTCCAAAGGGAGAGAAGTGTGTTCTTATGATGCGGATGCAGGTGAACTGACTAAACAGGTGGAAGAACTTTCACTTCAAGAAGATAGACAACAATTCGATCCACCAATAGAGGAATTATGACAAGAAGAAGAGGAAGTTGATCAAGGATTACCAAAAGAATGGAAATATGCCAAGAGTCATCCAAAATAGATTATAATTGGAGATCTACAAGCTAGGATAAGAACTAGAAGAAACACTCTTACATGTGACTATCTAGCTTTTGTTTCACAGATAGAATCAAAGAACATTGAAGAAGCCTTGCAAGATGAAGCTTTGGTACTAGCTATGCAAGAAAACTGAACCAGTTTACCAAAAATCAAGTCTAGAGTCTGGTAGAAAGACCAAGGGACAACCTATTATTGGAACCAAGTGGGTGTTTAGAAACAAATTGGATGAAACATGGGTGATCAGAAAGAACAAGGCTAGACTTGTGGCACAGGGTTACTCTCTAGAAGAATGGAATTACTACGATGAAACTTTTGCCCCTGTAGCCAGACTCGAAGCAATTAGAATTTTATTGGCATATGCAGCGACACATGGATTAAAGTTGTATCAAATAGATGTTAAAAGTGCATTTCTAAATGGATACATCAAATAAGAAGTATACATAGAATAGCCACCTAGATTTGAGGAGATAAATAAAATATACCATGTTTATAAATTACACAAAGCTCTATATGGACTGAAGCAGGCACCTAGAGCATGGTATGAAAGGCTTAGTTCATCTTTGATCAATCATGATTTTAAACAAGGTAAGGTAGACACTACTCTATTTATTTTAAAGAATAAATCAAAATTTTATTTTATTCAAATATATGTTGATGATATCATAATTGGAGCAACTAACAAGAAAATGTGTAAAGATTTTGAAAAGTTAATGCAGGGAGAATTCGAAATGAGTTTGATGGGGGAGCTGAGCTATTTCCTAGGACTGCAAATCAGATAGATGCAAGATGAAATCTACATCTGTCAAACCAAATACTACAGGGAGATGCTCAAGAAATTCCAGTTTGAAAATGCAAAACCCCTATCCACACCAATGGGCTCATCTATCAAGCATGGCAACGATGAATCATGTAAATCTACTGATCAGTATGTCTATAGAGGTATGATAGGTTCACTTTTGTACTTAATCATAAATAGACCAGACATTCTGTTTAGTGTTTGTATGTATACTAGATATCAAGGCAATCTCAAAGAAACACATTTAATCCATGTGAAAAGATTTTTTAGATATCTTTCTGGATCTTCAAATTTGGGGTTATGGTATCCAAGACTATGCACTCTTGATCTAATTGGATACCTGGACGCTGACTATGCTGGATGTAAAATAGATAGGAAGAGCACCAGTGGAACATGTCAATTTCTTGCAAGGTGCCTAATTTCATGGTCATCCAAGAAGCAACATCCAGTAGCCTTATCAACAGCAGAAGCTGAATATGTTGCTGCTGGAAGTTACCGTGCACAATTTCTATGGGTCAAGCATCAATTGGAAGACTATAGACTAAAGTTAAAGCAGATTCCAATGATGTGCGACAGCACAAGTGCAATCAATCTGACCAAGAACCCTATCCAGCATTCTAGAACAAAGCACATTAAGGTACGCCATCATTTCATAAGAGAACATGTTGTTAATGGTGATATCGCACTTCATTTTATTGACACATTACATCAGTGGGCTGATATCTTTACCAAGTTACTCTTTGAAGAAAGGTTCACTACAATTCGTAGGGAATTAGGGATGTTTCTCTTGGACTAGATAGATGTTTAGAAATCTGATTACATGCAATATATACATATATCGATTTTTGATAAAACTCCCAATGATTTATATACAAAGTCATGCCCATATGCACACCTTATACTCTCTCCGTGCCTATTCCTTTCAATCCAAAACATCTCTCTATGCCTCCTTTCATCACAAGCTCAGGGAGAGCTTCCACATTCAACTGTTGCATATGTTTAGGGGGAGTTTCACAACTACCTCAGGGGGAGATACATTCTTGAATTTAGCCTTTTTGTTACATGACAAAAAGAGGGAGAATATTTGTACTTGTACTTCCCTCTCTAATTATCATAAACTTACTTGACTATTTAGACTTTAAGTGTTCAAATTTTTAATAGCTTTGTCATCACCATCAAGAGTTTTGTCATCACCAAAAATTGGGAGATTGTTAGGTATATTTGGAGTAAATCTTATTATTGCCATTATCAGTTTTGGTGATAACAAAATTATTATTCTGTACAATTCTGGTCATTCAATGATGACAAGAAAGAGTAGAAATGACTAAAGAATGAAAGAGTTGAAAAACAAGAAAAGCAGAACTTAGGCACTTACAGAAAAACTTTGAAAGAAACTAACTAAACATAAGATAGTCGCAAATAGAGAACATAGGTGATAAAATCACATAGGGGAACTTACTTCACCAAGACGCTGAAAACTTCACCTATCTCAAATGAACAAATGAAACATAGGCGCTATAAGTCACTTAGGAGTCACTTCGCCTATCAACATAGGCGTTGCTTTGCCTATCATTCTGCCTATCTCAACTAACTCACATAGGCGCAAAGTCACTTAGGCGTTACTTTGCCTATCCCACAAACTTAGGCGAGAGGTAATCGCCTATCTTATTTATCAGTCAACTAAAACTCACTTCACCTATCTTTTCGCTTCGCCTATCCTAGAAACTTCACCTATTAAAGGAACTTCACCTATCTCTAATATCATCTATCTCCTTAAATCGAATCATTTCAGCCTCTATCTTTCACCTATCTAATAAAGTCAAAACTTTTAAGTGCTTGCATTTCGCCTATCTTGTTAACATAGGCGCTACTTAGGCAATATAAATGCAGAAACTTTGCCTATCCTAACAAATATATTTCGTTTATTTTAATCCAACTTTTTATGATAAACTCTCATGCTGTGAAGCTATCTGTATTATCTCCACTATTTTCTGATAGCTCTAAATAAAACATATGTTGAATGAGTTATCTCATGTGGACTGGCTCATCTTCAGACAATCTCAAACAGGAAAAACATTTCTTCTAAAAATGCAGCTCTATGTCTTCTGAATCACTAGCTGTTGATAAAGCTGCTTATCTCATAAAAATATTTTTGTTCGAGCTAAAATCACTTCGAGGGAAACCTCCAAAATTCAAAATGCATTAAATGCAGCCGAATAAAGCATTATATGTTATCCATATCGAAGGCATGTATGCACGTAAAACTTGCAGGTACATTCGACTGACAGAAAAGGAAAGACATATCTTCTTCGGTGCATTTCAAGAGGGGACAAGATGACAAAAGGACTGAGAACAACAGAGAGAAATGTAATACTTTGATTACTTATATAAAGTAAAAACAAGTATCGCTATGCATGACAACTATAGAGTGACAGAGATGCTTGATCATGTACAAAGAAAGATAGAAATATGTTCTAGAGATATTTCTTGAAACTTGAAAAAGTAGAAAATCTTCTCTGGCAGATTTGATACTACAAGACGAGCAAATTCAGACTTAGTCTAACGATCTAATATTCTGTGTCCAATGCATTATGTTTCAAGTTTAACGAATAGCTTATTGTGACTAATGATTATTTGGTTCAGTCTAACTTTCATTGCTTTGTATCTAATGGAACCAAAACTTGGAAAGAGCTATAAATTTGCAAGACATATAGGAAGAAAATAAGCAGAGAGCACAACACAAATCAAGCATTCCTGTGAGATTCCCTACTATCAGCAAACAAACTTTCATTGCAAAGTGTTGAGAGTTTCTAGAGATACAATCTTCCTCAACCAAATCATTTGCAAGAAAGAGCTCAAGAAGAGAAAGCCCTACGCAATCATTCTGATGTAATCTCGAAAGCCTTTGCGACACTCTGATCTTCTTTTTAGGCTTTCAGTGTTTTCGTTTAAGATTGTTGCATTGTCATTCTTTATTTTCTTCATCTTGAATGCTCTGTGTTTAATTGTACACACTATGCCTATTATAGAGGCTTTATCTGTGTAACCTCATTTTAGGAGGTGTTCTTCTCCTTAAGAGGAGAAGTCCTTGCTTGAGAGCAAGAGTACTGTTGGTCCCGGGGTAGGTGAGCGGATAAGAAGGGGGGTTGAATTGTCGCCCACGCGATATGGCAAATTAAAACTTACTAAGCGAAATTAACAGGTTTAGCGAGATTGATAGAAATAAACTAAGGGTAAACAAGTTCTCTCAATCTCGCCGCACTCACTCAAACATTCAAGCAATTTAAACAATTAAGCATACATCCACAAAGCAAATCACAAGACATGGAGATTTTTAAGGTGGTTCGGGACCACGACGGGCTCCCTACGTCCACCCCTTACCAAACCGGTAAGGCTTCACTCGGGGATAAATCCCCAACACAGAGTCGACACTCCAACAACACACGGGGATAAATCCCCACGAGGAGAACTCTCCTCACGCTGTAGACACAACAACACGGGGACGAACCCTAAACGCTCTGGATCGTGAATCCAGCAACACATACACACACATGCTGCAACAACCACATCACCATAGACACATGACCGTACGCAAACGGTCACGCACACACAAAATATTCTTGTTTGAAAAATAAACACAAATACTCAAGATATTCTCAGATCGAGATAAAACCCATGACAAACATCACATTTAGACATGAATAAGATGTAGAAGTTGCCCCCCCCTTTGATTTCCAAAGCCAATGGAAGTTGATGCTTGACTCTCGGATCGAATTATAGCGATTCTTGCGTCTTCTTGTTCCTCTCGTTGATCTACTCCTTTTCTTCTTCTTCCACGAACCCCGGAGATGCCTGGATGTAGATCAAATCCACTCCACAAGAGATCCTTCTTCCTTTCCCCCCTTTTCTTCTCCTACAAGATAGAAAGAGTTAGCACAAATGGGGTTCTCCACCAAATTCGTAGGTCACATGAGAGTATATATAAGAGACATGAAAAGACCCATATAACCCTCATAAAACCCTTAGAAAACCCCTCTAAGATATGTATAATAACCCTAGGGTCAAATGGGTAAAAGTAGAGCACAAATAGATTGGGTTTAGATGGTTTTCGGATCCACGTTTTTGAGTTTTCGCCGCATTCAGTTGACCAATGAAAGGGGTCGGTCGATCGAAATATAGCAGACCTGGAACCAGCCATCTCTGGCTAGTTCGGTCGACCGAACTCTGCAGGTTATGACACTGCAGTAGTTCAGTCTGAAAGGTGATAAGACCCTATGCCCATGTGTTCAAACTCCATGAATGAAATATGTGAAATATTAAACTCCATCACCCCAAGTTAAATATATATGAAACACACTCATGAAAACTCAAGGAGGATGAAAACACTTGTCAAGTCATGCTCAACCAAAAATCAACACCATATAGCCATGCACGTATGCAAATGAACACTTTGAAAATGGATTGACCACATCTAAAGGTCAAGTTCATATAGATATGCATTTGTCCAATATGAGTGCATCATGTAACCAAGCTCCATGAAGAGTATGCATAGAAAGCATTCAAAGCTTTGCAAAATAACCATGAAACCTTCATTCACAAGAGAACCCTTCTTCACAATTATCAAGATGTGTATTACACAAATTCACCCAACTAAGGATTGGAATGAAAAACCATGCATCCATTTCAATGAATAAGTATCTTTCAACCCGGTTTCTACCAAGACTTATATAAGGAACTTGAACACTATACAAGCCTCAAAATCTCATGAAGAGAATGCATTAAAGCCCAAGCAAGAACTCAGTTCTCCTCAACCAACACTCTTAGCATATCACCAAAGTAAGCTCAAAAACCACTTTGAAGAGTATGGGATGAGTAAATACAAAACATTAAGAACTCATGATTGATATACTTGAAAAACCATTCATGACTTTGAAAAACCAATGTATGAAGTCCATTAAACAAAGAAGGGTTGATGCAATTGCGTGGATGCATTGACTCTATCGAAGAGAATGCAAATGATGTTCCGATGCAACCCTTTGACATCAAGGTATCACCCACGATTTTCCACCTTGAAAAAACAAGATAAGACATGTGGTTAACATGGATATCAAGATCAGAATAGTAAATGACTATAAGGAGCTTCTTCACTAAACATGCTTCATTAAAACAATCACACCACAAGTTTAATCCATGATTCATACAATACATAATATACATAAAGTTTAGTTATCATAAAAAACATAAACATATGCAAGGGCACACAACAATCTCCCTCTTTTTGATGATGACAAACTTTATGACTGACACAGACAGATCATATTCTTCCCCCCCTTTAACATGATCAAAAAGTGAGAGGAAGGTAATGAAGTTTAAAATTCATCAAAGCAGATTCATGAATCAATAAGAGTTCAGTTCAGAAGTTCAAATGAGGCATTAGTAAAGCAAAGATAAGATGATCAAAACATGTGGATTATTTGTGATGCCAATTGTTGATTATGGAGACAGGAAGGTATGGAGACTCAAGACTTATAGACCAAGTGAACAAATCAAGATGATACCATTCAAAGTCTAAAGCCCATTTCAGATTATCAAAAGATGCAATTAGCAAAGCAAAGGCAAGATGTTTGCCAAATAACATAACAATTGAAACATCAAATGCTATTCTTTGATTTTTCAGATTTTCAAATTTTTAAATTTTCTTTTGAAATGCATGAAACTCAATGCATACACATGATGACACTATGAATGCATGCAATGCAATCAAAAAGATACATATATATATATATATACATGCAACACAGCTCCCCCTTACTTATTTAAGAAGGGAATAGGTATAAGAAAAGTGCATGAGAGTCAAAACAACTAGGATGCTCATGTGTAACACCTAGGAGATTGTGTAATCACACAGAAGAGTTATGCAATAGTCAATGCAGCCAATCAATTTTCTGAATACATATTAAATCAAATTTCCATAGGTGTAAGTGAATAACATGAAAATAGATTGTTGCCACATGGATATTCAGATTTTCAGATCAACACAATGAGAGATTTTACAGACTATACTTCAATTTATGAGAACAGCGTATTGGAGGCTACGCTTTGTCACAAAAAAATTTTCATCAGAATTTTTTTTTTCAACTGAAGGAAATCACATTGACATTCAGAATTTTTCAAGAGTGATCAAGTTCAAATAACTCCTTTTTACGCGAGGAGACACATGGAGCTCATGCCAGACTCCCCGGTTACTCAGAGTATTAATCGTTTCACCTCATTTTGAGTAGAGGTACTTGAGTATAACACTTTTCAGACATGAACCACATCACGTCTCAGGTGACGTGTATCCAGTTTACTCAGTGAGACTGAGCATTGCTCTGCCATGCATTTTCTTTTCAGATTATTTCTACAAAAATAGATAGGCAGTTTTTTCCTCAATTTTCTCTTTAACATTCATGCAGCAAGTTTAAAATCTCTAGAGTGTTGAAAAGAAATTCCTATATCCTTATCTCTAACACTCATTTTCACATTTTGTGCATGAAGTGTATGAATTTGATTCAACATGTATACCAAAAATTTTATGAACACATAACAGTGCAGCTCCCCCTATCTAGATGCACTTATCAAATATTTACTCCCCCTGAGTGTATGACATGAAACGGTCTAGTGATGACTCAATTGCAACATTATTTAGCAAGAAGTATGAGGTCTTAGAAATTCCAAGGATGGGGGTGAGTAGCATATATAAACATGCAAGCACATAATGGGAAAACATGCAGTATGCAATGTAAAATGCAATGCGATGTAAAATTTCAGATTTTATTTGAAAGTTCTAAATACAGTGTAAAATTGAACATGGGTGCAAAAAGTGAATTTTTAGTTTTTAATTTGAATGATCTAAATGCACCTTATGCATTTTCTAATGCATGCAACCTATAACAACATGAGAGTGCAATGCAAGATGCAAAATTAAGTGCAAAAGTTTATTTTTCAGAACATCATGACTAAATTTCACAAAAATGCATTCAGATTTAAATGATGAATGACAAGCATTTTTCATCTCATGACTTTTATAAACAAGGGTGCAGAAACGATCAGAAATGAGTAATGCAACCCAATTACTTTCAGAAGTTGTTCAAAAATAGATGTTCAAAGACATTTCAGAAATTATTCAAAAATAGATTTTCAGTTGCATTTGAGAAGTTTCAAAAATCATTCATAAGTCATTCAACATTTTCAAGTTCTGACACGAGGTGGAAGTGAAGGTCCGAAGATCCAACTCACACATAGTGAGAGCTTCCAGGTGGACATAATTCACATTTCCACTTCACACCATTTGATATACCAGATACGTAGTTAAGCTTAAATCTGCTCAAGCAATTCAAATTGAAAAGCATTCAATAGTCAACAACCTCATTATCCACTCCTCAAGATTTTTAATTCCATTCAACCATTAGGCAAATTCATCACATCAGGCTAGAGAAATAATAGGTCAAGTTTTCAGAATTTATACCTGAGTCCAGCAGACATCATCATATGCCCTCAAGCATATAAGCTTAGCAATAGCCTTGAAAGAGGCTAGCAGTTCATTGAAGCTATTGTCATGAGATATACTTGCAGAAAGATGAGTTAAATTCACAATGGCAAGTCATCCATTAAGAAAACTCCCCCTTTCTAATTTGACAGTAAGTCATGCATCCTATGACTTATATGAATTCGTGACTCATGGTACCGGGCGGAGGTGTAAGTCCAAAGACTCTACTCACGCATCGTGATAGATTTCAGATAGGAATAACCTACCCTTCCTCAAATCACCATTTAATATACCATGTAGTCATGCAATGATGATCAGATAGATGCAATGCAAACTCATAAGAAAAACAATTTTTTCATGATTTTCATAGATGGATACTAAGTCAGAGAAATTTCAATTATTCAAAGAGAGTTCAAAAATTTATTTTCAAAGCCTGTGCCTTGAACATCTATTATTTTCCAAGCCATCCACTTGGCCTCAAGGCATCCCTGCAATAAAGTTCTCATTTGACAGTTTTGGGTACCCAAACTTTATTGGGTCCCGGATGGTTAACATGAGCATTCAATTTCTTAAAGGCATTCAATTCATCAAATTTCATCCAAGAGCAATCATCCATAGTATGCCCTAACTCACCACAATAATGACAACAAATTAAAGACTTCAGATTTTTCTTGTAGAAATGAGCATGGAATTTCTGTGGATTTGCACAAATGTTATCATTTTTAGCATGAAAATGTGTCCTATTTACTTTCCAACATTGTGACACATGGTGTCCTAGCTTTCCACATAAATGACAAACGAAAGGTTTCATATTTTAAAACATTTTTGGCTTCACACAAGTATTTGTCCTTTTACTTGCCCTTAGTTCATCATTTTTCAAGCTAAATCAATTATTCATCTTGTGATCGAACTTTCCACAATGAAAGCAATGAACCTTGTTTTTGTTGACAACATGATTTCTTTCATAAGCATGAGAATTTTCAGATGTTCCCTTTTTGTTCGAAGACTTTCTTGACTTTTTAGAATCATTCATTTTCTTGCGTGCTCTCAATTCCTCGTTTTTCAAAACAAAACAGTCATGCATGATCTGACCACGTTTACCACAATAAAAACAAGAAGGAATTTTGTTAGAAAGATGGTGTTTAGCATTGTGTTTCCTAGCATGAACATTTGTATAAGCAGAATTATTTTTCAGTTTTGATTTTTGATTCAATTTCTGCTTAACATCATATTTCTTAGTTTTCTTGATACCATGTTGAACCGGGTGAGCATTTGAGGTACTAGCTACATCCGAACTCGAGACAAAAGATGTATACAATTTATTTTCAAATTTCTTTTTGTTCACCGGATTATAGCCTAGCTCTTCTTTTTGAAAATTAACCTTTGTTCCTAAAATTTTATCTAGGTTGTCTTTCCCCTTGACAAATTTGGACAGAGATGCATTCAAATCAACAATTTCTTTTTCAAGGGAAATAATGTGCAATTCATAGCTAGTTATCTCTTGTTCACTGCAAACAACATATTCATTCAGGACTCTATTTGTAGTTTTATAACTTTCAAGTTCTTGTTCTAACACATGCACTTTTTCACATTCATCAACATTGATAGATTTTCCTTTTTCAAGCTTTTCAAGACTTTTCAATCTACCTTCAAGTAAAGAGCTCTGAATCAACATAGAACTGTTTTCCTTTTGGAGTTTTTCATTTTCTTCTCTCATACATGAAATGGTTTCATCATGCTTTTCGATATCAATCAAGAGGGATTCATTTTTACTTCTTAAGCATGCAATGGTTTCTTTGTGACAATTTACATCATTCTTTAAAAGTCCACTCAATTTATCAAGTTCAGAACATTTATCACAATAACCATTCTCAAGGAAGGTGTTTCCAGATTTCTTTTTCAGTTTTCTATTTTCTGATTTCACCTTCTTATACTTATCAACCAATTCATCATAAAGATCCATAAGGTCTTCGAAAGAGATTTCCTCACCTTCAGAGTCTGACTATGAGCTTTCCTTACTTGATTTATCGTGCTTGTCGGCCATCAAGCACCCAATGTCCTTCTTTCCTTTGTAGTTCTCGATCAAGCATTTCAATATTTCCTTGGCCATCCTGCATGAGGCAACAAGTGAAAATTTATGAAGATCAATTGAGCTTCTAAAAATATGTAAAAGTTTAGAATTGTCTTTGTATCTCTTCACATGCTCGACAGTCCACTTAGACTCATCACTAGCCAACCCATAAGAATCATGCTTAACTAAATCCCAGAGTTTAGGATCAATGGTTTTAACATAATGATTCATGTGCTTAAGCCATTCAGTGAAATTTGAACCATTAAAACAAGGAGGAGGAGAAGAGAAAAAAGTATTAGACATGATACTGATAAAGCTCGCCGAGGGATCACTCTATAGGTCGTGAGACCTCAAGTAGATAGAGCCGTTGCTCTGATACCAATTGTTGGTCCCGGGGTAGGCGAGCGAACAAGAAGGGGGGTTGAATTATCCCCCACGTAATATGGCAAATTAAAACTTACTAAGCGGAATTAACAAGTTTAACGAGATTGATAGAAATAAACTAAGCAAGGGTAAACAAGTTCTCTTAATCTCACCGCACTCACTCGAACATTCAAGCAATTTAAACAATTAAGCATACATCCACAAAGCAAACCACAGGACACAGGGATTTTTAAGGTGGTTCGGGACCACGACGGGCTCCCTACGTCCACCCCTTACCAAACCGGTAAGGCTTCACTCGGGGATAAATCCCCAACACGGAGTCGATGCTCCAACAACACACTAGGATAAATCCCCACGAGGAGAACTCTCCTCATGCTGTAGACACAACAACACGGGGATGAACCCCAAACGCTCTGGATCGTGAATCCAGCAGCACACACACACACACACGTTGCAACAACCGCAGCATCGTAGACACACGATCGTACGCAGACGGTCACACACACAGAATATCCTTGTTTGAAAAATAAACACAAATACTCAAGATATTCTCTAATCGAGATAGAACCCATGACAAACATTACATTTAGACATGAATAAGATGTAGAAGTTGTTCACCCTTTGATTTCCAAAGCCAATGGAAGTTGATGCTTGACTCTCGGATCGGATGATGGTGATTCTTGCGTCTTCTTGTTCCTCTCGTTGATCCGCTCCTTTTCTTCTTCTTCCACGAACCCCAGAGATGCCTGGATGCAGATCCAATCCACTCCACAAGAGCTCCTTCTTCCTTTCCCCCTTTTTTATCTCCTACAAGATAGAAAGAGTTAACACAAATGGAGTTCTCCACCAAATTCGTAGGTCACATGATAGTATATATAAGAGACATGAAAAGACCCATATAACCCTTATAAAACCCTTAGAAAACCCCTCTAAGATATGTATAATAACCCAAGGGGCAAATGGGTAAAAGTATAGCACAAATAGATTGGGTTTAGATGATTTTTGGATTCACATTTTTGGGTTTTTGCCGCATTTGGTTGACCAATGAAAGGGGTCGGTCGACCGAAATATAGCATACCTGGAACCAGCCATCTTTGGCTAGTTCAGTCGACCGAACTCTGCAAGTTATGACACTGCAGTAGTTCAGTTTGAAAGGTGATAAGACCCTATGCCCGTGTGTTCAAACTCCATGAATGAAATATGTGAAATATTAAACTCCATCACCCCAAGTTAAGTATATATATGAAACACACTCATGAAAACTCAAGGAGGATGAAAACACTTGTCAAGTCATGCTCAACCAAAAATCAACACCATATAGTCATGCACGTATGCAAATGAACACTTTGAAAATGGATTGACCACATCTAAAGGTCAAGTTCATATAGATATGCATTTGTCCAATATGAGTGCATCATGTAACCAAGCTCCATGAAGAGTATGCATAGAAAGCATTCAAAGCTTTGCAAAATAACCATGAAACCTTCATTCACAAGAGAACCCTTCTTCACAATTATCAAGATGTGTATTACACAAATTCACCCAACTAAGGATTGGAATGAAAAACCATGCATCCATTTCAATGAATAAGTATCTTTCAACCCGGTTTCTACCAAGACTTATATAAGGAACTTGAACACTATACAAGCCTCAAAATCTCATGAAGAGAATGCATTAAAGCCCAAGCAAGAACTCAGTTCTCCTCAACCAACACTCTTAGCATATCACCAAAGTAAGCTCAAAAACCTCTTTGAAGAGTATGGGATGAGTAAATACAAAACATTAAGAACTCATGATTGATATACTTGAAAAACCATTCATGACTTTGAAAAACCAACGTATGAAGTCCATTAAACAAAGAAGGGTCGATGCAATTGCGTGGATGCGTCGAATCTTTTGAAGAGAATCCAAATGATTTTCCAATGCAACCCTTTGACATCAAGGTATCACCCACGATTTTCCACCTTGAAAAAACAAGATAAGACATGTGGTTAACATGGATATCAAGATCAGAATAGTAAAGGACTAAAAGGAGCTTCTTCACTAAACATTCTTCATTGAAACAATCACACCACAAGTTTAATCCATCATTCACACAATACACAATATATATAAAGTTTTGTTATCATCAAAAACATAAAGATATACAAGGGCACACAACAAGTACCCGCAAGATGTCCATATCCTGTAGGTGTGGCTGATACCTAGAAATTGGCTGAGTTTGGCTAAACTCTGAAATTAGTCAGGATCTTAGTGAAAGGATACCCATGTTAAGTTGAGCACTTGAGCAAAAAGAGCAGTTGTATTAATTCTCAATTGGGGGAGTTAGTGGAAATCCCAGTTGTTACTGGGTACTGGACGTAGGGCTGATAAGATATCATTGCCGAACCAGTATAAAATCCTTGTGTCCCATTGTGTGATTGTTCTTGTATTTTACTTTCTATATTACTAGCATCTGAAATACACATAATCTCTGCTAATATTCATAACTCTGCTTAGTCTATTGTTATCGCTAAAGATTCAAGCCTATCTTGTTACGAAGTCTATTGTTATCGCTAAAGTTTCAAGCCTATCTTGTTGCGATTTATTTTTAAAGGCCATTCACCCCCCCCCTTTGGGCTTATAGCCATTTCTGGGCAACAGATACCAATGCATTCTCATTTTCACTCTAGTATATCCTGAGGATTCAATTTACCAGTAGGTCTGAAATGTTTTGATTTAAGTTGTTGACATGTCAAACAATGGCTTATAAACTCCACAACCTCTCTCTTCATGCCTGGCCACTAATAAGTACTCTTCAAGTCTTCATGTCACGTCCCGACGCGAAATATCAGAATGCAGTAGTTATACCAATCATGCGAATGAGAGCATGTACTAACGGACAAAAACATAATCCATAAGATAACAACTCCAAGACATAGGCACAAGAAGTAACCATACTTTTAATAATAATCAAACCAAGTTCTAAAATATCACCTTCCATTAACATCAAATCCAATATCTACTAACTATTACAGTATCCTTGAGTAAAATAAAAATCACACGACTCTCATTTTCCTAAATACAAGGGAAACTCTAAGGGTAGTCTTGCACGCTCCAAGTCACTCTTGCCTGTCCTTGGTTGTGTGGACTTATTCATCTGAACTATCTGAAACAACACAAATAACACAGGGTGAGTGAAAGCCTAGTAGGATTTATATCTCTATAATCAGGTTGTTTTAAGTGATTAATACATTAGACATATGGATGCACTAACGCCATGAAACAGTCCAATGATAGGAAACAAAATAGTGGGGTATAAGCAGTACGACATCACAGAATAGTAATATATGAGAAAGAAAGATAAAGTTGAAATGATAGCATGTAGACAATAATATTGCAAGTATACCGTCATGTAAGAATTTGCCATATTAATAGCAAGGGCCCACAAGGGCAACAAGTACAAATCAAGCAATTCATGTCAAAAGTGGATTGTCATAGGCCAATCACGCATGCATGTAGTGGTGCAATGCCACACCAAATCAATATAACTCCCATGGACACAAGTACTTTCGGGTACTACTCTCAGGACCAGCTAGGCCCTATTAGCGTCAGGCATTGGGGTCATTGGACTGAAGTCCCAAGTAATATCTAGACATCAACATTAATCAATGGCTAGATAAATTCCAAGAACCATGTTTTGGTAGCCAAAGTTATGAAACTAGAATGAACTTATGTGATCATGAAAGAATTCTAAGGATTAAGCACTAAGAGTACCAGAACCAAAAGTTTTGTCCTCACAAAGATTAGGGGCTCGGACTATAGTAACACTAATCAGATCATGAGAAATCTGAGAAAAATTAGGTGAAATAGGCGTCTTAATAGTGAGGCACTGATTCAAAATTGGTGTATGGAAGGTAGTCGCTATTTGGAAAGTAGCGTCTGGTCAGTAGTCGCGCTTCAACTAAGTTTAACAGAACTTCATCTGTACAGAGAGGCAGGTTCCCAGAAGGTCGGTTAATCACGTTTCTTTAGAGTGATGTGACTTAAAGGTGTTAGGGTTTTTTTGGTACAACTATCCCAATGATCGAAGAGAGAATCCTTCGATGTCGAGGGTCTTACGGAGGCCTTGGTGAAAGAGATTCTAGTCTGGCGAGAGGAATTCCCAATGGAGGGTCATTTTTTCTCCAAGAAAGGTGTAATCGCAGAAATTTTTGAGAAACAGGGACCATGTCACGGAAGTGTGACATGAGTGCCAAGATCTCCATGTTACTGGATCAAGACATGATTGTTGACACCCGTTTTATGACCAATAAGTTGGGTCATCTCCTTGTCTATCCATATGATGCTCCAAGTTGTTCACTCTTTATTGAGTTTCCTTCGTCGGTTTGAAGCCTGTTTCTTGGGTCTTCTCTCCTTGGTTGAGTGTGGTTCCTTGTGGCTTTTCATTGGATGAAGCTTAGCAAGCTCTTATCAATTTTTTCTCCTCATTGTTAATAACGGTCCTCACTGGAGGCGTTACTTCTATATAACGCATGATCCATGGGTCGTTAATTATTGAAGAGTCCTAAAGTTTGAGGCCTTTGTTCTAAAGCTTATCCTCTTGCTTATCCGTTGAATCTAACGGTCTGTCGTGTAGCCGTTATTTATTCCAACACGTCTAGCCTTGGCCGTTACTTTCCTTCGAGAGTCCAACTTGTTTGATCTTCTTCCTGTTGATCTTATCTCTTTTGAGATAAGGTTAAATGTAACGGATGTTCCCTGGCGCGTTATTTTCATGTAGCGGTCCGTCGACCAGCAGTTACATCCAATAGAGAGTCCTGGCAGTTCAGGCCTTTTCTATGCTACTCCGTGGTCGAGATAAGAGTTTGAATTGTTGATTTCTCTTCCAAATCTGATCCTCAGAACCTTCTGTTTATTTCTATGGACTCTTGGTGATATTATCTTCAAGGATTTGCTAAGAGTTATCCTCTTATCTTGCTGGATTATCCTCTGCTCGACCGGAGAGGTTGAGGGTCTATAAATAGCACCCTTAACTTCATGGCCCGAGGGGGGGAAGATCTGGAGTTCGCGTCGAAGTGCTGCCGCATTCTGGAGTCACATCTGACCAAGGAGAATTGTCTTTCATGTTCATCTGCTTCGTGGTGAAGGGAGTATTCGTTCCATTGGTTTTCAAAGTTCATCATTACATATTGTGTTCTTTCTCATCTCCTTTTCATCAAAAGCATAGTTCCTCTTCTTTCTCCACGTTCTCCCTGGTTTTTCATCATCTAAACATCCTCCTATCTTTTTAAAACGCCCAGAGGGGTTAAAAAACCAAAACCTCCTCTGTACTTTCCTTTCCTTTTGCATGCTATTGAGTTTATTGAAGAATTGATGCTATATTGTTTAAAGGGCTAATTTGGGTATGTTTTCTTGTGTTTTCATGTTCTTTGGCAGGTTTACAGGTTCACCACACGAGGCCCAAGTCTTCTGGCCGGCTGGAAGAGTTGGAGTTAAAATAATTCACAAGCTATTACTGTAGGTTATTTGACGGTCTTGTGCAGGCGCATCAAATTCATATAGCGGTTCATCGAGCGACCGTCACTTCCCAGTGACGCGTGGACTTTCAGCCGTTACATTCCGTTGATTTGCAGATTTCTTTGATTTTCTCTCTCCCGTGGGCGGGTGCTTCATCCACCTATTTCCAAGGTATTTTCAGGTCTTTGGCTTGTTTCTACTTTGGTGGCGATCACGTTCTTTCTTGGTATTGGGCATTAACTTTCTCTTTCTCTCTCATATCTCTTATTCTCTTTCCTTGCTCCACCCTTGCGGTATGTTTTTTATTTGCTTTTGCTCCACGCCCCGGTGTGTGTTTTTCTTTATTCCCTTAGTTTAGTTTAATGATTGAGATAGCATGCCCATGCTAGAGCTTGTTCTGGTTTCCTAGGTTCATGGTTCACATGTCCTTGGGTTTATTGAGATCTTTGATTTTTGCCTATCATCTTTATCACACATTAAAATAAAAAGAAGAAGAGAAGCAAAACAAATCAACAGATAATTTTTTGGCGATCACGGTGGGACAACTTGTGCCAATCGTGTCTTGATCTCTATTTAAACCTGCCATCATTCCCTTGTTTGATTGTCCTTGGATCTCCCTCTTACTTCATCTTATTTCTGGTTTTCTGGGTGTTCTGACGGCCCTCTGTCCCTGCGTTACTCCACTTTCACGGATTTCCCTTTTATTTCTGGTTGTTTTTGGCTCTCTGGCTCATCTGATGGTCCTGGTGCTCTGCGTTATATTACTTCTGGCGGTCTGGCCTTCGACCGTTATTATCTTCTGACGCAGGGTCTATAGACCGTTATACTCCAGACAGGTACGCATCCCGAGGTGCATTACTTTCCGCAGTTTCTGCTGTGATTTCCTTGGTTGGGTGATATCTGACTTCCTCCCTGATTGTTCTACATATTTACATCATTGCGTGCATAATTGTTTGCTAGATTCTAGGCTAGATTTTGCATGCACTGCGGTGCACATAGGTTCATTCATGCTTTCATACATTAGATTGCATTTTCCCACCTTGGTGTGCGGACCTCTCGTCTCCATATTCCTTGGGGCCGACTAGGAAATCACATCAGGGACCTCCATAAGTCCCCGCGAGCCGTGGATTCCACACGGACGCCGGGCCGGTTGTACCTTTTCCACCCCGTGTCTAAGGTTGCATAAGTGAAGGAGTGGTCACACTTAGAGTCAAACCAAGCTTTACATCCATCTCCCGTCAGGAACCTATTGTTGAAAGCTCATATTAATCCATCCACTAAAGTTCCGAAGGAGAAATCATAAGAATCTTGAAGCATCATATTAAACAACTTGGTTGACTTTGAGTGTCTTCATCTCTTGCTACTTACATCTTTGTGATAAATCATCTCAGTTTGGTTGCTCATTGTGTGTTTGTGTTGTGTTGTTTGCATCTTGTTAAGGTTGTTTGTTGCATGTGGAGTTGTTTTCGTCAGTTGGAAGCACCTCCTAGGGTCGACTCATTCTCCAAGTGCTACTCAAATCTGCTCTTCGAACCCACCATGGCTTCTTTCAATCCTCCCCGTTCCCAAGAGGATTCTCTTCCTCAAGGGCTTCTTGAAAATCCTGCTAGGGTTACCTCGTTCTCTTCTGGAGAGGGGACGGCCCCTCTTCCGTCCTCTACCTCCATGGAAGGTGGTCAGGCTACCCCTTCCTTCTCTACCCCTTCTGCGGGCTCCATTCTCCAAATGATGGCCCAATTGGATCCGGCCCAACTCCAAACCGTCTATCTGGCCATGCAAGGATCCAATATCTCCCCTCCCACGATTATGCAGGGTCAATCCAATCCTCTCATTCAGCCCACTCCAATTAATCTCACTCCGGTCCAACCCCGGACCATCACATTCACCGGCATGGAGACGGGCCAATCTTCCGCTTCGGCCCAGCAATCTTTTGACAAAGGGAAGTCTCCTATCCCTTCTTTCACGCAGATGGATCATCACTTGTCTAGCCCACTTGTTCCACAAGTCCTGCTGGGTCCCTCTGATTTTCTGCACCCTCAGTCAGGGGTGGTCCAAGCCCACTCCAATCTAGGTCAATCTCAGGCCCAATATCCTTCTTATGGACCCCCTACGTCGGCCGCTTATCCTTCGGCTCCTTCTTATGGGCTCCCACCTCCTACTACAATTCACCCCTCTGCTCCTCAACTTCAAGCATCATCTCTTGCTACCCTTGCTCCATCCAGAGAGCAGGAATTACTTGATAAATGGGCCACCATGCAACAACAACTCGACTTCCTCCAGAAGCGGGTTGGCCCACAATCCTTGGCAAATATTCCTGTTCCTAGTTTCCAGAACATCCGGTTCCCTCCCGAGTCTGAGCTCCCCAATTATAGAAAATATGACGGGAACGGCAATCCCTTTATTCACGTGAGGGATTTCTTATATGAATCGGCCCAATTCCAATATGATGATCGTCTTATGGCATATTTATTCCGCCGATCATTGGACGGTGTTGCACTGGAATGGTTTTATTCGCTGCCATTGGAAGAAGCGGAGAGCTTTAAGGTAGTAAAAGACAAGTTTATTCAGCGGTTTCAAGACTGGGTCGGCCCGGAATATTCTTTTACAGATCTGGTGGCCGAAAAGATGAAAACAGATGAGGAGTTTGCCACTTATGCAGATAGGTGGAGGCAGATGGCCGCTAGAGTGCCCGGCCATATTCCAGAGGAAGAGAAGGTCAAGCTACTTATTTCAAATGCTACTCCAACCTTCCGAAACATCCTGGCAATAAACGACATAGCCAACATGCACCAACTATATAGCCGGGTGCGCTTTATTCAGAATCAGTTCAAGGACTCCCCTATCCATTCTCTGTTCGAAAACCAAAAACCCAAGTATCATAAGAAGCCACAAGGGCCGGTTGCAGAAGGGGTCCAAACGAATGAGCAAGTTCAAGCCGTTGCTTTTCCATTCCAAAACGCACCTTTCCGCTTCCCTCAAAACCCCCGCACTCCACAAAATCTCGCTCCACAGAACTTCCAAATCACTCCGCAAAACCCTCCGCCCACCTTCATCGTTCTACAAAACACCTTTGCCGCACCACAACAACCACCACCCCCACAATATCATAACGTCCCTCCACCCAATAGCTATAACAACAACCCAAACAACAAGCGCCCGGCTCCCAAGAGGGCACAATATCCTCCATTGCCAGAAACCCTCACGGATATTTTCTCGGCTCTTATGTCGGTTAATGCTATACAGCTTCCTCCGGAACGGCCCAACTGGAATCTGGCCGTTGATCAGACGAAGTATTGTATGTTCCACAGGCAACCGGGACATACCATTGAAGGATGTTTTCAATTTCGGGACCTAGTATATGATCTTCATGAAGGATAGATTGGGCTGAAATGCGCATGGCCATTGTTGAGATTAAAGAAAAGAGAAGGCAGCCACAGAGGCAGCAAGTGCAGCAGCATCAAGCACCGCAGCCGCAGCAGCCGCCGCAACAGCAGCAACCACAGCAGGTTCAGGATCTGGGGATCCATCAAAATCCGATGCCAAACCATCAGCCCGCTCCACAACCTCAGCCGCCGGCGCAAGTCAATGTAGTCCAACCCCCGGCTCCTAACACCGAGTGGTCTTTTGATGATGATGGTACTGCACCACAAGTAATGGCCCTCCACCATAACCACCGCAACCCCCTCACTCCTTCATTTATCCCCCCTACACACCCAACACCCTCTCCGCTTGTCCTTCCATTCACACCCGCACCAGCAAATTCACCACCACCCACGGCGCCATCATACCCACCATTAGTTACCCCCACTACGGTCATAACCATCCCCTCATCCAATCCTCCGCGCGTCACCCTACCTACACTCGTCCACCCACCATCCGCACCATCCCCCATCATCACCCCACCTTCCGCTCATCCCACGCCACTCATCCGGCCACCATCTCTTGTTAACCCCAACATTACCTACCACCAAATCACCTCTCCTACGCAGTCTAGTCCACTCATCCACCCTACCGGGCCAATAATATCATCTCCCGACGCCGTGGCAAATTGCGCCCTAAGAAGCGGGAAGTTGTTCCATCGGAATTACCCCACTACCTTCAATCCCCAGTCCTCTCAGCCAACGGCAGAACAAGAAGAAGCCGAACCGCTACCGGGAACTCAGTATGATTTGCTACATCATCTGGACCGAGTGCCCGCCAAAATATCAGTTCTGGAGCTTATCAAGAGGTCCACCCTTCATCAAGATGCTCTCAGGGATTTCTTACAGAAGGTAATGGTTAGCGAGGACATGGCAGTTGACAGCTTACCAACAGCACTGGCAACTATTTCTAAATGGCCGACAATTACATTCTTAGAAACCGAGCTAGCACCTCCAGAAGCTCGACAGATGCCGCTCTGCATTACAATTATTCTGAATAAAGTCAGCATTGAGGCAGCACTGGTTGACACAGGGGCTTCAATTAATGTATGCCCACTCAGTACTCTCCGAGCTTGCAATATATCGGAAGAATTGTTACGACCTACCCCCACCACTATAGCAGCATATGACAACTCCAGGAGAGCATGCCACGGGGTAGTCACTATTCAAGTGGAGCTCGGGCCCCTTACTATGCCCGTGGAGTTCTATGTGCTGGACATTGACCCCATGTTTAAGGAGATCTTGGGTCGTCCATGGATTGATACACTCGATGTCGTACCCTCCACCGCACATCAGTGCGTCAAATTCCCTTTCCAAGGGAGGGTCGTCAAAGTCAAGAGCTTGTCCACGGTTCAAGCGGTTAAGGCCATTTCAGAACAGATTCTTCCTACACTTTGGCCAAGCAGCCGACCCGTCATATCAGTGCTGGATTTGAACTTCCCTTGGGCTTATACACCTCCTAGGCCCATCACTACTCCAGTTAATATCAAGATGAAGCCCCAGATCTGAGACTCAAAAGGCTGGAACATTATACTGAAACTGGGCTACCAACCGGGGAGAGGCCTCGGTGCACAATTACAAGGAATGACCCAGCCCATACCCAAGGGGAGAAAGATGGGAAGGAGAGGTCTTGGCTACAAAGAAACCGCATTATCTATGATGGGTGATTCTGGGTCACTCACCTGGGACTACTGTCAACACTTTGTTCGAGGGCCTCTCCAGCCCGGCACATTTGCTTTGCAGCCAGCTCTGTCAGAGAGAAATACAGTATGTCCGATTTCCAGTCCACCGCCAGCACTGAAGAAGACAGAAGATGATATGCTTGATTATGGTTAAGCCCTTCAGGGGTTGTTTCGTGAAGAAGACTACCAGAAGAAGCAAGAGGTTCGGCTCATGCAATGGAGGCCAAAGAAGCGGCCAGTCGATGATCCACGGGAGGAGGGGAGCTCGCCGATTGTCTTTTCTTGGTCTCCCTCCCGCTTTCAATCTCTCCTCCAGCAATGGGATTTCTTACCCCGTCTTCCTCCTATCACGGTAAATCCATCCTTCGTTGATCCGTCCGAAATTCTATTTGTTCCTTGCGCTTGCGGGCATTGCCCGCCCATTGATCTATCCACTCTATTCACTCCTCCTCCTCCCAACGCCCAACTCCACGAGATGTGGTTCTCATCTTTCGATCCCTTCTTTGACTGCATCTTCCCCGAGCTATTCCCTATGCAGCTCCCACCTCCTCCATCTTGCTGTGTAATATCTGCTGATCTCCAAAAAAAAAAACGTCAAATTCGAAACGGAGATTTCAGTGGAAGATTATGCTACCCTGTCTCCATCCTCATCCCAGGGGCACGAGTCCCCTACTCCTTCCCTTCCACTAGGTCTCCTTTCTCCTAGGTTAGGATTAAGGTCTATCGAGTCTAGGGAAGTAGAATTAGTTAGATCTAAAGAAGTAGGGTCTTGTTCTAGGTCGTCCAACCCTTCCTCCTCTGAGCCGCGCCCACTGGCGCGTCCTCCCAAATCTGTTCCTGAAAGGTTCTTGCAAGACCTAGGTCAGCGTTGTCATGCTCTTTTGAAATGTCCAGAATTTGTTGCTACGGCAATTATGATTGAAGAGGAAGAAGAAATAGAAGGGGCGTGGGGCGATGACGGACTCGGCGTCTATGAAATCCTGGATGAAAAAGATCCGGTTAATGAGGACAGCGACATAGATGACACTGCTGATCTGTACGCGCAAGGACTTAAGAAATTCGACGAGCCGTCATCAGCAGTGGATGAACCTACGAAAGAAATCAATCTGGGAACTGAAGAAGACCCCAGGCCCATCATTATTGCTGCTAATCTCCCTCCACAAGTAGAAGAAGATTTGATCAAGGTTCTAAGGGAGTATAGCGATTCCTTCGCTTGGTTTTATGAGGACATGCCAGGTCTTGACCCCTCTTTAGTGGAACATCGACTCGTGCTTAAGCCAGGGGCAACACCTGTAAAACAACGGTCAAGAAGATTTCACCCCCACATGGCCTTAAGGATTAAAAAAAAAGTTGACAAGTTATATAAGGTCAGATTCATTAGAGTTGTTCTATATCCTCAGTGGGTGGCAAACATAGTCCCTGTCATCAAGAAGGATGGAAAGGTGCCTATTTGCATCGATTTCAGGGATCTCAATAAAGCATGTCCCAATGATGATTTCCTGCTGCCTCACATTGATGTCTTGGTCGATAGTACCGCCGGGTACGAATCGTTATCATTCATGGACGGTTACTCAGGATACAATCAAATCCGTCTCGCTCCAGAAGATCAAAAGAAAACCTCCTTCACCACGCCCTGGGGCACATATTGTTATGTGGTTATGCCATTCGGTCTGAAGAATGCAGGTGCCACCTATCAAAGGGCGATGATGGCCATCTTCCACGACATGATGCATATTTATATGGAAGCTTACGTGGATGACATTTTGGTGAAGTCGAGAACCAAAGAAGAACACCCCTGTATTCTGGCTAAGGTGTTGCAAAGAGCCAGGGAGTACAAGCTTAAGATGAATCCAAAGAAGTGTGTATTTGGAGTCTCTTCAGGGAAGCTGTTAGGTTTCATAGTGAGCAAACGGGGGATCCAGATTGATCCTAACAAAGCACAGACCGTCATGGACATGCCTCCGCCTAAGAACATTATGGAACTTCGAGGATTGATCGGTCGATTACAATTCATTAGAAGATTCATATCCCAACATTCTCAAAGGTGCCGTCCATTTTATGAATTGCTTAAGGCGGGGGTTAAGTTTGAATGGAATGAAGATTGTCAAAAGGCCTACGAGGACTTAAAGGAATATCTATCCAATCCCCCAGTTTTGCAACCTCCTGTCCCTGGGAAACCCCTAATCCTATACATCTCGATTATCGAAGACTCCCTAGGGGTGGTATTAGCACAAGTAGACGATGAAGGGAAATAACGGGCTGCTTATTACCTCTCTCGGTTGTTTAACCCAGCTGAGTCCAGATACACCGCTATGGAGAAGACTTGTGCCGCCTTAGTGTGGGTAGCTCAGAAGCTTAAATACTATTTTCTTGCCCACCCAGTTAGGTTGATCTCTAGAATGGACCCGATTCGCTATCTCTTAGAAAAGTCTGTCCTTTCTAGTAGGTTAGCTCACTGGCAGAGCTTTCTCTCTCAATTCGAGATCACATTCGTCGTTCAGAAGGCGGTCAAAGGATACGCCATCGCTGAGCATCTTGCCCATCTTCCTATTCCTCACACTGATTCTATTCAGAACGATTTCCCTGATGAGCATCTCTCAGTTCTCTCTCACCATCCCTTCTAGTCTCTGCACTTCGATGGTGCACTCAATTCTCAAGGCCGAGGAATCGGCGCTGTTCTGCTTACTCCCGAAGGAGTAACTATTCCCTTTGCTTATCAACTTCAATTTCCTACTACCAACGACATCGCTGAGTACGAGGCTCTCCTGGCTGGATTGAATCACGCCTATCTCCTAGGCGCACGGTACTTGAATATCATAGGAGACTCTCAGCTCGTCCTGCCGCAAGTTCTGTCTACTTACCGCACTCGTGACCCCAAGCTCAAGCCTTATCAAGATTTGGTCACGCTCCTGGCTAGGCAATTCCGTAAGCTAATCTATATCCATACTCCTCGTTCTCAGAACATTCTAGCCGACGCTCTAGCATCTCTTGCTTCTTCTCTATCTTTTCCTCTCAGTCGGAACACTGAGACTATCGTCGTTCAGAGATTGGACGCACCCTCTCTTCAGGACCCGTGGTTCATCAACCTTAGGAAAGCTGTAGAGGCGAGGGCTGAGAAGGAAGATCTCAAGGAAGTATCTCTAATGGAGTTAGAGGAGATTCTGGATGAAGAAGAATTGCCTTGGTATCACGAAATCGAGTTGTTTTGCAAAGAAGGATCGTTCCCAGAAGGGGCAAACGCCGAGCAGCGCAAGTCAATAAGGAGAGCCGCCTCAAGGTATACTATTGTTGCAGGAGAATTGTACAGGCGCGCTACTAATGGAATGCTCATGAGATGCTTGGATGATAATGAGGCTTGGAAAGTGGCTGAAGCAGCCCATTCTAGTGAGTGTGGAGGTCATGTCAATGGCCAGGCTCTAGCGAAGAAAATCCTTAGGCAGGGCTACTACTAGCCCACTCTAGAGGAAGATTGCTCCCTCTATGTCCGGAGGTGTCTTAAGTGCCAACTCCATGCTGATAAAATCCATGCTCCAGCTTCATCTCTCCACCCTCTCTCTTCTCCTTGGCCATTCTCTATGTGGGCTTTAGACGTTGTCGGCCCACTCAGTGATCCTAATTCTCAGATCAAGCAGAAATCCTTTATCCTTACCGCCACTGAGTACTTCACCAAATGGGCTGAAGCTGAGGCGTACGCAGAGATCAAAGCTTCAACGGTGTGCCGCTTTATCATGAAGAATATCATCTCGCGGTTTGGAGTGCCTAGGAGCATCATCACCGACAACGGACCCTAGTTTGTATCTCAAGAGCTCAAGGACCTATGTAAGAAGTTTAATATTGCATTGCATCATTCATCTCCATATTATCCACAAGGCAACGGTCAAGCCGAGGCCACTAATAAAACCCTTCTTAAAATCATCAAGAAAACATGCAAATCTCAAAAAATTTCCGATTGGCCAGAAAGATTAGTGGAAGTTCTGTGGGCTTACCGCACCTCCGTCCGTACTCCTACGGGACAAACTCCCTATGCTCTTACCTACGGGATGGAGGCGGTGCTCCCATATGAGATCTTGATCCCTTCCCTTAGAGTGCAGCTCGATAAAGAACTTAATCTCGATGAATGTCGAGAGGCGTTGCTTGTCCAGTTGGAACTCTTAGATGAGAAGAGGATGAACGCGGCCGATCACGTATCCGTTTATCAAAAGAGAGTTTCGCATTATTTTCAAAAGAAGGTAATCGAACGTAAATTTCAAACAGGTGATATGGTTTTGAAACCAAATTCATTCGGTCTGCAGGTCCTAGGTCTAAATTGCAACCTAACTGGGAAGGGCCGTTTGTCGTAAAAGAAGCTTATCCAGGGAATGCTTATCGTTTAGTAAATGCGAAAGGTGAGGAGCTCTCTCACCCATGGAATGGGTTGTACCTTAAGCATTTCTTTCCTTAAAGTCTAATCAGTGCCACCCCGGGCAACAAGATGTTCCTCCTATTTCTCTAAAAAGGGGTCTCGAGTAAAGGCAATCACACACTACACGACATCCCTGGTCAGGTTTCTCGCTTTAAAAGACACCGTTTCTCCTTGACCATGCTTTGGGGAAAAGTTGAAGTCCCTGTTCGTTCCTTCCATCGACTGAATCCAGGGGCAAGAAGTAAATAAGGAGGCGATAACCAATCCAGGCACCTTGACGAGAGGAGGTCTCAAATAGGGGCAGTCCGTTATGACCTAACGCCACAAGCAAAAGAGCAAGAAAAAGAAAGCAAAGGATTAATCTCTACGACAAAAATCAAAAGTATCATCTCGAAGGTCTATTGAATACGATTCAAAAGCAAGAAAGAAAAAGAAATCTAGGCATGACAAGAGTGGCAGTACAGTTCCCCGCGGGACGAATGAGCCCGGTCGCGCGCATGCCTCGAGTGGACTAAGGTTCGATGACGGACACAAAGCCCCGGCACAACAGACCAAATTTCTAATGGGTTGTCTGGAGAGGAACTCAAGTCCTAAAAACTTCTAAGTCTGGCCTAAGCTTACCCCCGTGTTCTATTTTCCTTTTTTCAGGATTAAAACTAGTACCCTGGGTATGGCCCTGGTAGAAGCACCGTCATGAAAATCTGGGCCTTGGTCAGGGGTTGTCACCTCATGGCACGCCAACCTCGGGACTCTCAATACGATGCGGAGGGCTCGCATTGCTAAGGGAAAGCACTGGTTTTCAAAATCCAAAAAACAACATATATTTCAAAATCCAAAAACATCATATATATTTCAAAATCCAAAAACAACATATATTTCAAAATCCAAAAACATCATATATATTTCGAAAATCCAAAAAAACCACATATTTTAAAAATCCAAAAACATCGAACATTTCCAAAACTCACAAAAATTCAGATATTCTTTCCAAGTATCAAAAAAAAACCCTTATATGCATCGCATGCATCGCATTATTTCTATTATGTTTTTTTCCCACCTATTTAAAAAGGCTCCACCCCTTGACCAAATATCAAGAAACAGTCATTATCTAACTCGCTTCGAGGCAAGGGGTTGAGTCTAAGAACAGATCTAACTTGCTCCATGTTTAAGTATGTGCAGAACGCAGGACCAAGAACAAAGCTGAAATCTCACAACTATGCAGGTTCAAAGCTGTGACGCGCCAGGTACAGGCCGTCACATTCGTTTAACGGTCCATGCTAGCCCGTTACATCTCTTCAGGCCTTCACTTTGACTCTCTCAGCAGCTCTCTCTCTAACGGCCTGGGGCACGACCGTTACTACTCCTAACAGTCCATCGTTGGACCGTTACTTCCTCTAGAGGATTCAGTTCTCAGATCATACACTATAACGGCCTATCTCCCCACCGTTGTCTATTGTAACGGCCCTGCTTAGATCCGTTACATTCTCCAGAAGCCCGGTTCTGCTGGTCGTTCTAACCAAATCAAGCCACAAATTCATGTCCATTCAACTGAGGCAATCCCAACTTATTCAAGTGAACTTAATGAAACATGAGATTGATATTCTGATTGTCAAGTCACATCATTCATAAAAAGAAATCAAATTACATTCAGTTTCTTATCCGCAAGGGGGCGAATCTTCCTTAGCTCTTTCACGTAGTCACGACGTGCTTCGTCGTTCTCTTCAACTTCTTCTTGCCATGGACGCACCTTGCTGATCTCCCACATGGTCAGCGTGTTCTGTACTACTCTTTCATCTTCTTCGGTCCCCATCTTCCTAGGTAGAAGGGGAGGGTAGTGTTATAATGCAGAAACTTTGGTTCGAGGAAGCCCGATCTGAAGATGGCACCGGTGTGGGTTGTAGATCGCCATGGTAGTATTTCCCACTAGCTGGAGGTCCAGGCCTTGACGCCGCGGTATTCTAAGAAGAGTGCTCCGAAGGATCCTTGGTCGCATGATGAATTTGTCCATTGGAAGGGTGTTGAAGAAGAGGCGCCATTCATCCCGAGTTTTCTTGTCCGCCGTCTTACATTCAACCTGTGAAGAAAATCCAGATGCCCCTCCAATAAAGAAGAGAGGGTGGCTCCCGAAGATGCGGCTAGCAGAACTAATATCTTCCTTTGGTTGGAATTTGATTCTCACTCCCATCCAACACTCAAGGAGTATCATGGACCCGAACAACGGTCCTCCTAAGCAAGCCGAGCTGAGTCCTTCATAGAGGTATGAGAGGATCGCTTGAGAGATAGACATTCCCTGTCACGCCCCGTACTCTATACCGTCGAGGTATTGTCCGCTTTGGCCTACCGGCCTTACGGTTTTATCCCTTTTTAACAGTGATCGGCTCCAGAATGGGGGACTTCCCGGGCAGGTCACCCATCCTAGTACTACTCCCCATTAAGCACGCTTAACTTCGGAGTTCTTTCCAAGAACTGAGCCGATACTTGAAAAGGCGCCTCGATGATATAGAGTACAACTTTACTATATTTGAGGGTGTTACAATCTACCCCTCTTATATAGGCGACGTCCTCGTCGCTGGGCACATATAGCACGCAATCAAGCCCCCAGGCAGGTAGGATTCTAGAGGTGGCCCCTACAGGCTCAAGAGGTGGCTCCCACTATATAGCATTTTGCTCCATTACGGACTCAAGAGGTGGCTCCCATAGCGTAGCACTTTGCCCTGCATGGCACTTAGTTCCCACACTTCCCATACAGGTATCAGAGCACGTTCGGCAGCCATTATCCTACAATTATAATAACTAGATTAATACGTGATTTGTATTTTAAAGACTAGCATTCTATGTTAACTTTAACCCTTGGTTCTACCCAATCTCACTGGTTAAAGGGTTAAAACCTATCCTTGGACTTGGGTTTTTTTCCTAGGAATTGAATACCCTAGGCTCTGATATCACAAAAACTGTCACGCCCCGAGAGCGGAAGATACCCGGAGATGCGTGACGAGTTTATATCAATCATGTCAATCAGAGTAGTAGTGTATACGACACAAAGACAGAGATGCGCAAAAGTAAAGATAACCCAATCCATTTATTTCTTCATAATAAATAGTCTATTACAAACCCAATACTCTATTCAAAAAAAAAAAAAAGTACACATTTGACTCAAGAAATATATAAAAGACTAGATGACACTTGGAAAAGCTCTAGCTCTTTCACTCTTGATTCTCCCCATCCGATTGACTTCCCTCATCGTCGGACTTACCTGAAAAGTAAGGGAAACACGGAGTGAGCGAACGCTTAGTAGGAAATTATATCTCAGGAACTAGCAAGGGGTTTAAGTAGTTACATCTTTCATGAATGCACTATAGCTATGCATGCTCGCATAAAACGACAAGATAGAAAGAGGATATAACAATAAGATAACAGGAAGAACTAGTCATGAACTTTCAAGAACTTATATCAAATGACCTCAAGATATTCAAGCAAGTACTTTATCATGTCAAGATGAAATTTGGCTATCACGTTCAAGCACGCAAGTAATTACCCTTTTTCGGGCCACGCAAGTCATGTAATATCAAGTCAAGTACAAGATTTATGGAATGTTCAATCAAGCTAGTCATGCACTTCGGTATAATGCCAATACCGTGATCAATCAACTCCCATGGGCACAAGTACTTTCGGGTGCTCCTCCCAGGACCAGATCGGGCCCTATATGCGCAGGCATTAGTCATGTATTTCTAACATCCACATTTTTGTGTATAGCCATCATGGAATTTCAATAAGCAAGCTTGTAGTCATGTAAGACAACTTTGAGAGATTAGAGTCCAAAAATATGACTTTTGACACCAATAGGCGATAATAACGGTACAATCACACTTTCGATAAAACTAGGTGGAATTGGTTCCCTTAACTCGGGTACCATGATAAGTAAGTAGAGACACTCTTTTATATAGAATTGAGGTCCATATGAATAGCACCTCAATGACAAGACGTCCTCATTCTTAATATAGAATTGAGGTTCACAAGAACATCAAGTTTAATATAGAATTGGGGTCTACAAGAACATCATAACAATGTTGATATAGAATTGGGGTTTACAAGAACAGCATAACATCGGCATATTCTTCCCCGTTCATTAAGATAATTCTCATATCATACCCATGGCATGACATGAGGGCCGGTATTACCATGTTTCTATAGAGGGACATGGCAAAGATCGTGTAATGGGTTTTTATGGTACAACCAACTCAGTCGGCCTTGAGGGAATCCAAGGCGGCGAGGAGTCTTACGGAGGTCTCTATGACTAACTCGCTAGTCCAAAGGAACGGAATGTCCAATGGAGAGCTTGTATGTCAATGAGAATTGAGTGTGTAATGCGATAAATCATCGTAGAAAATATGGGACTATACTCACGGAGTGGAGTAATAGTGCCAATATACATGTATGTATGTATAATGAAACCCTCGGATAACAGTAATCAGGAAAAATCAGTAGTGCAGAAAATAGCGACTTTGGTAAAGTCGTTTTTCATTAAATTAACGCCTTAATCGGGGGCGTTTATATTAAATTTGACGACATGTGTAGAAGTCGTCCTTTCAATATTTCTAATTTTGTAGAATATTAAAAATCTGGAAATTTTCATAAAACGCGCCCTTTACAGGGGCGTTAGTTTACAGAAAGCGCCCTGGTATGGGGCGTCAGTTCAATAAAAGACGACCTGGACAAGGTCGTTAATTCACAATTTTACAAATTTCGAGACGATGAAATTTCAGGAAACATGATATAGGGTCAGGACCAGAAAAATAGCAGGATTTCAAGAGATTGATCATGCATTAAGCTAGAATCATGTTTGAATTGATATATAATTTTTAAACATGGTATTTAGTAATTAAAAGAAATTGACGTCCGTGTGCAGGGCGTCAAATATGAAATTGACGACCTAGTCATGGTCTTTTCTTGTAATTTAGCGCCCTTGATAGGGGCGTTTCTTTCAAAAACTCTTTAGAAACTAATCACAATGCATGAAATCTATATGCACGTATTAACGGATGATGTTATAATTATTAATATGCTAGTTTGGGCTACAATCCCTGAGAAAACCTACCTTATAGTTGATCTGGATGAAGGACTCGTGAAAGGTTTGGGACAATACTCTGTCTAACAGAGCCTCCTGGCGATGATAATTGCTAATAGCAGCAGCCCGCACAAAAGAGGGTGCAGAAGAAGAACCCCTAATTCTTCAGTCGGATGTTTCCACTCTACAGGCAACCTGTAGAGGCAGAAGAAAACGAAGGTATCATTCTTCGTATGAATAACAGGAGGTAAGGAAGAGAAGAACTTACTGGTTCTTCGGGAACACAGGAGCTCCTTAACCTGTAGAAGATGAAGAAGCATAATTAATATTCTTCATGTAACAGGGAAAAAGAATTATACGAATAACCTGTTGTTCATACCTTAGAAGACTCCGATCGCCAAAATAGCGAATCAGATCGACACGGTGAGTATTTATAGGATTTTGGGATCCTAATAGGGTTAGTGTTTGATTGGAAGTAACACTTCCATGATAGAGTTATTACTACATTCGAACTCTTTCTCATAGTTATCAACTTACCCTGGATAAGTTCCTGGTTCGAACGGAACATAAACTGAATTAACGTCCTAGGTAAGGGCGTCGAATTTAAATTGACGCCGTGGCATGCGTCGTTTCTTGTTGAAACGCGTCCAAGAAAAGGGCGTTACAATTACTTGCCTTTTTATGTAATTTTGGTTGTTTAAGATTTGACGCCTTGAAATGTGGGCGTCCTTTCTCAAAAACACGCCTTAGGTGAGGGCGTTTCTTGTCAAGTACCGCCTTTATCTGCGGCGTTATTTTCCTCAGGATTTAATTTTTTTCCATTTTCGGTTTTATCATTTATTTACTTAATCTTTTAATCTATTTTGATTTATCTATCTCCTTCTATTTTATCAGGGTTGCTACAGCATAACTGTCACGCCCTGAGAGCGGAAGATACCCGGAGATGCGTGACGAGTTTATATCAATCATGTCAATCAGAGTAGTAGTGTATTCGACACAAAGACAGAGATGTGCAAAAGTAAAGATAACCCAATCCATTTATTTCTTCATAATAGATAGTCTATTACAAACCCAATACTCTATTCAAAAAAAAAGGAAAAGTACACATTTGACTCAAGAAATATATAAAAGACTAGATGACACTTGGAAAAGCTCTAGCTCTTTCACTCTTGATTCTCCCCATCCGATTGACTTCCCTCATCGTCGGACTTACCTGAAAAGTAAGGGAAACACGGAGTGAGCGAACGCTCAGTAGGAAATTATATCTCAGGAACTAGCAAGGGGTTTAAGTAGTTACATCTTTCATGAATGCACTATAGCTATGCATGCTCGCATAAAACGACAAGATAGAAAGAGGATATAACAATAAGATAACAGGAAGAACTAGTCATGAACTTTCAAGAACTAAGATGACAAGATATTCAAGCAAGTACTCTTTAGCAAGTCATGTTAAGAACTTTGGCTATCATGTATCAAGCAAGTAAGTAATTACCCTTTCTCGGGTCACGCAATTCATGTCAAGTCAAGTACGAGTCAAGTACAAGATTTGTGTGGATTGTCCAATCAAGCTAGTCATGCACTCGGTATAATGCCAGATACCTTATCATTCAACTCCCATGGGCACAAGTACTTTCGGGTGCTCCTCCCAGGACCAGATCGGGCCCTATATGCGCAGGCATTTATCATGTATATTTGACATCCACTCTTGTATATATATATATATAGCCAATAGGGAATTTCAACAATTTAAGCTTGTAGACACGTAGGATAACTTTGAGAGAATGGAGTCCAAAAATACGACATTGGACATAGATAGGCGATAACAACGGTACAATCACGATGAACGATGAAACTAGTTGGAATTAGGTTCTCTTAACTCGTGTACCATGACAAACAAGTATGGACATTCTTTACATAGAATTGAGGTCCATATGAATAGCACCTCAATGGCAAGACGTCCTCATTCTTAATATAGAATTGAGGTTCACAAGAACATCAAGTTTAATATAGAATTGGGTTCTACAAGAACATCATAACAATATTGATATAGAATCAAGAACAGCATAACAACGGCATATTCTTCCCCGTTCATTAAGATAATTCTCATATCATACCCATGGCATGACATGAGGGCCGGTATTACCATGTTTCTATAGAGGGACATGGCAAAGATTGTGTAATGGGTTTTTATGGTACAACCAGCTCAGTCGGCCTTGAGGGAATCCAAGGCGGCGAGGAGTCTTACGGAGGTCTCTATGACTAACTCGCTAGTCCAAAGGAACGGAATGTCCAATGAAGAGCTTGTATGTCAATGAGAATTGAGTGTGTAATGCGATAAATCATCGTAGAAAACATGGGACTATACTCACGAAGTGGAGTAATAGTGCCAATATATATGTATGTATGTATAATGAAACCCTCGGATAACAGTAATCAGGAAAAATCAGTAGTGCAGAAAATAGCGACTTTGGTAAAGTCGTTTTTCATTAAATTAACGCCTTAATCGGGGGCGTTTATATTAAATTTGACGACATGTGTAGAAGTCGTCCTTTCAATATTTCTAATTTTGCAGAATATTAAAAAATCTGGAAATTTTCATAAAACGTGCCCTGGATGTAGCAACCCTAATAAATGAATAATTGAAATGAATTAAAACATATATATTACAGAAGTAATATATAAACGGAATAGGGTTAATTGGACGAAATAAAACAAATTAAAAATAACGCCTCTTATTAAGGCGTTAATTTATAAAGAAACGCCTCTATCCATGGCGTGAATAAAGAAAGGACGCCCACACCTACGGTCGTCAGTTCTCACGCGACCAAATGGGTAAGTAAAAGAAACGCCCCTATCTTGGGCGTGTTTTAAAACACGAAACGCCCTTTTTCAAGGCGCTTTTTAAGAAACGCCCTTATGCAAGGCGTTAATTAAAGAATACACGCCCTGACCAAAGTCGTTAATTCCATTCGGAACCGTTCGAACCCAGAACTTATCCAGGGTAAGTGATAACTATGAGGAAGAGTTCGAATGTGGTAATAACTCAATCTTGGAAATATTACTTCCAATCAAACACTACTTTTGTTAGAACTCCAAAATCCTATAAATAGTCTTGATCGACCAAACCCTAAACCTATTTGATCGTTCTGCTGCTGCAAGGTAAGTGAAGAACGTATGTTCTTCTTATTTTCTTTTGCCCTCTGTTTCGACTGCATGAAGAACTGATAATTCTTCATTGTCTTTTCTTTGTAGGAGGCTCCACAGCCACTGCCGAAGAACAAGGTAATGTTCTTCAAACCGTTTTCCTAAACTTCGGTTATATCTTCATACTCCCTCCTTTCTTCCCCTACAGGTTGATTGAAGATCATCGTCGCCATCATCTTCATCAACTGAATTTTTCTTCTTCCTGTCCGATCTGCATACGGCTGCTATTAGAAGCTTCAGTGTGTTCTTATCAAGTCATTCACGTGTTCCATCTCCAGATATCAATTAAGGTAGGATTTTCTCAAGTTATTGTAGCCCAAATAAGAATTAATGCAAGATATCTATACATAAGCATGGCATGCATACTGTTTATAAGGTTTTTATTACGTTCTCTGCAATATTTTGAAAGAAACGCCCTTGATCAGGGCGCTAATTTAAAATACACGACCATGCAGTGGTCGTCAATTTAATATTTGACGCCATGTACGCAGGCGTTAATTTCATAAGACTCACCTGAAAATTGATAATTGATCCTGTTTAAAATTCAATAAATTATGAAATATAGATTCTAATATCTTGCATACCCCTACCTGTGAATTCCTGTTATACTGCAACGACATGTCTCATGTCCCTTGAAATTTTATTTCCTGTAATATTGTAAAATTCTTGAAATTCACGACTTGGACAAAGTCGTTTTCCATATTTTAACGCCCCAGAACAAGGCGTGAATCTGAAAAGTAACGCCCCTTCCTAGGGCGTGTATCTGTTAAAATCCTGAAATTTACATATTCTGTAAAATGGAATTAGAAAGTAACGCCCCTTCCAAGGGCGCGTTTTTGATCTCAACTTTGAATAAACGCCCCCAGGCAAGGCGTGTTTTTGATAAATTAATGAAATAATGAAAATTCTGCAAATTGGCAATATATGTAAACGCCCTCATGTTAGGCGTTAATTATTCAATACACGACTTTACTCAAGTCGTTATTTTACTGTAACCTGATTTCGTCTTGATTCTATTACCGATGGTTTCATATTATACATATATATATATATATATATATATATCGGCACTATTCTCCATTCCGTGAGTATAGTCCCACTTTTTACGTTGATTTATCGATCACACTCAACTCTCATTGACATACAAGCTCTCCATTGGACATTCCGTTCCTTTGGACTAGCGAGTTAGTCATAGAGACCTCCGTAAGACTCCTCGTAGCCTTGGATTCCCTCAAGGCCGACTGAGCTGGTTGTACCCTAAAAACCCATTACACGATCCTTGCCATGTCAATCTAAAGAAACATGGTATACCGGCCCTTATGATTATACAAAGAGTATATCATAAGAAATTCTTAATGGGATGATGATATCATGCCATATCATGTAGTTCTTGTAAACCCCAATTCTATGATAAGAATGAGGGTATCTTGCTTGATCTTATGTTCATGTGGACCTCAGTTCTATATAAAGAATGTCCATATCGATTTATCATGGTACCTAAGTTAAGGGAACCATATTCTACCTAGTTTTATCGAACTCGTGATTATACCGTTATTATCGCCATTCTACGGCCTTTGTCATATTTTTGGACTCTATTCTATCAATGTTGTCATACGTATCTACAAGCTTGATTATTGAAATTCTATATTGGCTATATAAACAAGAGTGGATGTCAAAACACATGATAAATGCCTGCGCATATAGGGCCCGATCTGGTCCTGGGAGGAGCACCCGAAAGTACTTGTGCCCATGGGAGTTAAAATGATAAGGTATCTGGCATTATACCGAGTACTTGACTTGCTTGATTGGACATTCCACACACATCTTGTACTTGACTCGTACTTGACATGAAATGAAATGCGTGGCCCGAAAAAGGGTAATTTACTTGCTTGCTTGATACATGATAGCCAAAGTTCTTGACATGATTTGTTAAATGTACTTGCTTGAATATCTCGAATAAACTTGTTATCTTGTTGAAAGTTCATGATAAGTTCATCTTATTTCCTTGATACTACATTCTATCTATCCTGTCGTGTTATGCGAGCATGCATAGCTTTATTGCATTCATAAAAATGTAATTACTTAAACCCCTCGCTAGTACTTGAGATATAATTTCCTACTGAGCGTTCGCTCATTCCGTTTGTCCCTTTGTACTTTTCAGGTAAGTCCGACGACGATGGAAGTCAATCGGATGGGAATGGTCAAGAGTGAAAGTGATAGAGCTTCTACAAGTGTCGTCTAGTTGGTTCTATAGTTTTCTCGAGTCAACTATGTACTTTTCTTTTTGTTAAACAGAGTATTGGATTTGTAATAGTCTATCCATTATGAAATAAGGATTGGGTTATCTTGCTATTTTGCGCATCTCTGTCTTCGTGTCGAATACACGACCACTCTGATTGACATGATTGATATAGACACGTCACGCATCTCCGGGTATCTTCCGCGCTCGGGGCGTGACAGTCTTTGTGGTATCAGAGCCTAAGGTATTCAATTCCTAGGAAACCCAAGTCCAAGGATAGGTTTCAAAACCTTTAACCAAGTGAGAGTGGGTAGAACCAAGGGTTAAATGATCAATGAGTCCTTTATAAGATCATAGTGATATAATACTAACATAGCTATTGTAATTGTAGGATAATGGCTGCCGAACGTGCTCAATGGCGCAACATGCAGCGTACCCTTCAAGGGATGACCCAAGTGCTACAACAGGTAGCACAAGGTGGTGCTCCACGAGCTGGAAGCTTACACCAAGCATTCAAGAATATGAATCCCCCGAAGTTCATGGGATCGACCGATCCAGACGATGCCGAGCATTGGGTTCGGGAGATTGAACGTATATTCCGTGTTATGCAATGCACGGATCAGGACAAAGTCTTATTAGCTACTTTCCAGTTAGAAAAGGATGCTAGATGCTGGTGGGAGTCGATTGAAGCTACAATTGACCCAACTCAAGTTACATGGGGTGAATTCGTTGAATATTTCAACGCCAAATATTTCTCTGATAGGGTCCAGGAAAAGAAGGCCGCCGAATTTGCCGCATTAAAGCAAAGATCTTTATCGGTGGCTGATTATGAAGCACAGTTCTCTAGACTGTCTAGATATGCTAAGCATTTAATTAGCACGGAAAAGATGAAAGCCCGTAGATTTCTTAATGGGCTTAGGCCCCACTACATTACTCAACTGGCGCCTATGGATATTCAAGTTTATACTGAAATAGTGCGCCGAGCTCAGTTGCTTGAAGATGCCACGGAACTATCTGATAGGATCCGTGGGAAAGACAAAAAGGAGCAAGTCACAAGTTCGGGTTCTTTTAAACCCAACTTTAAGAAGAGGCCCAATAATGGAGGTTCTTCCTCTCAAGATCAGAAGTTCAAGAAATCCAAGCCTTTCTCTATCACCACTACACCTTCAAACGTAGTATGCAAGCATTGTGACAAGGCTGGTCACAAAACAGAAGAATGCTGGAGGAAATTAGGAGCATGTCTCCGTTGTGGGAGTCGTGAACATCGGATTCCCGATTGTCCATTAATGAATGACCAAGACGGTGAGGGTAAACGCCCAGTGACAAGGAACGCGCGTCTTCATGCAATCCAAGAGACCGAACCAGAAGAAGAAGGCGGATTGGTGGAAGGTACATTAAAAATTTGTTCCAAATATGCACATGTTTTATTTGACACGGGTGCATCGCATTCCATTGTTTCCAAGAAGTTTGCTGACCCATTGCCTCTAGAACCGGAATGGATGAAATTAGTATTGTCTACTCCTCTCGGAAACGAGACGGATATCACACATCATTACCAAAACTGTGAGGTATTGGTTCGAGGAAAGAATTTTCCTATTGATCTTATCTGCTTAGATCTAAAAGAGTATGATGTTATACTAGGAGCAGATTGGTTATCCAAATACCAGGCAACGGTTGATTGCCGTGATAGCAAGATTGTTTTCAAGGAATTTCCGGAACTGACTTATACTAGTCCTAAGAGTCGAAGCAAATCCCCTCTTATTTCGGCTCTTCGAGCAAGCAAGCTCGTCAAGAAAGGATGTGTATCCTTCCTTGCTTTTGTCACTATTAAAGAAGCTAAAGAAACCAAGATAGAGGACATTCAGGTAGTGCGAGAATTTCCAGACGTATTTCCGGAAGAATTGCCGGGATTACCCCCGCAAAGAGATGTGGCCTTTACCATCGACTTAGCCCCTGGTGCTGGTCCTGTTTCAAAGGCACCCTATAGAATGTCCCCTGCAGAACTAAAAGAATTGAAGAAGCAATTGATGGAATTGATTCAAAAAGGGTTCATTAGACCAAGTACTTCCCCGTGGGGAGCCCCAGTCCTATTTGTAAGGAAGAAGGATGGATCCATGAGATTGTGTATCGACTATCGACAGTTGAATCATCTTACTATCAAGAACAAGTATCCACTGCCGAGAATCGATGAATTATTTGATCAGATTTCTGGATCCAAACATTTCTCCAAGATTGATCTCAGGTCTGGTTATCATCAATTGAGGATTAAAGACGAAGATATTCATAAAACTGCGTTCAGAAGCAGGTATGGCCACTATGAATTTGTTGTTATGCCTTTTGGACTAACAAATGCCCCTGCTGCCTTTATGCAGTTGATGAATAGCATATTCAGGCCTTATCTAGATCAATTTGTGGTGGTTTTCATTGATGATATATTGATATATTCCAAGACTAAGGAAGAACATGAAGAGCATTTGAGGATTTCATTACAAATCTTGAGGACAAATCAATTATATGCTAAGCTCAGCAAATGCGAATTCTGGCTTGAAGAAGTGGCTTTTCTCGGACATGTGATATCCAAGGATGGATTATCTGTAGATCCGTCAAAGGTTGAAGCAGTTAGGAAATGGGAAAGACCAACCAATGCTAGCGAGATCAGAAGTTTCTTAGGCCTTGCAGGCTATTACAGGCGATTCATCAAAGACTTCTCAACAATCGCCGTGCCACTTACAAGGTTAACTCGTAAGGAGATCCGATATGAATGGAGTGAGGAATGTGAAAGAAGTTTCCAAACTCTCAAAGATCATCTCACTACAGCTCCAGTGTTAGCTCTACCAACAGAAGGAGAGAAATTCGAGGTCTACACTGATGCTTCTGGCATTGGCCTTGGATGTGTCCTAATGCAACAAGGAAAGGTCATAGCATACTCTTCACGTCAACTGAAGAAGCATGAGGAGAATTACCCCGTCCATGACTTAGAACTGGCCGCGGTAGTATTTGCCCTAAAGATATGGAGACACTACTTATATGGAGTACAGTTTACTGTATACTCCGATCACAAAAGTCTCAAATATCTATTTTCACAAAAGGAGCTAAACATGAGACAAAGACGCTGGCTAGAATATCTCAAGGACTTCGACTTCAATATACAATACCATCCCGGAAAGGGTAATTATGTTGCTGACGCCCTTAGTCGAAAGCCGAGAGCAATGATAGCAAATTGTATGATGCAAGAATGGAGGTTACTTGAACAATTCTCCGAGCTCAATATAAGCTTGGACACGGAATCCAAAATTGTCACACTATCTCATGTAAGCATACAGTCAGATTTGTTATCTGAGATACAAACACTTCAGGATGATGATCCTATATTAGTAGAAATCAAAGGCAGATTAGAAGGACAATCTGATTTTCAACTAACTTCTGATGGAAGATTATCGTTCAAAGATAGAACTTGTATACCCGATTGTCCGGAATTAAAGAAGAAGATCTTAGATGAAGCTCACAGATCAAGATACACTATTCATCCTGGATCAACTAAAATGTACCAAGATGTAAAGAGGAACTTTTGGTGGCCCAATATGAAAAGAGAAATAGCGGACTATGTATCACGCTGTCTCACATGCCAACAGGTCAAGGCGGAACACCAAAAGCCTGCGGGAAAACTACATCCTCTAGATATTCCTAAGTGGAAATGGGAGGATATTGGTATGGACTTCATCATGGGTTTGTCTAAATCTAAAGGAGGACATGATGGAATCTGGGTTATCATTGACCGATTGACTAAATCGGCACATTTCTTGCCAATCAAAAGCCGATGGTCAATTGATGTGCTAGCTGCACTATACATCAAAGAAATAGTCAGGATACATGGAATTCCTGTCTCAATCGTGTCTGATAGAGATCCCCGTTTTACTTCTCATTTTTGGAAGGGATTACAACATTCGTTGGGAACAAGGCTCAACTTTAGTACTGCTTTTCACCCACAAACGGATGGTCAGACCGAGCGAACTAATCAAGTTGTTGAAGATATGCTGAGAGCATGCATTATTGACTTTGGAGGAAGCTGGCATGACCACTTACCTTTAGTTGAATTTGCATATAATAATAGCTACCAAGCTAGTATCCAAATGGCACCTTTCGAAGCCTTATACGGAAGGAGTTGCCGATCTCCCATATGTTGGAACGAAGTTGGAGAGAAACAACTATTAGGTCCAGACATGGTAAGGGATACAACTGAGAAGATACAGGTAATCAGAGAAAGATTACAAGTTGCTCAGACAAGGCAAAAGGCTTATGCTGATACCAGGAGAAGAGATCTTGAATTCCAGGTTGGAGATCATGTATTTCTTAAAATATCCCCTGGACGTGGCATACGAAGATTTGGTGTTAAGGGCAAGCTTACGCCAAGATTCATCGGACCATTTGAGGTACTCGAAAGAGTTGGCGAGGTTGCTTATCGCATCGCGTTGCCTCCTCAGTTGTCCGAGGTACACAATGTATTTCACATATCTATGTTGAAGAAGTATGTGCACGATCCGTCACATATTATTGAGCATGGAGATCTGGTGATCCAGAAAGATCTCACATATGAACAGAGGCCTTTAAAGATATTAGATCGAGAAATACGAGCTCTAAGGAATAAGGTTATTCCCATGCTTAAGGTGCAATGGAATAAGAATCCTGAACACGAAGCGACATGGGAGACCGAGGAATCTATGAAGAAACGATTTCCCGAGTTATTCTAAGAGGTATATGTCCTACACTCTCCACGTGTATAATTATATATATATTGAATTTGGGGACCAAATTCTTTTTAAGTGGGGGAGGGTGTAGCAACCCTAATAAATGAATAATTGAAATGAATTAAAACATATATATTACAGAAGTAATATATATAAAAGGAATAGGGTTAATTGGACGAAATAAAACAAATTAAAAATAACGCCTCTTATTAAGGCGTTAATTTATAAAGAAACGCCTCTATCCATGGCGTGAATAAAGAAAGGACGCCCACACCTACGGTCGTCAGTTCTCACGCGACCAAATGGGTAAGTAAAAGAAACGCCCCTATCTTGGGCGTGTTTTAAAACACGAAACGCCCTTTTTCAAGGCGCTTTTTAAGAAACGCCCTTATGCAAGGCGTTAATTAAAGAATACACGCCCTGACCAAAGTCGTTAATTCCATTCGGAACCGTTCGAACCCAGAACTTATCCAGGGTAAGTGATAACTATGAGGAAGAGTTCGAATGTGGTAATAACTCAATCTTGGAAATATTACTTCCAATCAAACACTACTTTTGTTAGAACTCCAAAATCCTATAAATAGTCTTGATCGACCAAACCCTAAACCTATTTGATCGTTCTGCTGCTGCAAGGTAAGTGAAGAACGTATGTTCTTCTTATTTTCTTTTGCCCTCTGTTTCGACTGCATGAAGAACTGATAATTCTTCATTGTCTTTTCTTTGTAGGAGGCTCCACAGCCACTGCCGAAGAACAAGGTAATGTTCTTCAAACCGTTTTCCTAAACTTCGGTTATATCTTCATACTCCCTCCTTTCTTCCCCTACAGGTTGATTGAAGATCATCGTCGCCATCATCTTCATCAACTGAATTTTTCTTCTTCCTGTCCGATCTGCATACGGCTGCTATTAGAAGCTTCAGTGTGTTCTTATCAAGTCATTCACGTGTTCCATCTCCAGATATCAATTAAGGTAGGATTTTCTCAAGTTATTGTAGCCCAAATAAGAATTAATGCAAGATATCTATACATAAGCATGGCATGCATACTGTTTATAAGGTTTTTATTACGTTCTCTGCAATATTTTGAAAGAAACGCCCTTGATCAGGGCGCTAATTTAAAATACACGACCATGCAGTGGTCGTCAATTTAATATTTGACGCCATGTACGCAGGCGTTAATTTCATAAGACTCACCTGAAAATTGATAATTGATCCTGTTTAAAATTCAATAAATTATGAAATATAGATTCTAATATCTTGCATACCCCTACCTGTGAATTCCTGTTATACTGCAACGACATGTCTCATGTCCCTTGAAATTTTATTTCCTGTAATATTGTAAAATTCTTGAAATTCACGACTTGGACAAAGTCGTTTTCCATATTTTAACGCCCCAGAACAAGGCGTGAATCTGAAAAGTAACGCCCCTTCCTAGGGCGTGTATCTGTTAAAATCCTGAAATTTACATATTCTGTAAAATGGAATTAGAAAGTAACGCCCCTTCCAAGGGCGCGTTTTTGATCTCAACTTTGAATAAACGCCCCCAGGCAAGGCGTGTTTTTGATAAATTAATGAAATAATGAAAATTCTGCAAATTGGCAATATATGTAAACGCCCTCATGTTAGGCGTTAATTATTCAATACACGACTTTACTCAAGTCGTTATTTTACTGTAACCTGATTTCGTCTTGATTCTATTACCGATGGTTTCATATTATACATATATATATATATATATATATATATATATATATATATATATATATATATATCGGCACTATTCTCCATTCCGTGAGTATAGTCCCACTTTTTACGTTGATTTATCGATCACACTCAACTCTCATTGACATACAAGCTCTCCATTGGACATTCCGTTCCTTTGGACTAGCGAGTTAGTCATAGAGACCTCCGTAAGACTCCTCGTAGCCTTGGATTCCCTCAAGGCCGACTGAGCTGGTTGTACCCTAAAAACCCATTACACGATCCTTGCCATGTCAATCTAAAGAAACATGGTATACCGGCCCTTATGATTATACAAAGAGTATATCATAAGAAATTCTTAATGGGATGATGATATCATGCCATATCATGTAGTTCTTGTAAACCCCAATTCTATGATAAGAATGAGGGTATCTTGCTTGATCTTATGTTCATGTGGACCTCAGTTCTATATAAAGAATGTCCATATCGATTTATCATGGTACCTAAGTTAAGGGAACCATATTCTACCTAGTTTTATCGAACTCGTGATTATACCGTTATTATCGCCATTCTACGGCCTTTGTCATATTTTTGGACTCTATTCTATCAATGTTGTCATACGTATCTACAAGCTTGATTATTGAAATTCTATATTGGCTATATAAACAAGAGTGGATGTCAAAACACATGATAAATGCCTGCGCATATAGGGCCCGATCTGGTCCTGGGAGGAGCACCCGAAAGTACTTGTGCCCATGGGAGTTAAAATGATAAGGTATCTGGCATTATACCGAGTACTTGACTTGCTTGATTGGACATTCCACACACATCTTGTACTTGACTCGTACTTGACATGAAATGAAATGCGTGGCCCGAAAAAGGGTAATTTACTTGCTTGCTTGATACATGATAGCCAAAGTTCTTGACATGATTTGTTAAATGTACTTGCTTGAATATCTCGAATAAACTTGTTATCTTGTTGAAAGTTCATGATAAGTTCATCTTATTTCCTTGATACTACATTCTATCTATCCTGTCGTGTTATGCGAGCATGCATAGCTTTATTGCATTCATAAAAATGTAATTACTTAAACCCCTCGCTAGTACTTGAGATATAATTTCCTACTGAGCGTTCGCTCATTCCGTTTGTCCCTTTGTACTTTTCAGGTAAGTCCGACGACGATGGAAGTCAATCGGATGGGAATGGTCAAGAGTGAAAGTGATAGAGCTTCTACAAGTGTCGTCTAGTTGGTTCTATAGTTTTCTCGAGTCAACTATGTACTTTTCTTTTTGTTAAACAGAGTATTGGATTTGTAATAGTCTATCCATTATGAAATAAGGATTGGGTTATCTTGCTATTTTGCGCATCTCTGTCTTCGTGTCGAATACACGACCACTCTGATTGACATGATTGATATAGACACGTCACGCATCTCCGGGTATCTTCCGCGCTCGGGGCGTGACAATATATATATAGAGAGTGAGAGTACATCCTTCTAGAATACTCTGGAAATCGTTCCTAGATCTCGGTCTCCCATGTAGCTTCATGTTCTGAATTCTTATTCCATTGTACTTTTAGCATGGGAATAACCTTATTCCTTAGGGTACGTACTTCTCGATCTAGTATTCTTATGGCTTCTGCTCGTATGTGAGATCTTTCTGGATACTAGATTTCCATGCTCAATAATATGTGATGGATCATGCACATACTTCTTTAACATAGATATGTGGAACACATCATGTACTTCGGACAGTTGAGGTGGCAATGCGATGCGATAAGCAACCTCGCCAACTCTTTCTAGTATCTCAAAAGGTCCGATGAATCTTGGTGTAAGCTTGCCTTTAACACCAAATCTCGTATTCCACGTCCAGGCGATATCTTGAGAAATACATGATCTCCAACTTGGAATTCAAGATCTCTCCTTCTTGTGTCAGCATAAGCCTTTTGTCTAGACTGAGCAACTTGCAGTCTTTCTCTGATCATTGTATCTTCTCGGTAGTATCCCTTACCATGTCTGGACCTAACAGTTGTTTCTCTCCAACTTCGTCCAGCATAAGGGTGATCGGCAACTCCTTCCATATAAGGCTTCGAAAGGTGCCAGTTGTATACTTGCCTGGTAGCTATTATTGTATGCAAATTCGACCAGAGGCAAGTGATCATGCCAGTTTCCATCAAAATCAGTAATGCATGCTCTTAGCATATCTTCGACTACTTGATTGGTTCTTCGGTCTGACCATCCGTTTGAGGGTGAAAAGCTGTACTAAAGTTAAGTCTCGTCCCAACGAATGTTGTAGTCCCTTCCAAAAATGAGAAGTAAAACGGGGATCTCTGTCAGACACGATTGAAACAGGAATACCATGTAATCTGACTATTTCCTTGATTATAGTGCAGCTAGACATCAATTGACCATCGGCTCTTGATTGGCAAGAAATGCGCGGATTTAGTCAATCGATCAATATAACCCATATTCCATCATGTCCTCCTTTGATTTAGATAGACCCATGATGAAATCCATGCCAATATCCTCCCACTTCCACCTAGGAATATCTAGGGGATGTAGTTTTCCAGCAGGCTTTTGGTGTTCTGCCTTGACTTGTTGGCACGTGAGACAGCGCGACACGTGGTCCGCTATTTCCCTTTTCATGTTGGGCCACCAATAATTCGTTTCACATCTTGATACATTTTGGTAGATCCAGGATGAATCGTGTACCTTGATCTATGAGCTTCATCTAAGATCTTCTTCTTTACCTCGGGACAATCCGGTATGCAAGTTCTATTCCTGAATATTAATCTTCCTTCACAAGTTATTTGGAAATCCGATTGTCCTTCCAGTTTGCCTTTGATCTCTACTAACATTGGGTCATTATCTTGAAGTGCTTGTATTTCAGTTAATAGGTCTGACTGTATGCTTATATGAGATAATGTGACACATCTAGGGTCTGTGTCCATGCCTATATTGAGTTCAGAGAATTGCTCCAGTAATTTCCATTCTTGAATCATACAATTGGCTAACAGTGCTCTCGGCTTTCGACTAAGGGCATCTGCTACATGATTACCCTTTCCGGGATGATATTGTATATTGAAGTCGAAGTCTTTGAGATATTCTAGCCAACGTCTTTGCCTCATGTTCAGTTCCTTCTGTGAGAAAAGATATTTGAGACTCTTGTGATCGGAGTATACAGTAAACTGCACTCCATAGAGATAATGTCTCCATATCTTCAGTGCAAATACTACCGCGGCCAATTCTAAGTCATGGACGGGGTAGTTCTCTTCATGCTTCTTCAATTGACGAGAAGAGTAAGCTATAACCTTCCTTGTTGCATTAGAACACATCCGAGGCCAATGCCAGAAGCATCAGTGTATACCTCGAATTTCTCTCCTTCACTGGTAAAGCTAAGACAGGAGCTGTAGTAAGATGATCCTTGAGAGTTTGGAAGCTTCTTTCACATTCCTCACTCCATTCGTAACGGATCTCCTTGCGAGTTAACCTCGTAAGGGGCACGGCGATCTTAGAGAAATCTTTGATGAATCGCCTGTAATAGCCTGCAAGACCTAAGAAACTTCGGATCTCGCTAGCATTGGTCGGTCTTTCCCAGTTTCTTACAGCTTCAACTTTTGATGGATCTACTGATAAGCCATCCTTTGATATAACATGTCCGAGAAAAGTTACTTCTTCAAGCCAGAATTCACACTTGCTGAGTTTTGCATATAATTGATTTGTCCTCAATATTTGTAATGCAATCCTTAAATGCTCCTCATGCTCTTCCTTGGTCTTAGAATAAATCAATATATCATCAATAAAGACCACCACGCATTGATCCAAATAAGGCCTGAATATGCTATTCATTAACTGCATAAAGGCAGCAGGGGCATTTGTTAGTCCAAAAGGCATAACAACGAATTCATAATGGCCATACCTGCTTCTGAATGCGGTCTTATGAATGTCATCATCTTTGATCCTTAACTGATGATATCCCGACCTGAGATCAATCTTTGAGAAATACTTGGATCCAGATATTTGGTCAAATAATTCATCGATTCTCGGCAGTGGATACTTGTTCTTGATAGTGAGATGATTCAACTGTCGATAGTCGATGCATAGCCTCATGGATCCATCTTTCTTTCTTACAAACAGTACAGGTGCTCCCCACGGGGAAGTACTTGGTCTAATGAATCCTTTCTTAATGAGTTCCATCAATTGCTCCTTTAACTCCTTGAGTTCAGCAGGTGACATTCTATAAGGTGCCTTTGAAATTGGACCAGCACCAGGGACTAAGTCAATGGTGAAGGCCACTTCTCTTTGTGGGGGTAATCCAGGCAAATCTTCCGGAAATACGTCTGGAAATTCTTGCACTACTGGAATGTCTTCTAGCTTAGTTTCCTTAGCTTCTTTAACTGTGATAAATGCAAGGAAAGATACACATCCTTTCCTGATGAGCTTGCTAGCTCGGAGAGCCGAAATAAAAGGGGATTTGCTTCGACTCTTAGGGCTAGTGAAGATTAATTCTGGAAATTCCTTGAATGTAACCTTACTATTGCGGCAATCAACCGTTGCCTGATACTTGGATAACCAATCTGCTCCTAGTATGACATCATACTCCTTCAGATCTAAACATATGAGATCAATAGGGAGATTTCTACCCTGAACCAATACTTCACAGTTTTGGTAATGATGTGTAATATTAGTCTCGTCACCCAGAGGAGTAGACAAAACTAATTTCATCCATTCCGGTTCTAGGGGTAATGGGTCAGCGAACTTCTTAGAAATAATAGAATGTGATGCACCAGTATCAATTAAGACATATGCATTCTTGGAACAAACTTTCAATGTACCTTCCACTAGTCCGCCTCTTCTTCTTGTTCGGTCTCCTTGATTGCGTGAAGACGCGCATTCTTGGTTACCGGGCGTTTCCGACATCGGCTTGATCGTTAAGTAATGGGCAATCGGGAATCCGATGCTCACGACTCCCACAACGGAGACATGCTCCTAGTTTCCTCCAGCATTCTTCTGCTCTATGGCCTGCCTTGTCACAATGTTTGCACACTGTGTTTGATGGGTAGTGGTGATAGAGAAGGGCTTGGTCTTCTTAACTTTTGATCTTGCGAGGAAATACCTCCATTGCTAGGCCTCTTCTTGAAGTTGGGTTTAAAGGAACCCGATCCTGTAACTTGTTCCTTCTTATCCTTACCACGAATCCTATCAGATAGTTCGTGGCATCTTCTAACAGTTGTGCGCGGCGTACTATCTCCGAGTAGACCTGAATGTCCATCGGTGCCAGTTGGGTAATATATTGGGGCCTGAGCCCTTTAGGAACCTCCTAGCTTTCATCTTCTCGGTGCTAACTAAGTGCTTAGCATACCGAGACAATCTAGAGAATTGGGCCTCATACTCGGCCACTGACAAGATCGTTGCTTAAGTGCAGCAAATTCTGCAGCTTTCTTTTCCTGAACTCGGTCTGAAAAATATTTAGCGTTGAAGTGTTCAACGAATTCTTCCCAAGTAACTTGGTCTTGATTTAGAGTAGCCTCTATTGATTCCCACCAGCATCTAGCATCCCTTTCTAACTGAAAAGTAGCTAACAAAATTTATCCTGATCCGTGCATTGCATGACACGGAAGATACGTTCTATCTCCTAATCCAGTGTTCAGCGTCATCTGGATCAGTAGAACCCGTGAACTTGGGTGGGTTCATGTTCTTGAAAGTCTGGTGGAGACTTCCTGCTCGTTGTCCACCTCCTTGTGCTACTTGCTGCAGCACCTGAGTCATGCCTTGAAGCGTACGCTGCATGTTGCGCCATTGAGCACGTTCGGCAGCCATTATCCTACAATTATAATAACTAGATTAATACGTGATTTGTATTTAAAGACTAGCATTCTATGTTAACTTTAACCCTTGGTTCTACCCAATCTCACTGGTTAAAGGGTTAAAACCTATCCTTGGACTTGGGTTTTTCCTAGGAATTGAATACCCTAGGCTCTGATACCACAAAAACTGTCACGCCCCGAGAGCGGAAGATACCCGGAGATGCGTGACGAGTTTATATCAATCATGTCAATCAGAGTAGTAGTGTATTCGACACAAAGACAGAGATGCGCAAAAGTAAAGATAACCCAATCCATTTATTTCTTCATAATAAATAGTCTATTACAAACCCAATACTCTATTCAAAAAAAAGAAAAGTACACATTTGACTCAAGAAATATATAAAAGACTAGATGACACTTGGAAAAGCTCTAGCTCTTTCACTCTTGATTCTCCCCATCCGATTGACTTCCCTCATCGTCGGACTTACCTGAAAAGTAAGGGAAACACGGAGTGAGCGAACGCTCAGTAGGAAATTATATCTCAGGAACTAGCAAGGGGTTTAAGTAGTTACATCTTTCATGAATGCACTATAGCTATGCATGCTCGCATAAAACGACAAGATAGAAAGAGGATATAACAATAAGATAACAGGAGAACTAGTCATGAACTTTCAAGAACTTATATCAAATGACCTCAAGATATTCAAGCAAGTACTTTATCATGTCAAGATGAAATTTGGCTATCACGTTCAAGCACGCAAGTAATTACCCTTTTTCGGGCCACGCAAGTCATGTAATATCAAGTCAAGTACAAGATTTGTGGAATGTTCAATCAAGCTAGTCATGCACTTCGGTATAATGCCAATACCGTGATCAATCAACTCCCATGGGCACAAGTACTTTCGGGTGCTCCTCCCAGGACCAGATCGGGCCCTATATGCGCAGGCATTAGTCATGTATTTCTAACATCCACATTTTTGTGTATAGCCATCATGGAATTTCAATAAGCAAGCTTGTAGTCATGTAAGACAACTTTGAGAGATTAGAGTCCAAAAATATGACTTTTGACACCAATAGGCGATAATAACGGTACAATCACACTTTCGATAAAACTAGGTGGAATTGGTTCCCTTAACTCGGGTACCATGATAAGTAAGTAGAGACACTCTTTTATATAGAATTGAGGTCCATATGAATAGCACCTCAATGGCAAGACGTCCTCATTCTTAATATAGAATTGAGGTTCACAAGAACATCAAGTTTAATATAGAATTGGGGTCTACAAGAACATCATAACAATGTTGATATAGAATTGGGGTTTACAAGAACAGCATAACATCGGCATATTCTTCCCCGTTCATTAAGATAATTCTCATATCATACCCATGGCATGACGTGAGGGCCGGTATTACCATGTTTCTATAGAGGGACATGGCAAAGACTGTGTAATGGGTTTTTATGGTACAACCAACTCAGTCGGCCTTGAGGGAATCCAAGGCTGCGAGGAGACTTACGGAGGTCTCTATGACTAACTCGCTAGTCCAAAGGAACGGAATGTCCAATGGAGAGCTTGTATGTCAATGAGAATTGAGTGTGTAATGCGATAAATCATCGTAGAAAACATGGGACTATACTCACGGAGTGGAGTAATAGTGCCAATATACATGTATGTAGGTATAATGAAACCCTCGGATAACAGTAATCAGGAAAAATCAGTAGTGCAGAAAATAGCGACTTTGGTAAAGTCGTTTTTCATGAAATTAACGCCTTAATCAGGGGCGTTTATATTAAATTTGACGACATGTGTAGAAGTCGTCCTTTCAATATTTCTAATTTTGCAGAATATTAAAAATCTGGAAATTTTCATAAAACGCGCCCTTGACAGGGGCGTTAGTTTACAGAAAGCGCCCTGGTATGGGGCGTCAGTTCAATAAAAGACGACCTGGACAAGGTCGTTAATTCACAATTTTACGAATTTCGAGACGATGAAATTTCAGGAAACATGATATAGGGTCAGGACCAGAAAAATAGCAGGATTTCAAGAGATTGATCATGCATTAAGCTAGAATCATGTTTGAATTGATATATAATTTTTAAACATGGTATTTAGTAATTAAAAGAAATTGACGTCCGTGTGCAGGGCGTCAAATATGAAATTGACGACCTAGTCATGGTCTTTTCTTGTAATTTAGCGCCCTTGATAGGGGCGTTTCTTTCAAAAACTCTTTAGAAACTAATCACAATGCATGAAATCTATATGCACGTATTAACGGATGATGTTATAATTATTAATATGCTAGTTTGGGCTACAATCCCTGAGAAAACCTACCTTATAGTTGATCTGGATGAAGGACTCGTGAAAGGTTTGGGACAATACTCTGTCTAACAGAGCCTCCTGGCGATGATAATTGCTAATAGCAGCAGCCCGCACAAAAGAGGGTGCAGAAGAAGAACCCCTAATTCTTCAGTCGGATGTTTCCACTCTACAGGCAACCTGTAGAGGCAGAAGAAAACGAAGGTATCATTCTTCGTATGAATAACAGGAGGTAAGGAAGAGAAGAACTTACTGGTTCTTCGGGAACACAGGAGCTCCTTAACCTGTAGAAGATGAAGAAGCATAATTAATATTCTTCATGTAACAGGGAAAAAGAATTATACGAATAACCTGTTGTTCATACCTTAGAAGACTCCGATCGCCAAAATAGCGAATCAGATCGACACGGTGAGTATTTATAGGATTTTGGGATCCTAATAGGGTTAGTGTTTGATTGGAAGTAACACTTCCATGATAGAGTTATTACTACATTCGAACTCTTTCTCATAGTTATCAACTTACCCTGGATAAGTTCCTGGTTCGAACGGAACATAAACTGAATTAACGTCCTAGGTAAGGGCGTCGAATTTAAATTGACGCCGTGGCATGCGTCGTTTCTTGTTGAAACGCGTCCAAGAAAAGGGCGTTACAATTACTTGCCTTTTTATGTAATTTTGGTTGTTTAAGATTTGACGCCTTGAAATGTGGGCGTCCTTTCTCAAAAACACGCCTTAGGTGAGGGCGTTTCTTGTCAAGTAGCGCCTTTATCTGCGGCGTTATTTTCCTCAGGATTTAATTTTTTTCCATTTTCGGTTTTATCATTTATTTACTTAATCTTTTAATCTATTTTGATTTATCTATCTCCTTCTATTTTATCAGGGTTGCTACAGCATAACTGTCACGCCCTGAGAGCGGAAGATACCCGGAGATGCGTGACGAGTTTATATCAATCATGTCAATCAGAGTAGTAGTGTATTCGACACAAAGACAGAGATGTGCAAAAGTAAAGATAACCCAATCCATTTATTTCTTCATAATAGATAGTCTATTACAAACCCAATACTCTATTCAAAAAAAAAGGAAAAGTACACATTTGACTCAAGAAATATATAAAAGACTAGATGACACTTGGAAAAGCTCTAGCTCTTTCACTCTTGATTCTCCCCATCCGATTGACTTCCCTCATCGTCGGACTTACCTGAAAAGTAAGGGAAACACGGAGTGAGCGAACGCTCAGTAGGAAATTATATCTCAGGAACTAGCAAGGGGTTTAAGTAGTTACATCTTTCATGAATGCACTATAGCTATGCATGCTCGCATAAAACGACAAGATAGAAAGAGGATATAACAATAAGATAACAGGAAGAACTAGTCATGAACTTTCAAGAACTTATATCAAATGACCTCAAGATATTCAAGCAAGTACTTTATCATGTCAAGATGAAATTTGGCTATCACGTTCAAGCACGCAAGTAATTACCCTTTTTCGGGCCACGCAAATCATGTAATATCAAGTCAAGTACAAGATTTGTGGAATGTTCAATCAAGCTAGTCATGCACTTCGGTATAATGCCAATACCATGATCAATCAACTCCCATGGGCACAAATACTTTCGGATGCTCCTCCCAGGACCAGATAGGGCCCTATATGCGCAGACATTAGCCATGTATTTCTAACATCCACTTTTTTGTGTATAGCCATCATGGAATTTCAATAAGCAAGCTTGTAGTCATGTAAGACAACTTTGAGAGATTAGAGTCCAAAAATATGACTTTTGACACCAATAGGCGATAATAACGGTACAATCACACTGTCGATAAAACTAGGTGGAATTGGTTCCCTTAACTCGGGTACCATGATAAGTAAGTAGAGACACTCTTTTATATACAATTGAGGTCCATATGAATAGCACCTCAATGGCAAGACGTCCTCATTCTTAATATAGAATTGAGGTTCACAAGAACATCAAGTTTAATATAGAATTGGGTTCTACAAGAACATCATAACAATATTGATATAGAATCAAGAACAGCATAACAACGGCATATTCTTCCCCGTTCATTAAGATAATTCTCATATCATACCCATGGCATGACATGAGGGCCGGTATTACCATGTTTCTATAGAGGGACATGGCAAAGATTGTGTAATGGGTTTTTATGGTACAACCAGCTCAGTCGGCCTTGAGGGAATCCAAGGCGGCGAGGAGTCTTACGGAGGTCTCTATGACTAACTCGCTAGTCCAAAGGAACGGAATGTCCAATGAAGAGCTTGTATGTCAATGAGAATTGAGTGTGTAATGCGATAAATCATCGTAGAAAACATGGGACTATACTCACGAAGTGGAGTAATAGTGCCAATATATATGTATGTATGTATAATGAAACCCTCGGATAACAGTAATCAGGAAAAATCAGTAGTGCAGAAAATAGCGACTTTGGTAAAGTCGTTTTTCATTAAATTAACGCCTTAATCGGGGGCGTTTATATTAAATTTGACGACATGTGTAGAAGTCGTCCTTTCAATATTTCTAATTTTGCAGAATATTAAAAAATCTGGAAATTTTCATAAAACGTGCCCTGGATGTAGCAACCCTAATAAATGAATAATTGAAATGAATTAAAACATATATATTACAGAAGTAATATATAAACGGAATAGGGTTAATTGGACGAAATAAAACAAATTAAAAATAATGCCTCTTATTAAGGCGTTAATTTATAAAGAAACGCCTCTATCCATGGCGTGAATAAAGAAAGGACGCCCACACCTACGGTCGTCAGTTCTCACGCGACCAAATGGGTAAGTAAAAGAAACGCCCCTATCTTGGGCGTGTTTTAAAACACGAAACGCCCTTTTTCAAGGCGCTTTTTAAGAAACGCCCTTATGCAAGGCGTTAATTAAAGAATACACGCCCTGACCAAAGTCGTTAATTCCATTCGGAACCGTTCGAACCCAGAACTTATCCAGGGTAAGTGATAACTATGAGGAAGAGTTCGAATGTGGTAATAACTCAATCTTGGAAATATTACTTCCAATCAAACACTACTTTTGTTAGAACTCCAAAATCCTATAAATAGTCTTGATCGACCAAACCCTAAACCTATTTGATCGTTCTGCTGCTGCAAGGTAAGTGAAGAACGTATGTTCTTCTTATTTTCTTTTGCCCTCTGTTTCGACTGCATGAAGAACTGATAATTCTTCATTGTCTTTTCTTTGTAGAGGCTCCACAGCCACTGCCGAAGAACAAGGTAATGTTCTTCAAACCGTTTTCCTAAACTTCGGTTATATCTTCATACTCCCTCCTTTCTTCCCCTACAGGTTGATTGAAGATCATCGTCGCCATCATCTTCATCAACTGAATTTTTCTTCTTCCTGTCCGATCTGCATACGGCTGCTATTAGAAGCTTCAGTGTGTTCTTATCAAGTCATTCACGTGTTCCATCTCCAGATATCAATTAAGGTAGGATTTTCTCAAGTTATTGTAGCCCAAATAAGAATTAATGCAAGATATCTATACATAAGCATGGCATGCATACTGTTTATAAGGTTTTTATTACGTTCTCTGCAATATTTTGAAAGAAACGCCCTTGATCAGGGCGCTAATTTAAAATACACGACCATGCAGTGGTCGTCAATTTAATATTTGACGCCATGTACGCAGGCGTTAATTTCATAAGACTCACCTGAAAATTGATAATTGATCCTGTTTAAAATTCAATAAATTATGAAATATAGATTCTAATATCTTGCATACCCCTACCTGTGAATTCCTGTTATACTGCAACGACATGTCTCATGTCCCTTGAAATTTTATTTCCTGTAATATTGTAAAATTCTTGAAATTCACGACTTGGACAAAGTCGTTTTCCATATTTTAACGCCCCAGAACAAGGCGTGAATCTGAAAAGTAACGCCCCTTCCTAGGGCGTGTATCTGTTAAAATCCTGAAATTTACATATTCTGTAAAATGGAATTAGAAAGTAACGCCCCTTCCAAGGGCGCGTTTTTGATCTCAACTTTGAATAAACGCCCCCAGGCAAGGCGTGTTTTTGATAAATTAATGAAATAATGAAAATTCTGCAAATTGGCAATATATGTAAACGCCCTCATGTTAGGCGTTAATTATTCAATACACGACTTTACTCAAGTCGTTATTTTACTGTAACCTGATTTCGTCTTGATTCTATTACCGATGGTTTCATATTATACATATATATATATATATATATATATCGGCACTATTCTCCATTCCGTGAGTATAGTCCCACTTTTTACGTTGATTTATCGATCACACTCAACTCTCATTGACATACAAGCTCTCCATTGGACATTCCGTTCCTTTGGACTAGCGAGTTAGTCATAGAGACCTCCGTAAGACTCCTCGTAGCCTTGGATTCCCTCAAGGCCGACTGAGCTGGTTGTACCCTAAAAACCCATTACACGATCCTTGCCATGTCAATCTAAAGAAACATGGTATACCGGCCCTTATGATTATACAAAGAGTATATCATAAGAAATTCTTAATGGGATGATGATATCATGCCATATCATGTAGTTCTTGTAAACCCCAATTCTATGATAAGAATGAGGGTATCTTGCTTGATCTTATGTTCATGTGGACCTCAGTTCTATATAAAGAATGTCCATATCGATTTATCATGGTACCTAAGTTAAGGGAACCATATTCTACCTAGTTTTATCGAACTCGTGATTATACCGTTATTATCGCCATTCTACGGCCTTTGTCATATTTTTGGACTCTATTCTATCAATGTTGTCATACGTATCTACAAGCTTGATTATTGAAATTCTATATTGGCTATATAAACAAGAGTGGATGTCAAAACACATGATAAATGCCTGCGCATATAGGGCCCGATCTGGTCCTGGGAGGAGCACCCGAAAGTACTTGTGCCCATGGGAGTTAAAATGATAAGGTATCTGGCATTATACCGAGTACTTGACTTGCTTGATTGGACATTCCACACACATCTTGTACTTGACTCGTACTTGACATGAAATGAAATGCGTGGCCCGAAAAAGGGTAATTTACTTGCTTGCTTGATACATGATAGCCAAAGTTCTTGACATGATTTGTTAAATGTACTTGCTTGAATATCTCGAATAAACTTGTTATCTTGTTGAAAGTTCATGATAAGTTCATCTTATTTCCTTGATACTACATTCTATCTATCCTGTCGTGTTATGCGAGCATGCATAGCTTTATTGCATTCATAAAAATGTAATTACTTAAACCCCTCGCTAGTACTTGAGATATAATTTCCTACTGAGCGTTCGCTCATTCCGTTTGTCCCTTTGTACTTTTCAGGTAAGTCCGACGACGATGGAAGTCAATCGGATGGGAATGGTCAAGAGTGAAAGTGATAGAGCTTCTACAAGTGTCGTCTAGTTGGTTCTATAGTTTTCTCGAGTCAACTATGTACTTTTCTTTTTGTTAAACAGAGTATTGGATTTGTAATAGTCTATCCATTATGAAATAAGGATTGGGTTATCTTGCTATTTTGCGCATCTCTGTCTTCGTGTCGAATACACGACCACTCTGATTGACATGATTGATATAGACACGTCACGCATCTCCGGGTATCTTCCGCGCTCGGGGCGTGACAGTCTTTGTGGTATCAGAGCCTAAGGTATTCAATTCCTAGGAAACCCAAGTCCAAGGATAGGTTTCAAAACCTTTAACCAAGTGAGAGTGGGTAGAACCAAGGGTTAAATGATCAATGAGTCCTTTATAAGATCATAGTGATATAATACTAACATAGCTATTGTAATTGTAGGATAATGGCTGCCGAACGTGCTCAATGGCGCAACATGCAGCGTACCCTTCAAGGGATGACCCAAGTGCTACAACAGGTAGCACAAGGTGGTGCTCCACGAGCTGGAAGCTTACACCAAGCATTCAAGAATATGAATCCCCCGAAGTTCATGGGATCGACCGATCCAGACGATGCCGAGCATTGGGTTCGGGAGATTGAACGTATATTCCGTGTTATGCAATGCACGGATCAGGACAAAGTCTTATTAGCTACTTTCCAGTTAGAAAAGGATGCTAGATGCTGGTGGGAGTCGATTGAAGCTACAATTGACCCAACTCAAGTTACATGGGGAGAATTCGTTGAATATTTCAACGCCAAATATTTCTCTGATAGGGTCCAGGAAAAGAAGGCCGCCGAATTTGCCGCATTAAAGCAAAGATCTTTATCGGTGGCTGATTATGAAGCACAGTTCTCTAGACTGTCTAGATATGCTAAGCATTTAATTAGCACGGAAAAGATGAAAGCCCGTAGATTTCTTAATGGGCTTAGGCCCCACTACATTACTCAACTGGCGCCTATGGATATTCAAGTTTATACTGAAATAGTGCGCCGAGCTCAGTTGCTTGAAGATGCCACGGAACTATCTGATAGGATCCGTGGGAAAGACAAAAAGGAGCAAGTCACAAGTTCGGGTTCTTTTAAACCCAACTTTAAGAAGAGGCCCAATAATGGAGGTTCTTCCTCTCAAGATCAGAAGTTCAAGAAATCCAAGCCTTTCTCTATCACCACTACACCTTCAAACGTAGTATGCAAGCATTGTGACAAGGCTGGTCACAAAACAGAAGAATGCTGGAGGAAATTAGGAGCATGTCTCCGTTGTGGGAGTCGTGAACATCGGATTCCCGATTGTCCATTAATGAATGACCAAGACGGTGAGGGTAAACGCCCAGTGACAAGGAACGCGCGTCTTCATGCAATCCAAGAGACCGAACCAGAAGAAGAAGGCGGATTGGTGGAAGGTACATTAAAAATTTGTTCCAAATATGCACATGTTTTATTTGACACGGGTGCATCGCATTCCATTGTTTCCAAGAAGTTTGCTGACCCATTGCCTCTAGAACCGGAATGGATGAAATTAGTATTGTCTACTCCTCTCGGAAACGAGACGGATATCACACATCATTACCAAAACTGTGAGGTATTGGTTCGAGGAAAGAATTTTCCTATTGATCTTATCTGCTTAGATCTAAAAGAGTATGATGTTATACTAGGAGCAGATTGGTTATCCAAATACCAGGCAACGGTTGATTGCCGTGATAGCAAGATTGTTTTCAAGGAATTTCCGGAACTGACTTATACTAGTCCTAAGAGTCGAAGCAAATCCCCTCTTATTTCGGCTCTTCGAGCAAGCAAGCTCGTCAAGAAAGGATGTGTATCCTTCCTTGCTTTTGTCACTATTAAAGAAGCTAAAGAAACCAAGATAGAGGACATTCAGGTAGTGCGAGAATTTCCAGACGTATTTCCGGAAGAATTGCCGGGATTACCCCCGCAAAGAGATGTGGCCTTTACCATCGACTTAGCCCCTGGTGCTGGTCCTGTTTCAAAGGCACCCTATAGAATGTCCCCTGCAGAACTAAAAGAATTGAAGAAGCAATTGATGGAATTGATTCAAAAAGGGTTCATTAGACCAAGTACTTCCCCGTGGGGAGCCCCAGTCCTATTTGTAAGGAAGAAGGATGGATCCATGAGATTGTGTATCGACTATCGACAGTTGAATCATCTTACTATCAAGAACAAGTATCCACTGCCGAGAATCGATGAATTATTTGATCAGATTTCTGGATCCAAACATTTCTCCAAGATTGATCTCAGGTCTGGTTATCATCAATTGAGGATTAAAGACGAAGATATTCATAAAACTGCGTTCAGAAGCAGGTATGGCCACTATGAATTTGTTGTTATGCCTTTTGGACTAACAAATGCCCCTGCTGCCTTTATGCAGTTGATGAATAGCATATTCAGGCCTTATCTAGATCAATTTGTGGTGGTTTTCATTGATGATATATTGATATATTCCAAGACTAAGGAAGAACATGAAGAGCATTTGAGGATTTCATTACAAATCTTGAGGACAAATCAATTATATGCTAAGCTCAGCAAATGCGAATTCTGGCTTGAAGAAGTGGCTTTTCTCGGACATGTGATATCCAAGGATGGATTATCTGTAGATCCGTCAAAGGTTGAAGCAGTTAGGAAATGGGAAAGACCAACCAATGCTAGCGAGATCAGAAGTTTCTTAGGCCTTGCAGGCTATTACAGGCGATTCATCAAAGACTTCTCAACAATCGCCGTGCCACTTACAAGGTTAACTCGTAAGGAGATCCGATATGAATGGAGTGAGGAATGTGAAAGAAGTTTCCAAACTCTCAAAGATCATCTCACTACAGCTCCAGTGTTAGCTCTACCAACAGAAGGAGAGAAATTCGAGGTCTACACTGATGCTTCTGGCATTGGCCTTGGATGTGTCCTAATGCAACAAGGAAAGGTCATAGCATACTCTTCACGTCAACTGAAGAAGCATGAGGAGAATTACCCCGTCCATGACTTAGAACTGGCCGCGGTAGTATTTGCCCTAAAGATATGGAGACACTACTTATATGGAGTACAGTTTACTGTATACTCCGATCACAAAAGTCTCAAATATCTATTTTCACAAAAGGAGCTAAACATGAGACAAAGACGCTGGCTAGAATATCTCAAGGACTTCGACTTCAATATACAATACCATCCCGGAAAGGGTAATTATGTTGCTGACGCCCTTAGTCGAAAGCCGAGAGCAATGATAGCAAATTGTATGATGCAAGAATGGAGGTTACTTGAACAATTCTCCGAGCTCAATATAAGCTTGGACACGGAATCCAAAATTGTCACACTATCTCATGTAAGCATACAGTCAGATTTGTTATCTGAGATACAAACACTTCAGGATGATGATCCTATATTAGTAGAAATCAAAGGCAGATTAGAAGGACAATCTGATTTTCAACTAACTTCTGATGGAAGATTATCGTTCAAAGATAGAACTTGTATACCCGATTGTCCGGAATTAAAGAAGAAGATCTTAGATGAAGCTCACAGATCAAGATACACTATTCATCCTGGATCAACTAAAATGTACCAAGATGTAAAGAGGAACTTTTGGTGGCCCAATATGAAAAGAGAAATAGCGGACTATGTATCACGCTGTCTCACATGCCAACAGGTCAAGGCGGAACACCAAAAGCCTGCGGGAAAACTACATCCTCTAGATATTCCTAAGTGGAAATGGGAGGATATTGGTATGGACTTCATCATGGGTTTGTCTAAATCTAAAGGAGGACATGATGGAATCTGGGTTATCATTGACCGATTGACTAAATCGGCACATTTCTTGCCAATCAAAAGCCGATGGTCAATTGATGTGCTAGCTGCACTATACATCAAAGAAATAGTCAGGATACATGGAATTCCTGTCTCAATCGTGTCTGATAGAGATCCCCGTTTTACTTCTCATTTTTGGAAGGGATTACAACATTCGTTGGGAACAAGGCTCAACTTTAGTACTGCTTTTCACCCACAAACGGATGGTCAGACCGAGCGAACTAATCAAGTTGTTGAAGATATGCTGAGAGCATGCATTATTGACTTTGGAGGAAGCTGGCATGATCACTTACCTTTAGTTGAATTTGCATATAATAATAGCTACCAAGCTAGTATCCAAATGGCACCTTTCGAAGCCTTATACGGAAGGAGTTGCCGATCTCCCATATGTTGGAACGAAGTTGGAGAGAAACAACTATTAGGTCCAGACATGGTAAGGGATACAACTGAGAAGATACAGGTAATCAGAGAAAGATTACAAGTTGCTCAGACAAGGCAAAAGGCTTATGCTGATACCAGGAGAAGAGATCTTGAATTCCAGGTTGGAGATCATGTATTTCTTAAAATATCCCCTGGACGTGGCATACGAAGATTTGGTGTTAAGGGCAAGCTTACGCCAAGATTCATCGGACCATTTGAGGTACTCGAAAGAGTTGGCGAGGTTGCTTATCGCATCGCGTTGCCTCCTCAGTTGTCCGAGGTACACAATGTATTTCACATATCTATGTTGAAGAAGTATGTGCACGATCCGTCACATATTATTGAGCATGGAGATCTGGTGATCCAGAAAGATCTCACATATGAACAGAGGCCTTTAAAGATATTAGATCGAGAAATACGAGCTCTAAGGAATAAGGTTATTCCCATGCTTAAGGTGCAATGGAATAAGAATCCTGAACACGAAGCGACATGGGAGACCGAGGAATCTATGAAGAAACGATTTCCCGAGTTATTCTAAGAGGTATATGTCCTACACTCTCCACGTGTATAATTATATATATATTGAATTTGGGGACCAAATTCTTTTTAAGTGGGGGAGGGTGTAGCAACCCTAATAAATGAATAATTGAAATGAATTAAAACATATATATTACAGAAGTAATATATAAAAGGAATAGGGTTAATTGGACGAAATAAAACAAATTAAAAATAACGCCTCTTATTAAGGCGTTAATTTATAAAGAAACGCCTCTATCCATGGCGTGAATAAAGAAAGGACGCCCACACCTACGGTCGTCAGTTCTCACGCGACCAAATGGGTAAGTAAAAGAAACGCCCCTATCTTGGGCGTGTTTTAAAACACGAAACGCCCTTTTTTAAGGCGCTTTTTAAGAAACGCCCTTATGCAAGGCGTTAATTAAAGAATACACGCCCTGACCAAAGTCGTTAATTCCATTCGGAACCGTTCGAACCCAGAACTTATCCAGGGTAAGTGATAACTATGAGGAAGAGTTCGAATGTGGTAATAACTCAATCTTGGAAATATTACTTCCAATCAAACACTACTTTTGTTAGAACTCCAAAATCCTATAAATAGTCTTGATCGACCAAACCCTAAACCTATTTGATCGTTCTGCTGCTGCAAGGTAAGTGAAGAACGTATGTTCTTCTTATTTTCTTTTGCCCTCTGTTTCGACTGCATGAAGAACTGATAATTCTTCATTGTCTTTTCTTTGTAGAAGGCTCCACAGCCACTGCCGAAGAACAAGGTAATGTTCTTCAAACCGTTTTCCTAAACTTCGGTTATATCTTCATACTCCCTCCTTTCTTCCCCTACAGGTTGATTGAAGATCATCGTCGCCATCATCTTCATCAACTGAATTTTTCTTCTTCCTGTCCGATCTGCATACGGCTGCTATTAGAAGCTTCAGTGTGTTCTTATCAAGTCATTCACGTGTTCCATCTCCAGATATCAATTAAGGTAGGATTTTCTCAAGTTATTGTAGCCCAAATAAGAATTAATGCAAGATATCTATACATAAGCATGGCATGCATACTGTTTATAAGGTTTTTATTACGTTCTCTGCAATATTTTGAAAGAAACGCCCTTGATCAGGGCGCTAATTTAAAATACACGACCATGCAGTGGTCGTCAATTTAATATTTGACGCCATGTACGCAGGCGTTAATTTCATAAGACTCACCTGAAAATTGATAATTGATCCTGTTTAAAATTCAATAAATTATGAAATATAGATTCTAATATCTTGCATACCCCTACCTGTGAATTCCTGTTATACTGCAACGACATGTCTCATGTCCCTTGAAATTTTATTTCCTGTAATATTGTAAAATTCTTGAAATTCACGACTTGGACAAAGTTGTTTTCCATATTTTAACGCCCCAGAACAAGGCGTGAATCTGAAAAGTAACGCCCCTTCCTAGGGCGTGTATCTGTTAAAATCCTGAAATTTACATATTCTGTAAAATGGAATTAGAAAGTAACGCCCCTTCCAAGGGCGCGTTTTTGATCTCAACTTTGAATAAACGCCCCCAGGCAAGGCGTGTTTTTGATAAATTAATGAAATAATGAAAATTCTGCAAATTGGCAATATATGTAAACGCCCTCATGTTAGGCGTTAATTATTCAATACACGACTTTACTCAAGTCGTTATTTTACTGTAACCTGATTTCGTCTTGATTCTATTACCGATGGTTTCATATTATACATATATATATATATATATATATATATATATATATATATATATATATATATATATATATATATCGGCACTATTCTCCATTCCGTGAGTATAGTCCCACTTTTTACGTTGATTTATCGATCACACTCAACTCTCATTGACATACAAGCTCTCCATTGGACATTCCGTTCCTTTGGACTAGCGAGTTAGTCATAGAGACCTCCGTAAGACTCCTCGTAGCCTTGGATTCTCTCAAGGCCGACTGAGCTGGTTGTACCCTAAAAACCCATTACACGATCCTTGCCATGTCAATCTAAAGAAACATGGTATACCGGCCCTTATGATTATACAAAGAGTATATCATAAGAAATTCTTAATGGGATGATGATATCATGCCATATCATGTAGTTCTTGTAAACCCCAATTCTATGATAAGAATGAGGGTATCTTGCTTGATCTTATGTTCATGTGGACCTCAGTTCTATATAAAGAATGTCCATATCGATTTATCATGGTACCTAAGTTAAGGGAACCATATTCTACCTAGTTTTATCGAACTTGTGATTATACCGTTATTATCGCCATTCTACGGCCTTTGTCATATTTTTGGACTCTATTCTATCAATGTTGTCATACGTATCTACAAGCTTGATTATTGAAATTCTATATTGGCTATATAAACAAGAGTGGATGTCAAAACACATGATAAATGCCTGCGCATATAGGGCCCGATCTGGTCCTGGGAGGAGCACCCGAAAGTACTTGTGCCCATGGGAGTTAAAATGATAAGGTATCTGGCATTATACCGAGTACTTGACTTGCTTGATTGGACATTCCACACACATCTTGTACTTGACTCGTACTTGACATGAAATGAAATGCGTGGCCCGAAAAAGGGTAATTTACTTGCTTGCTTGATACATGATAGCCAAAGTTCTTGACATGATTTGTTAAATGTACTTGCTTGAATATCTCGAATAAACTTGTTATCTTGTTGAAAGTTCATGATAAGTTCATCTTATTTCCTTGATACTACATTCTATCTATCCTGTCGTGTTATGCGAGCATGCATAGCTTTATTGCATTCATAAAAATGTAATTTACTTAAACCCCTCGCTAGTACTTGAGATATAATTTCCTACTGAGCGTTCGCTCATTCCGTTTGTCCCTTTGTACTTTTCAGGTAAGTCCGACGACGATGGAAGTCAATCGGATGGGAATGGTCAAGAGTGAAAGTGATAGAGCTTCTACAAGTGTCGTCTAGTTGGTTCTATAGTTTTCTCGAGTTAGCTATGTACTTTTCTTTTTGTTAAACAGAGTATTGGATTTGTAATAGTCTATCCATTATGAAATAAGGATTGGGTTATCTTGCTATTTTGCGCATCTCTGTCTTCGTGTCGAATACACGACCACTCTGATTGACATGATTGATATAGACACGTCACGCATCTCCGGGTATCTTCCGCGCTCAAGGCGTGACAATATATTTATATAGAGAGTGTAGAGTACATACCTTCTAGAATAACTCTGGAAATCGTTTCCTCGTAGATTCCTCGGTCTCCCATGTAGCTTCATGTTCTGAATTCTTATCCCATTGTACTTTTAGCATGGGAATAACCTTATTCCTTAGGGTACGTACTTCTTGATCTTGTATTCTTATGGGCTTCTGCTCGTATGTGAGATCTTTCTGGATTACTAGATTTCCATGCTCAATAATATGTGATGGATCATGCACATACTTCTTTAACATAGATATGTGGAACACATCATGTACTTCGGACAGTTGAGGTGGCAATGCGATGCGATAAGTAACCTCGCCAACTCTTTCTAGTATCTCAAAAGGTCCGATGAATCTTGGTGTAAGCTTGTCTTTAACACCAAATCTCCGTATTCCACGTCCAGGTGATATCTTGAGAAATACATGATCTCCAACTTGGAATTCAAGATCTCTCCTTCTTGTGTCAGCATAAGCCTTTTGTCTAGACTGAGCAACTTGCAGTCTTTCTCTGATCAATTGTATCTTCTCGGTAGTATCCCTTACCATGTCTGGACCTAACAGTTGTTTCTCTCCAATTTCGTCCCAGCATAAGGGTGATCGGCAACTCCTTCCATATAAGGCTTCGAAAGGTGCCATTTGTATACTTGCCTGGTAGCTATTATTGTATGCAAATTCGACCAGAGGCAAGTGATCATGCCAGTTTCCACCAAAATCAATAATGCATGCTCTTAGCATATCTTCGACTACTTGATTGGTTCTCTCGGTCTGACCATCTGTTTGAGGGTGAAAAGCTGTACTAAAGTTAAGTCTCGTTCCCAACGAATGTTGTAGTCCCTTCCAAAAATGAGAAGTAAAACGGGGATCTCTATCAGACACGATTGAAATAGGAATACCATGTAATATGACTATCTCCTTGATATACAATGCAGCCAGAACATCAATTGACCATCGGCTCTTGATTGGCAAGAAATGCGCTGATTTAGTCAATCGATCAATAATAATCCATATTCCATCATGTCCTCCCTTTGATTTAGATAGACCCATGATGAAATCCATGCCAATATCCTCCCACTTCCACTTAGGAATATCTAGGGGATGTAGTTTTCCAGCAGGCTTTTGGTGTTCTGTCTTGACTTGTTGGCACGTGAGACAACGCGACACGTGGTCCGCTATTTCCCTTTTCATGTTGGGCCACCAAAAATTCCGTTTCACATCTTGATACATTTTGGTAGATCCAGGATGAATCGTGTACCTTGATCTATGAGCTTCATCTAAGATCTTCTTCTTTACCTCAGGACAATCCGGTATGCAAGTTCTATTCCTGAATATTAATCTTCCTTCACAAGTTATTTGAAAATCCAATTGTCCTTCCAGTTTGCCTTTGATCTCTACTAACATTGGGTCATTATCTTGAAGTGCTTGTATTTCAGTTAATAGGTCTGACTGTATGCTTATATGAGATAATGTGGCACATCTAGGGTATGTGTCCATGCCTATATTGAGTTCAGAGAATTGCTCCAGCAACCTCCATTCTTGAATCATACAATTGGCTAACAGGGCTCTTGGCTTTCGACTAAGGGCATCTGCTACATGATTACCCTTTCCGGGATGATATTGTATATTGAAGTCGAAGTCTTTGAGATATTCTAGCCAACGACTTTATCTCATATTTAGTTCCTTCTGTGAGAAAAGATATTTGAGACTCTTGTGGTCGGAGTATACAATAAACTGCACTCCATAGAGATAATGTCTCCATATCTTCAGTGCAAATACTACCGCGGCCAATTCTAAGTCATGGACGGGATAGTTTTCTTCATGCTTCTTTAATTGACGAGAAGAGTAAGCTATAACCTTCCCTTGTTGCATTAGAACACATCCGAGGCCAATGCCAGAAGCATCAGTGTATACCTCGAATTTTACTCCTTCTACTGGTAATGCTAAGACAGGAGCTGTAGTAAGATGATCCTTGAGAGTTCGGAAGTTTCTTGCACATTCCTCACTCCATTCATAACGGATCTCCTTGCGAGTTAACCTCGTAAGTGGCACGGCGATCTTAGAGAAATCTTTGATGAATCGCCTGTAATAGCCTGCAAGACCTAAGAAACTTCGGACCTCGCTAGCATTGGTCGGTCTTTCCCAGTTCCTTACAGCTTCGACTTTTGATAGATCTACAGATAAGCCATCCTTTGATATAACATGTCCAAGAAAAGTTACTTCTTCAAGCCAGAATTCACACTTGCTGAGTTTTGCATATAATTGATTTGTCCTCAATATTTGTAATGCAATCCTTAAATGCTCCTCATGCTCTTCCTTGGTCTTAGAATAAATCAATATATCATCAATAAAGACCACCACGCATTGATCCAAATAAGGCCTGAATATGCTATTCATTAACTGCATAAAGGCAGTAGGGGCATTTGTTAGTCCAAAAGGCATAACAACGAATTCATAATGGCCATACCTGCTTCTGAATGCGGTCTTATGAATGTCATCATCTTTGATCCTTAACTGATGATATCCCGACCTGAGATCAATCTTTGAGAAATACTTGGATCCAGATATTTGGTCAAATAATTCATCGATTCTCGGCAGTGGATACTTGTTCTTGATAGTGAGATGATTCAACTATCGATAGTCGATGCATAGCCTCATGGATCCATCTTTCTTTCTTACAAACAGTACAGGTGCTCCCCACGGGGAAGTACTTGGTCTAATGAATCCTTTCTTAATGAGTTCCATCAATTGCTCCTTTAACTCCTTGAGTTCAGCAGGTGACATTCTATAAGGTGCCTTTGAAATTGGACCAGCACCAGGGACTAAGTCAATGGTGAAGGCCACTTCTCTTTGTGGGGGTAATCCAGGCAAATCTTCCGGAAATACGTCTGGAAATTCTTGCACTACTGGAATGTCTTCTAGCTTAGTTTCCTTAGCTTATTTAACTGTGATAAATGCAAGGAAAGATACACATCCTTTCCTGATGAGCTTGCTAGCTCGGAGAGCCGAAATAAAAAGGGATTTGCTTCGACTCTTAGGGCTAGTGAAGATTAATTCTGGAAATTCCTTGAATGTAACCTTGCTATTGCGGCAATCAACCGTTGCCTGATACTTGGATAACCAATCTGCTCCTAGTATGACATCATACTCCTTCAGATCTAAACATATGAGATCAATAGGGAGATTTCTACCCTGAACCAATACTTCACAGTTTTGGTAATGATGTGTAATATCAGTCTCGTCACCCAGAGGAGTAGACAAAACTAATTTCATCCATTCCGGTTCTAGGGGTAATGGGTCAGCGAACTTCTTAGAAATAATAGAATGTGATGCACCAGTATCAATTAAGACATATGCATTCTTGGAACAAACTTTCAATGTACCTTCCACTAGTCCGCCTTCTTCTTCTTGTTCGGTCTCCTTGATTGCGTGAAGACGCGCATTCTTGGTTACCGGGCGTTTCCCGACATCGGCTTGATCGTTAAGTAATGGGCAATCGGGAATCCGATGCTCACGACTCCCACAACGGAGACATGCTCCTAGTTTCCTCCAGCATTCTTCTGCTCTATGGCCTGCCTTGTCACAATGTTTGCACACTGTGTTTGATGGGGTAGTGGTGATAGAGAAGGGCTTGGTCTTCTTAAACTTCTGATCTTGCGAGGAAATACCTCCATTGCTAGGCCTCTTCTTGAAGTTGGGTTTAAAGGAACCCGATCCTGTAACTTGTTCCTTCTTATCCTTACCACGAATCCTATCAGATAGTTCTGTGGCATCTTCTAACAGTTGTGCGCGGCGTACTATCTCCGAATAGACCTGAATGTCCATCGGTGCCAGTTGGGTAATATATTGGGGCCTGAGCCCGTTTAGGAACCTCCTAGCTTTCATCTTCTCGGTGCTAAGTAAGTGCTTAGCATACCGAGACAATCTAGAGAATTGGGCCTCATACTCGGCCACTGACAAGGATCGTTGCTTCAGTGCAGCAAATTCTGTAGCTTTCTTTTCCTGGACTCGGTCCGAAAAATATTTAGCGTTCAAATGTTCAACGAATTCTTCCCAAGTAACGTGGTCTTGATTTAAAGTAGCTTCTATTGATTTCCACCAGCATCGGGCATCCCTTTCTAGCTGAAAGGTAGCTAACAAAATTTTATCCTGATCCGTGCATTGCATGACACGGAAGATACGTTCTGTTTCCCTAATCCAGTGTTCAGCGTCATCCGGATCAGTAGAACCCGTGAACTTGGGCGGGTTCATGTTCTTGAAAGTCTGATGGAAACTTCCTGCTCGTTGTCCACCTCCTTGGGCTACTTGTTGCAGCACCTGAGTCATGCCTTGGAGTGTACGCTGCATGTTGCGCCACTGAGCATGTTCGGCAGCCATTATCCTACAATTATAATAACTAGATTAATACGTGATTTGTATTTTAAAGACTAGCATTCTATGTTAACTTTAACCCTTGGTTCTACCCAATCTCACTGGTTAAAGGGTTAAAACCTATCCTTGGACTTGGGTTTTTTTCCTAGGAATTGAATACCCTAGGCTCTGATACCACAAAAACTGTCACGCCCCGAGAGCGAAAGATACCCGGAGATGCGTGACGAGTTTATATCAATCATGTCAATCAGAGTAGTAGTGTATTCGACACAAAGACAGAGATGCGCTAAAGTAAAGATAACCCAATCCATTTATTTCTTCATAATAAATAGTCTATTACAAACCCAATACTCTATTCAAAAAAAAAAAAGAAAAGTACACATTTGACTCAAGAAATATATAAAAGACTAGATGACACTTGGAAAAGCTCTAGCTCTTTCACTCTTGATTCTCCCCATCCGATTGACTTCCCTCATCGTCGGACTTACATGAAAAGTAAGGGAAACACGGAGTGAGGGAACGCTAGTAGGAAATTATATCTCAAGAACTAGCAAGGGGTTTAAGTAGTTACATCTTTCATGAATGCACTATAGCTATGCATGCTCGCATAAAATGACAAGATAGAAAGAGGATATAACAATAAGATAACAGGAAGAACTAGTCATGAACTTTCAAGAACTTATATCAAATGACCTCAAGATATTCAAGCAAGTACTTTATCATGTCAAGATGAAATTTGGCTATCACGTTCAAGCACGCAAGTAATTACCCTTTTTCGGGCCACGCAAGTCATGTAATATCAAGTCAAGTACAAGATTTGTGGAATGTTCAATCAAGCTAGTCATGCACTTCGGTATAATGCCAATACCGTGATCAATCAACTCTCATGGGCACAAGTACTTTCGGGTGCTCCTCCCAGGACCAGATCGGGTCCTATATACGCATGCATTAGTCATGTATTTCTAACATCCACATTTTTGTGTATAGCCATCATGGAATTTCAATAAGCAAGCTTGTAGTCATGTAAGACAACTTTGAGAGATTAGAGTCCAAAAATATGACTTTTGACACCAATAGGCGATAATAACGGTACAATCACACTTTCGATAAAACTAGGTGGAATTGGTTCCCTTAACTCGGGTACCATGATAAGTAAGTAGAGACACTCTTTTATATAGAATTGAGGTCCATATGAATAGCACCTCAATGGCAAGACGTCCTCATTCTTAATATAGAATTGAGGTTCACAAGAACATCAAGTTTAATATAGAATTGGGGTCTACAAGAACATCATAACAATGTTGATATAGAATTGGGGTTTACAAGAACAGCATAACATCGGCATATTCTTCCCCGTTCATTAAGATAATTCTCATATCATACCCATGGCATGACATGAGGGCCGGTATTACCATGTTTCTATAGAGGGACATGGCAAAGATTGTGTAATGGATTTTTATGGTACAACCAACTCAGTCGGCCTTGAGGGAATCCAAGGCGGCGAGGAGTCTTACGGAGGTCCCTATGACTAACTCGCTAGTCTAAAGGAACGGAATGTCTAATGGAGAGCTTGTATGTCAATGAGAATTGAGTGTGTAATGCGATAAATCATCGTAGAAAACATGGGACTATACTCACGGAGTGGAGTAATAGTGCCAATATACATGTATGTATGTATAATGAAACCCTCGGATAACAGTAATCAGGAAAAATCAGTAGTGCAGAAAATAGCGACTTTGGTAAAGTCATTTTTCATTAAATTAACGCCTTAATCGGGGGTGTTTATATTAAATTTGACGACATGTGTAGAAGTCGTCCTTTCAATATTTCTAATTTTACAGAATATTAAAAATCTGGAAATTTTCATAAAACGCGCCCTGGACAGGGGCGTTAGTTTACAGAAAGCGCCCTGGTATGGGGCGTCAGTTCAATAAAAGACGACCCGGACAAGGTCGTTAATTCACAATTTTACAAATTTCGAGACGATGAAATTTCAGGAAACATGATATAGGGTCAGGACCAGAAAAATAGCAGGATTTCAAGAGATTGATCATGCATTAAGCTAGAATCATGTTTGAATTGATATATAATTTTTAAACATGGTATTTAGTAATTAAAAGAAATTGACGTCCGTGTGCAGGGCGTCAAATATGAAATTGACGACCTAGTCATGGTCTTTTCTTGTAATTTAGCGCCCTTGATAGGGGCGTTTCTTTCAAAAACTCTTTAGAAACTAATCACAACGCATGAAATCTATATGCACGTATTAACGGATGATGTTATAATTATTAATATGCTAGTTTGGGCTACAATCCCTGAGAAAACCTACCTTATAGTTGATCTGGATGAAGGACTCGTGAAAGGTTTGGGACAATACTCTGTCTAACAGAGCCTCCTGGCGATGATAATTGCTAATAGCAGCAGCACGCACAAAAGAGGGTGCAGATGAAGAACCCCTAATTCTTCAGTCGGATGTTTCCACTCTACAGGCAACCTGTAGAGGCAGAAGAAAACGAAGGTATCATTCTTCGTATGAATAACAGGAGGTAAGGAAGAGAAGAACTTACAGGTTCTTCGGGAACACAGGAGCTCCTTAACCTGTAGAAGATGAAGAAGCATAATTAATATTCTTCATGTAACAGGGAAAAAGAATTATACGAATAACCTGCTGTTCATACCTTAGAAGACTCCGATCGCCAAAATAGCGAGTCAGATCGACACGGTGAGTATTTATAGGATTTTGGGATCCTAATAGGGTTAGTGTTTGATTGGAAGTAACACTTCCATGATAGAGTTATTACTACATTCGAACTCTTTCTCATAGTTATCAACTTACCCTGGATAAGTTCCTAGTTCGAACGGAACATAAACTGAATTAACGTCCTAGGTAAGGGCGTCGAATTTAAATTGACGCCTTGGCATGCGTCGTTTCTTGTTGAAACGCGTCCAAGGAAAGGGCGTTACAATTACTTGCCTTTTTATGTAATTTTGGTTGTTTAAGATTTGACGCCTTGAAATGTGGGCGTCCTTTCTCAAAAACACGCCTTAGGTGAGGGCGTTTCTTGTCAAGTAGCGCCTTTATCTGCGGCGTTATTTTCCTCAGGGTTTAATTTTATTTCATTTTCGATTTTATCATTTATTTACTTAATCTTTTAATCTATTTTGATTTATCTATCTCCTTCTATTTTATCAGGGTTGCTACAGCATAACTGTCACGCCCCGAGAGCGGAAGATACCCGGAGATGCGTGACAAGTTTATATCAATCATGTCAATCAGAGTAGTAGTGTATTCGACACAAAGACAGAGATGCGCAAAAGTAAAGATAACCCAATCCATTTATTTCTTCATAATAGATAGTCTATTACAAACCCAATACTCTATTCAAAAAAAAAGGAAAAGTACACATTTGACTCAAGAAATATATAAAAGACTAGATGACACTTGGAAAAGCTCTAGCTCTTTCACTCTTGATTCTCCCCATCCGATTGACTTCCCTCATCGTCGGACTTACCTGAAAAGTAAGGGAAACACGAAGTGAGCGAATGCTCAGTAGGAAATTATATCTCAGGAACTAGCAAGGGGTTTAAGTAGTTACATCTTTCATGAATGCACTATAGCTATGCATGCTCGCATAAAACGACAAGATAGAAAGAAGATATAACAATAAGATAACAGGAAGAACTAGTCATGAACTTTCAAGAACTTATATCAAATGACCTCAAGATATTCAAGCAAGTACTTTATCATGTCAAGATGAAATTTAGCTATCACGTTCAAGCACGCAAGTATTTACCCTTTTTCGAGTCACGCAAGTCATGTAATATCAAGTCAAGTACAAGATTTGTGGAATGTTCAATCAAGCTAGTCATGCACTTCGGTATAATGCCAATACCGTGATCAATCAACTCCCATGGGCACAAGTACTTTCGGGTGCTCCTCCCAGGACCAGATCGGGCCCTATATGCGCAGACATTAGTCATGTATTTCTAACATCCACATTTTTGTGTATAGCCATCATGGAATTTCAATAAGCAAGCTTGTAGTCATGTAAGACAACTTTGAGAGATTAGAGTCCAAAAATATGACTTTTGACACCAATAGGCGATAATAACGGTACAATCACACTTTCGATAAAACTAGGTGGAATTGGTTCCCTTAACTCGGGTACCATGATAAGTAAGTAGAGACACTCTTTTATATAGAATTGAGGTCCATATGAATAGCACCTCAATGGCAAGACGTCCTCATTCTTAATATAGAATTGAGGTTCACAAGAACATCAAGTTTAATATAGAATTGGGTTCTACAAGAACATCATAACAATGTTGATATAGAATCAAGAACAGCATAACAACGGCATATTCTTCCCCGCTCATTAAGATAATTCTCATATCATACCCATGGCATGACATGAGGGCCGGTATTACCATGTTTCTATAGAGGGACATGGCAAAGATTATGTAATGGGTTTTTATGGTACAACCAGCTCAGTCGGCCTTGAGGGAATCCAAGGCGGCGAGGAGTCTTACGGAGGTCTCTATGACTAACTCGCTAGTCCAAAGGAACGGAATGTCCAATGAAGAGCTTGTATGTCAATGAGAATTGAGTGTGTAATGCGATAAATCATCGTAGAAAACATGGGACTATACTCACGGAGTGGAGTAATAGTGCCAATATATATGTATGTATGTATGTATAATGAAACCCTCGGATAACAGTAATCAGGAAAAATCAGTAGTGTAGAAAATAGCGACTTTGGTAAAGTCGTTTTTCATTAAATTAACGCCTTAATCGGGGGCGTTTATATTAAATTTGACGACATGTGTAGAAGTCATCCTTTCAATATTTCTAATTTTACAGAATATTAAAAAATCTGGAAATTTTCATAAAACGTGCCCTGGACAGGGTCGTTAGTTTACAGAAAGTGCCCTGGTATGGGGCGTCAGTTCAATAAAAGACGACCTGGACAAGGTCGTTAATTCATAATTTTACAAATTTCGAGACGATAAAATTTCAGGAAACATGATATAGGGTCAGGACCAGAAAAATAGCAGGATTACAAGAGATTGATCATGCATTAATCTAGAATCATGTTCGAATTGATATATAATTTTTAAACATGGTATTTAGTAATTAAAAGAAATTGATGTCCGTGTGCAGGGCGTCAAATATGAAATTGACGACCTAGTCATGGTCTTTTCTTGTAATTTAGCGCCCTTGATAGGGGCGTTTCTTTCAAAAACTCTTTAGAAACTAATCAAAACGCATGAAATCTATATGCATGTATTAACGGATGATGTTATAATTATTAATATGCTAGTTTGGGCTACAATCCCTGAGAAAACCTACCTTTGCGAAGATCTGGAAGAGGATCGTGAAGGTTTTAATGGAAACGATGCTCTGAACTTCTAACAGCAACAGTGATGACAGGAGAAGAGAGAAGTTGATGCAGATGAAGCTTGAAGTTCTGTACGTACTTCAACCTAGAATAGCTTCTTCTTGATGTAGGCAACCTACATGAAAGATATGAAGAACATTAGTATTCTTCATACGGTGACCGGAGGCAGGGAAGAAGAGCTGTTAATTACATACACAGCAGCAGAACCTCGACCAAAATAGTTTTAGGGTTCGAATGTTTAGGGTATTTATAGGATTTCTAGAATCCTAACGGGGTGAGTGTTTGATTGGAAGTAACACTTCCATATTAGAGTTATTACTACATTCGAACTCTTTCTCATAGTTATCAACTTACCCCTGATAAGTTCCAGGTTCGAACGGAACAGAAACTGAATTAACGTCCTAGGTAAGGGCGTCGAATTTAAATTGACGCCTTGGCACGCGTCATTTCTTGTTGAAACGCGTCCAAGAAAAGGGCGTTACAATTACTTGCCTTTTTATGTAATTTTGGTTGTTTAAGATTTGACGTCTTGAAATGTGGGCGTCCTTTCTCAAAAACACGCCTTAGGTGAGGTCGTTTCTTTGTCAAGTAGCACCTTTATCTGCGGCGTTATTTTCCTCAGGGTTTAAATTTTTTTTCATTTTCGGTTTTATCGTTTATTTACTTAATCTTTTAATCTATTTTGATTTATCTGTCTCCTTCTATTTTATCAAGGTTGCTACACCCTCCCCTACTAAAAAAAGAATTTGGTCCCCAAATTCCATAGCATATATTTATATAGAGAGTGTAGAGTACATACCTTCTAGAATAACTCTAGAAATCATTTCCTCATATATTCCTCGGTCTCCCATGTAGCTTCATGTTCTGAATTCTTATCCCATTGTACTTTTAGCATGGGAATAACCTTATTCCTTAGGGTACGTACTTCTTGATCTAGTATTCTTATGGGCTTCTGCTCGTATGTGAGATCTTTCTGGATTACTAGATTTCCATGCTCAATAATATGTGATGGATCATGCACATACTTCTTTAACATAGATATGTGGAACACATCATGTACTTCGGACAGTTGAGGTGGCAATGCGATGCGATAAGCAACCTCGCCAACTCTTTCTAGTATCTCAAAAGGTCCGATGAATCTTGGTGTAAGCTTACCTTTAACACCAAATCTCCGTATTCCACGTCCAGGTGATATCTTGGGAAATACATGATCTCCAACTTGGAATTCAAGATCTCTCCTTCTTGTGTCAGCATAAGCCTTTTGTCTAGACTGAGCAACTTGCAGTCTTTCTCTGATCAATTGTATCTTCTCGGTAGTATCCCTTACCATGTCTGGACCTAACAGTTGTTTCTCTCCAACTTCGTCCCAGTATAAGGGTGATCGGCAACTCCTTCCATATAAGGCTTCGAAAGGTGCCATTTGTATACTTGCCTGGTAGCTATTATTGTATGCAAATTCGACCAGAGGCAAGTGATCAGGCCAGTTTCCACCAAAATCAATAATGCATGCTCTTAGCATATCTTCAACTACTTGATTGGTTCTCTCGGTCTGACCATCCGTTTGAGGGTGAAAAGCTGTACTAAAGTTAAGTCTCGTTCCCAACGAATGTTGTAGTCCCTTCCAAAAATGAGAAGTAAAACGGGGATCTCTGTCAGACACGATTGAAACAGGAATACCATGTAATCTGACTATCTCCTTGATATACAATGCAGCCAGAACATCAATTGACCATCGGCTCTTGATTGGCAAGAAATGCGTTAATTTAGTCAATCGATCAATAATAACCCATATTCCATCATGTCCTCCCTTTGATTTAGATAGACCCATGATGAAATCCATGCCAATATCCTCCCACTTCCACTTAGGAATATCTAGGGGATGTAGTTTTCCAGCAGGCTTTTGGTGTTCTGCCTTGACTTGTTGGCACGTGAGACAGCTCGACACGTGGTCCGCTATTTCCCTTTTCATGTTGGGCCACCAAAAATTCCGTTTCACATCTTGATACATTTTGGTAGATCCAGGATGAATCGTGTACCTTGATCTATGAGCTTCATCTAAGATCTTCTTCTTTACCTCGGGACAATCCGGTATGCAAGTTCTATTCCTGAATATTAATCTTCCTTCACAAGTTATTTGGAAATCCAATTGTCCTTCCAGTTTGCCTTTGATCTCTACTAACATTGGGTCATTATCTTGAAGTGCTTGTATTTCAGTTAATAGGTCTGACTGTATGCTTATATGAGATAATGTGGCACATCTAGAGTCTGTGTCCATGCCTATATTGAGTTCAGAGAATTGCTCCAGCAACCTCCATTCTTGAATCATACAATTGGCTAACAGGGCTCTTGACTTTCGACTAAGGGCATCTACTACATGATTACCCTTTCTGGGATGATATTGTATATTGAATTCGAAGTCTTTGAGATATTCTAGCCAACGTCTTTGTCTCATATTTAGTTCCTTCTGTGTGAAAAGATATTTGAGACTCTTGTGGTCGGAGTATACAATAAACTGCACTCCATAGAGATAATGTCTCCATATCTTCATTGCAAATACTACCGCGGCCAATTCTAAGTCATGGACGGGGTAGTTTTCTTCATGCTTCTTTAATTGACGAGAAGAGTAAGCTATAACCTTCCCTTGTTGCATTAGAACACATCCGAGGCCAATGCCAGAAGCATCAGTGTATACCTCGAATTTTACTCCTTCTACTGGTAATGCTAAGACAGGAGCTGTAGTAAGATGATCCTTGAGAGTTCGGAAGCTTCTTGCACATTCCTCACTCCATTCATAACGGATCTCTTTGCGAGTTAACCTCGTAAGTGGCACGGCGATCTTAGAGAAATCTTTGATGAATCGCCTGTAATAGCCTGCAAGACCTAAGAAACTTCGGACCTCGCTAGCATTGGTCGGTCTTTCCCAGTTCCTTACAGCTTCGACTTTTGATGGATCTACAGATAAGCCATCCTTTGATATAACATGTCCGAGAAAAGTTACTTCTTCAAGCCAGAATTCACACTTGCTGAGTTTTGCATATAATTGATTTGTCCTCAATATTTGTAATGCAATCCTTAAATGCTCCTCATGCTCTTCCTTGGTCTTAGAATAAATCAATATATCATCAATAAAGACCACCACGCATTGATCCAAATAAGGCCTGAATATGCTATTCATTAACTGCATAAAGGCAGCAGGGGCATTTGTTAGTCCAAAAGGCATAACAACGAATTCATAATGGCCATACCTGCTTCTGAATGCGGCCTTATGAATGTCATCATCTTTGATCCTTAACTGATGATATCCCGACCTGAGATCAATCTTTGAGAAATACTTGGATCCAGATATTTGGTCAAATAATTCATCGATTCTCGGCAGTGGATACTTGTTCTTGATAGTGAGATGATTCAACTGTCGATAGTCGATGCATAGCCTCATGGATCCATCTTTCTTTCTTACAAATAGTACAGGTGCTCCCCACGGGGAAGTACTTGGTCTAATGAATCCTTTCTTAATGAGTTCCATCAATTGCTCCTTTAACTCCTTGAGTTCAGCAGGTGACATTCTATAAGGTGCCTTTAAAATTGGACCAGCACCAGGGACTAAGTCAATGGTGAAGGCCACTTCTCTTTGTGGGGGTAATCCAGGCAAATCTTCCGGAAATACGTCTGGAAATTCTTGCACTACTGGAATGTCTTCTAGCTTAGTTTCCTTAGCTTCTTTAACTGTGATAAATGCAAGGAAAGATACACATCCTTTCCTGATGAGCTTGCTAGCTCGGAGAGCCGAAATAAAAAGGGATTTGCTTCGACTCTTAGGGCTAGTGAAGATTAATTCTGGAAATTCCTTGAATGTAACCTTGCTATTGCGGCAGGCAATCGTTGCCTGATACTTGGATAACCAATATGCTCCTAGTATGACATCATACTCCTTCAGATCTAAACATATGAGATCAATAGGGAGATTTCTACCCTGAACCAATACTTCACAGTTTTGGTAATGATGTGTAATATCAGTCTCGTCACCCAGAGGAGTAGACAAAACTAATTTCATCCATTCCGGTTCTAGGGGTAATGGGTCAGCGAACTTCTTAGAAATAATAGAATGTGATGCACCAGTGTCAATTAAGACATATGCATTCTTAGAACAAACTTTCAATGTACCTTCCACTAGTCCGCCTTCTTCTTCTTGTTCGGTCTCCTTGATTGCGTGAAGACGCGCATTCTTGGTTACCGGGCGTTTCCCGACATCGGCTTGATCGTTAAGTAATGGGCAATCGGGAATCCGATGCTCACGACTCCCACAACGGAGACATGCTCCTAGTTTCCTCCAGCATTCTTCTGCTCTATGGCCTACCTTGTCACAATGTTTGCACACTGTGTTTGATGGGGTAGTGGTGATAGAGAAGGGCTTGGTCTTCTTAAACTTCTGATCTTGCGAGGAAATACCTCCATTGCTAGGCCTCTTCTTGAAGTTGGGTTTAAAGGAACCCGATCCTGTAACTTGTTCCTTCTTATCCTTACCACGAATCCTATCAGATAGTTCTGTGGCATCTTCTAACAGTTGTGCGCGGCGTACTATCTCCGAATAGACCTGAATGTCCATCGGTGCCAGTTGGGTAATATATTGGGGCCTGAGCCCGTTTAGGAACCTCCTAGCTTTCATCTTCTCGGTGCTAAGTAAGTGCTTAGCATACCGAGACAATCTAGAGAATTGGGCCTCATTCTCGGCCACTGACAAGGATCGTTGCTTCAGTGCAGCAAATTCGGTAGCTTTCTTTTCCTGGACTCGGTCCGAAAAATATTTAGCGTTGAAATGTTCAACGAATTCTTCCCAAGTAACTTGGTCTTGATTTAAAGTAGCTTCTATTGATTCCCACCAGCATCGGGCATCCCTTTCTAGCTGAAAAGTAGCTAACAAAATTTTATCCTGATCTGTGCATTGCATGACACGGAAGATATGTTCTATTTCCCTAATCCAGTGTTCAGCGTCATCCGGATCAGTAGAACCCGTGAACTTGGGCGGGTTCATGTTCTTGAAAGTCTGATGGAGACTTCCTGCTCGTTGTCCACCTCCTTGGGCTACTTGTTGCAGCACCTGAGTCATGCCTTGGAGTGTACGCTGCATGTTGCGCCACTGAGCATGTTCGGCAGCCATTATCCTACAATTATAATAACTAGATTAATACGTGATTTGTATTTTAAAGACTAGCATTCTATGTTAACTTTAACCCTTGGTTCTACCCAATCTCACTGGTTAAAGGGTTAAAACCTATCCTTGGACTTGGGTTTTTTTCCTAGGAATTGAATACCCTAGGCTCTGATACCACAAAAATTGTCACGTCCCGAGAGCGGAAGATACCCGGAGATGCGTGACGAGTTTATATCAATCATGTCAATCAGAGTAGTAGTGTATTCGACACAAAGACAGAGATGCGCAAAAGTAAAGATAACCCAATCCATTTATTTCTTCATAATAAATAGTCTATTACAAACCCAATACTCTATTCAAAAAAAAGAAAGAAAAGTACACATTTGACTCAAGAAATATATAAAAGACTAGATGACACTTGGAAAAGCTCTAGCTCTTTCACTCTTGATTCTCCCCATCCGATTGAATTCCCTCATCGTCGGACTTACCTGAAAAGTAAGGGAAACACGGAGTGAGCGAACGCTCAGTAGGAAATTATATCTCAGGAACTAGCAAGGGGTTTAAGTAGTTACATCTTTCATGAATGCACTATAGCTATGCATGCTCGCATAAAATGATAAGATAGAAAGAGGATATAACAATAAGATAACAGGAAGAACTAGTCATGAACTTTCAAGAACTTATATCAAATGACCTCAAGATATTCAAGCAAGTACTTTATCATGTCAAGATGAAATTTGGCTATCACGTTCAAGCACGCAAGTAATTACCCTTTTTCGGGCCACGCAAGTCATGTAATATCAAGTCAAGTACACGATTTGTGGAATGTTCAATCAAGCTAGTCATGCACTTCGATATAATGCCAATACCGTGATCAATCAACTCCCATGGGCACAAGTACTTTCGGGTGCTCCTCCCAGGACCAGATCGGGCCCTATATGCACAGACATTAGTCATGTATTTCTAACATCCACATTTTTGTGTATAGCCATCATGGAATTTCAATAAGCAAGCTTGTAGTCATGTAAGACAACTTTGAGAGATTAGAGTCCAAAAATATGACTTTTGACACCAATAGGCGATAATAACGGTACAATCACACTTTCGATAAAACTAGGTGGAATTGGTTCCCTTAACTCGGGTACCATGATAAGTAAGTAGAGACACTCTTTTATATAGAATTGAGGTCCATATGAATAGCACCTCAATGACAAGACGTCCTCATTCTTAATATAGAATTGAGATTCACAAGAACATCAAGTTTAATATAGAATTGGGGTCTACAAGAACATCATAACAATGTTGATATAGAATCAAGAACAGCATAACAACGGCATATTCTTCCCCGTTCATTAAGATAATTCTCATATCATACCCATGGCATGACATGAGGGCCGGTATTACCATGTTTCTATAGAGGGACATGGCAAAGATTGTGTAATGGGTTTTTATGGTACAACCAGCTCAGTCGGCCTTGAGGGAATCCAAGGCGGCGAGGAGTCTTACGGAGGTCTCTATGACTAACTCGCTAGTCCAAAGGAACGGAATGTCCAATGGAGAGCTTGTATGTCAATGAGAATTGAGTGTGTATTGCGATAAATCATCGTAGAAAACATGGGACTATACTCACGGAGTGGAGTAATAGTGCCAATATATATGTATGTATGTATAATGAAACCCTCGGATAACAGTAATCAGGAAAAATCAGTAGTGCAGAAAATAGCGACTTTGGTAAAGTCATTTTTCATTAAATTAACGCCTTAATCGGGGGCGTTTATATTAAATTTGATGACATGTGTAGAAGTCGTCCTTTCAATATTTCTAATTTTGCAGAATATTAAAAAATCTGGAAATTTTCATAAAACGCGCCCTGGACAGGGGCGTTAGTTTACAGTAAGCGCCCTGGTATGGGGCGTCAATTCAATAAAAGATGACCTGGACAAGGTCGTTAATTCATAATTTTACAAATTTCGAGACGATGAAATTTCAGGAAACATGATATAGGGTCAGGACCAGAAAAATAGCTGGATTACAAGAGATTGATCATGCATTAATATAGAATCATGTTCGAATTGATATATAATTTTTAAACATGGTAATTAGTAATTAAAAGAAATTGACGTCCGTGTGCAGGGCGTCAAATATGAAATTGACGACCTAGTCATGGTCTTTTCTTGTAATTTAGCGCCCTTGATAGGGGCGTTTCTTTCAAAAACTCTTTAGAAACTAATCAAAACGCATGAAATCTATATGCATGTATTAACAGATGATGTTATAATTATTAATATGCTAGTTTGGGCTACAATCCCTGAGAAAACCTACCTTTGTGAAGATCTGGAAGAGGATCGTGAAGGTTTTAATGGAAACAATGCTCTGAACTTCTAACAGCAACAGTGATGACAGAAGAAGAGAGAAGTTGATGCAGATGAAGCTTGAAGTTCTGTACGTACTTCAACCTAGAATAGCTTCTTCTTGATGTAGGCAACCTACAGAAAAGATATGAAGAACATTAGTATTCTTCATACGGTGACCGGAGGCAGGGAAGAAGAGCTGTTAATTACTTACACAGCAGCAGAACCTCGACCAAAATAGCTTTAGGGTTCGAATGTTTAGGGTATTTATAGGATTTCTAGAATCCTAACGGGGTGAGTGTTTGATTGGAAGTAACACTTCCATATTAGAGTTATTACTACATTCGAACTCTTTCTCATAGTTATCAACTTACCCTGGATAAGTTCCCGGTTTGAACGGAACAGAAACTGAATTAACGTCCTAGGTAAGGGCGTCGAATTTAAATTGACGCCTTGGCACGCGTCGTTTCTTGTTGAAACGCGTCCAAGAAAAGGGCGTTACAATTACTTGCCTTTTTATGTAATTTTGGTTCTTTAAGATTTGACGTCTTGAAATGTGGGCGTCCTTTCTCAAAAACACGCCTTAGGTGAGGACGTTTCTTTGTCAAGTAGCGCCTTTATCTGCGACGTTATTTTCCTCAGGGTTTAAATTTTTTTCCATTTTCGGTTTTATCGTTTATTTACTTAATCTTTTAATCTATTTTGATTTATCTGTCTCCTTCTTTTTTATCAGGGTTGCTACATTCCCCGCCACAACCCACTAATAATGCTGAGATTTTGGGTATCTAAAAAGGTGGTCGGTTGTAGTGAAAAGGAAGACTCCACATAAGCAAACCGCCACCGCCTTGGCTATTGCTTCGTGTCTCTCCCACTTGTTTTTACAATGAAACACTATCCAGTGTGCTAAGGGTATCAAGTGAATGTGGTGTGGGCTGATCATGGTCCTCACATCTTTTGGATTATGGATGAAATCACTCAAAATTAAGGACGGGTCGATAGGCTCAATCGTGTAGCAAACTCGGTCTTCATCCCCCACCTTAGTCTTAGGAAGGGCTAGATAGGTTTCTACCTTCTCCAATAGGACTGTTGCTTCGAAGGAAGGGAAGATGAAGGTATGTGTTTGTGGATGCCACAACTCTATGAGGGTTGAAATACTAGGCCAATCTAATGTCAATTTCTGGAAGTTTTTGCCTAAGACCAAGAGAGGTTGAAGGTGCCATGCTTTGAGAATTGAGGTAACCTCTAAAGGGAGTGCCTTTACCATGGGAGCCACCCACTTCAGAATAGAATAGCATCTTGGACCAGGGAGGGGCTAAGAAAAGAAGAAGATCTTGAGGAAGAGATTAAAGAGCAGAAATTTCTGAACTTGGTTAGGTCATGGAAGCTTACCACTCTTTGTGCATTGGAGCTTAGGTGCTTGGGAATTGAGGTCAGCCTTTGTAGCTCTCCGTACTCCTTTCTTGCAGCGTTGGGTCCGGTGTAGACTTTCTCCTCCATAGCCATCACCTCGAAGCTTCTCTTCATCTTATTTCCTGCCCTTATGAGGGGTTTTTCAGCCTTCTAGCAGAGAATTCAGAAAGATACGATTTTGGCTAAGTTTCCATGTTTTAAAGGTTTGATTTCGGCTTTAAAAAAAATAAGATTCGGATTGGAAGGATTTATCTTAAGTCTAGGAGGAGTCTAGAACGGATTTGAGGCTTCCTATCTCGGGTTTTGCCCTTTGCGGCACAATCCGTCTCGGAGTACAATTCGTTATCTAACGGTCTGTCTCTAGACCGTCACTTTCCTCTGACGCGCCAGATCTGGGCCGTCACATTTTCTGTGGGTTTAATTTGATCAAACCTGTTCTGTCAAGCTTAACGGTCTAGCATTAGACCGTTATATCCTTGTGACGCGTTCTCTCTGTGCCGTTACATTCTCTGCTGATCAGTTTTGGCCTCTGCTTGGTCAATCATTCTCAACGGTCTTGCTCATGGCCGTTATCTGCCTCCGACACACTACGCCTGAACCGTCACATTTCCTGCATATTTGGTTAAGTCTATACATCCCCTTCATCATCCCAGTCTGGATTCATTTATCATGTTGAAGTCTGTACATTCGTTCAAGTCCATGCACTTTTGAAGTTCATACACCGTTGATGAAGTCTGTACATTTGCTGAAGTCTGTACATCAGCTTCAAGTCCATACATCAGCTTCAACTCTGTACATCAGCTTCAAGTTCATACATCATTTTCGAAGTCTGTACATTCTTCACCATCGTTTTCGAAGTCTATACATCCCCCATTCTTTGAAGTCTATACATCCTATTCATTGAAGTCTATACATCCCATTTGTTGAAGTCTATACATCCCATTCACCTTGAAGTCCATACATCAGGTGCAAGTCTATACATTCGTTGAAGTCCATACATTTGTTGAAGTCTATAAATTCCCATACCTTCCCCCAAGTCTGTACAGCCTTCGTCCAAAGTCTACACGTTGTTCAAGTCTGTGCATTCTTCATCCAAGTGTGTACACTCTCCAAGTCTGTACCGTCTTCATCCCAAGTCTATACGTCCACACCGCTTCAAGTCTGTACATTCTTGATTCAAATCTATACATTGCCCAACGTGAGCACAAGCCCCAAGTCTGTACATTCTTGATTCAAGTCTATACATTGCCCAACGTGAGCACAAGCCCCAAGTCTGTACATCCATTGTCCAAGTCCATACATCCTTGCTGCTGTGTGCATGAAGTCTATACATCATCTGGACGTCTGGACTCGAAGTCTACACATCGCTTGGGCAAGGTCTATATACACTGAGTACAGTCAGTACGTTCATAGTTCAACATTACTCTGCCATCTCTAACGGTCTAGCATCTGGCCGCTACTTGTATATAACGCACCATCTCTGAGCCGTTACACTTCCTGCTGCTCAGTTCTGCAAAGTTGGGCACTGTCCTTTCTAACGGCCTCCACCCGATGCGTTACTTGATCCTGACGGTTTGGGTATAGACAGTTACATTGTCTGCTGCTGTGACTTGTGCTATTTCTATCTGCCTCCGTGTAGACCCGGCGGTCCTACAGGCTTCCCATTCCGTTCATCCTGTACATCCACACATTATCTTATCCCCATCGTTCACATTTTATCCGCTCTTTAAATCCGTTCTTTAGTGCATCCACATACATTTCCTGCATTACCAATCACACATTCTCACATTCATTCTTGCCTTCATTCATGCTCATCTGTTTACATTCATATACGCATCCATTCATTCACGCATTCACAAACAAAAAACCAAAAAGGACTTTTTCATTTCATATAAGTCATGTAAAAGTAAAAAAAACAACAAAAGAAAAAATGCATCACTCGGCCGGCTTGTCTCCCGGGCCACCGTCACTATCCCCTGTGCCCTCCGGCTACCTGGCTAATGGTTCCATGGCACTATGCTCTCCCTCCTGCTGTCGTCTTTGGTCCGCCTCCTCGTTCCTCCGATGGCCGGAAGAACTAGTGAAGTACCCTTGAAACCCGCTGCTAGGGGCCGCGCTCTAGCTCCGACTGCTCGTCCCCGACTTCTTCCCTAGGAGACGGAGTGCATCCTTCAAGGCCCCGATTGCGCCCTTCATCTCGAAAGTCTGCACTCGGAGTTGGTCTCGCTCACCTCTTAGGCGCAAAGCATCAGCCCTAAGTCACTTCACCTCTGCATCATCCGGACGTCGCGGGGTCTCCGCTCTCAATCGGGCCATCTCTGCCCGCACAAGCTCTGCTTCTGCTCAGGCTCGCTCAGTCTCAGCCCGGCTCCTCTCTATCTCTGCCTGGAGATGCTCTGCCTCCGTTCGAGCCAGCCGTGCCTCGGCTATTGCTACGGCTAGCTCTCTCGCCTGTAGTTCGCATTTCACCTAGTTAGTCACATAAGCATCTAAATTGCATAAAAGCATAAGCATTTAGCATCTTACCCATTCTGCGAGGGTGGTCTCCGCCTCCTCGGCCCGAGCAACTGCTCGAGCAAACTCGGCGTCTCGCTCAGCCCTGCCTCCGGTAGGCTGTGAGGATGACGATGGGGCATCCGGTCCCGCTCTTTGGGCTCTCTCGGCCCGCTGCATTTAGGAGTCATGGTCAGTCAATCGCATTTGCATCATTAGCATCATAAAGCATACTCATTTTAAATCCAAGGTTTTGGGAATCTTACCAGGAGCTCCAAGGCAGTCCGGTACTTGTCCCGCTGCTGGATGGTGGCGTGGAGTAGCCCCTCGAGCTTGACTATCCTTCCCTCAGGGTCTAGCTGCATTTTTAGAGGCATGTGAGTTAGTGCATATAGGATAAAAATTTTTATAAAAGGCATTTCAGAGTTTTGAGTTTAGAATTGCATACCGGTCGTCGGGTACCTCGGTACACCTGGTCCCCGTACAATCGAGCGAAGGCCTTCAAATACGCCTCATCGCTCTTATCCCGCTCTTTCACTACTCTGCCCCGCTTATTCCAGTCATGGACGTACTTTGCTTTCCGGGCGCACCAGTCTATGTCGCCGCTGATTCCCTTCGCTGATTTCCCCGGTTGGTCGTCACTGCGGCGTGGGAAAGTCACCTCAGGCTGGTGTAGTCCCCGAGTCCTCAGAATCAGCCGATAATGAAGAGGCTCGATGATATGGATGCAGTGCAACCATATGTCTCATCCCCGGTAAGAGAGGGCTGCCTCCACCCATTGCCGCTGATTCCCTTCGCTGATTTCCCCGGTTGGTCGTCACTGCGGCGTGGGAAAGTCACCTCAGGCTGGTGTAGTCCCCGAGTCCTCAGAATCAGCCGATAATGAAGAGGCTCGATGATATGGATGCAGTGCAACCATATGTCTCATCCCCGGTAAGAGAGGGCTGCCTCCACCCATGGCTGTCCCTCGTAACTCTCGCTTCTGTACGGGGTCCATCTCACCTAGAAGCACGATAGCCCATTCATCAGCATATAAGTTCATCATTTAGAAGCATATAAAAGCATTTTTGAGTTCGGGCTTACCGCCGTGTGCGGGAAGGAATCCAAGTCGTCCTGGATCGCCCGGGTCAATCTAATGATCGACCCCGGGTCCCTCGCGACCACCCATCGCCTGGCGATCAGGATGTGATTGGCGTGGAGTAGTGTGCCCCGTCCGATGCCTGGGAGGTACATGTAGCTCCAGAACTGCATTTAGTTGAGTCAGTCAACTGCATAATCATTTGCATAAACATTTGCATAAATCATAGTGGAAAGCATTTAAATTGCATTTACCTATAGAAAAGGTGAGAAGCCGCCCAGCATCGTCTGTCGGTCCGTCGTGCTGAGGGACTCGAACAGGAAGGCTAGCACTGCCGCTCCCCAGGCGTACTTTCCAACTCTGCCTAAATCCTCGATCATCGGCAGCAGCCTACAGCTGATCACATCTACTCGAGTCGCGAACAGCAGCTTCCCGAACAAAAGCATCAGGAACCGCCTCAGGGTGCGATCTCCCTCCGGTCCCGCCTCTGCCGCCACTCGCGGGCGCACCTGGTCTATCACTGTACCTAGATGCTCCTCTGGTAGCTCACCCACAGCTATCGCTGCTCCTCTCAGTCCTAGGCTCTCCTGCAGAACTGATCTCGAGAGTTGGGATGACGTCTGCCCCGGTCTGATCAGATCCAGCCCCAGCAGCTCCTGGGCCATCTCCCGGTAGTTCTTGTAGGTCCATCCTGTCACTGCGGCTCCATGGACTCGCATCTCGGCAATCCTCGCCATGTCTTCTAGCGTGGGGATCATATGATCCCACGGGAAGATGAATGCCCTACTGATCGGATCCCATCTCTCGTGCAACGCGTACAGTAGAGGCGTGTCCATCCTGGTCACCTCGATGCTCAGCACCTCGGCGAATCCCATCCCAGCCAGCCTCTCTCTCTGGTAATCGGGCAGTGCCTAGTACACCACCCAGATCTGAAGCCAGGAGATCCTCATTCGTATTTTTCCCTGCATTCATTTAGATCATAAGTCAGTCAAATGCATCATAAAATTATTGCATAGCATTCATAAAATGAAAACAAAACAAAAAATTGAATAATTGAAAACCTAAAAAATAGTTCTGGCCTCTGGCGCATGTAACGGCCCTGGTAAGGGGCGTCACATGTCTCTAACGCATCTAGAGTGGCGCGTTAGGTGTGTGACAGTCACTGGAAGGACCGTCACATTCCCTGCTAGAGGGCATTTTTCCTTTGCATTCCATGGCTCTCCCACTTTGGCCAAAAGGGCCTACAATCAATCCTAATGGGTTCGTAGACCCATTTTCTACCCCCATTCCCACATTCATACACATAAAAAAAAAGTATAAAAATTGGAAGATTAGGGTGGGCGACCTACCTCTCGGTCTTGGCCCCTCTTCCTCTTCTTTTCTTGTTCCTTGGGCTCTCCCTCGTCCATGGGGATTTCCCCTTGGTCCTCCTCGGCTGTGGGAACCTCTCTTTCCTCCATTGTTGGCCCCCTCGCCCTAGTTTCTTCTTCCACGGGCCTTGGCACCTCCTCTCGTTCTATTCGGCGGTGGAGGCGTCGGATGGCCTTCTTCTTCCCTCTCTCCCTCTTCTTCAGCGGCGGTGGAGGCTTATCGCCGGCCATTTTGTCGGTGGTCGTGGGTGGTTGCCGGTGGTCTTCTCGGGTTGGGGTGTGTGGGCGTTTGAGGGCGATTGAGTGTTGAATGCTTGAATGAGGCCATGGGCTATTCGGTTTTTTTTTTTTGAACGCTCAGGAAATGTGACGGTCTGTCGTCTGACCGTTACACTCTCTGACGCGTACTATTCGGACCGTTATATGAATTTGAACTGTTTCATTAGAGACAGAGTTAATTCTTTCTGACTTAGCTCTGGTTTCTTCCCGCCACCGTTCCTTCCTTTCTTTCCGTCCCCTCCCCGCCGGCCATGGTCGATGCGGTGGGGGAGACATCTTCTTCGCAGATCTCCCTAGCTCGTGGTGATCAGGCTGTGGATCTGCAAAATGTCTCTCGGAGATCTTTTGCTCATATCCTTATGGATTCAAAGACTCGGCTGCAAGCTTCATTCCAAGTCAAGACGCCGGCCTTCACAGAACAAGGAGAACCTGCAGTTTATTTCTCCAAGGAAGAAATTCACATCTCTTGTGAGCATCTGCGAAATGCGGTCATAGCTAAATGCTCCTATGGTAGACCTTCTATCCCTGAGATTAAATCAGGCATTTCTCAACGCCTTCATCTGACTTCGGATTTCATCGTTAGCCGTCTGAATGCCAGACATGTTTTGATTCGTCTTGGCAATGCAGAGGATTTGCTACAAGTACTGATTCTTAAAAACCTGTATATAAAAGGTTTTCTATTCCGATTTTTTAGATGGTCTCATGATTTTCAATTCGATTCAGACCCGTCGATAGTTCCTGTCTGGATTGGGTTTCCTTCTCTCCCGGTCAATTTCTTCCATGATGACATGCTCAGATCGATAGCAGGGAATTTTGGGAATGTACTGCGTATTCATGAATCTACCTCCGCTCTGATGGAGACTTCGGAGGCCTTGGTTTGCGTTGAGATGGATTTAGCTTTGCAAAGGAAGGAGAGGATATGGATTGGTTTGGAAGAAGGTGGCTTCTGGCAAAAGATAAATTATCATAGAGTTCCTCATCTTTGCACTCACTGTCATAAAATAGGACACATGGAGAGCCAATGTAAAAAGAAACAAGGCTCAAAGCAGCCTGCTCTGCGAAAGAAGGAAGATACTACTTATCCTCAAAAAGATCTTCATCAAGAGTATAGGCCTCGGAATCTTACTTTAAATGTGGATTCTCACCCTGAAACAACTTCTAACAGGTTTTCTCCATTGGTGCATTTGATGGATGATTCGGCACATGAAGTACATAGGCAGGACTGTATTCAATCTAGGTCCTCTGACTTGACTGATAATCAGAAGGGGCTTCATGAGTGTTCTGTTCCCCCAGATAACCCAGATTTACTGGGATCGAATGGCTGCTCATTTCCTGTTTGTGGAATGGCCTGTGAGGATCTGAACAAAGTTGGATTGAAATTAAGAGAGAAATCTTCAGATTCCGACTCTCTTTACCAAAAGTCAGAACAGACACAGAACTTATTTCAGGGTCTTCCATCAGTTACAGCATGTCAAGATACTCTTATTACCACAAAGAAGAATTTGGTAGATATCTCTATCTTATCTGCAATAGAGAATTACAGAATGTTGAACCAAGATTCAAAAACTAAGGCTTCTTCACAGGACCTGAAACCGGATGAGATCTCTATTTTACCAGGTGTTCTGTTTAGTGATGCTCGTCTAACTAGGGCAAAAGCTAAGTTATTAGCTGCCCATGCTTTTCCTAATGTTGTTCATGATTAATTCAGCTTTGATATGGAATGTGAGGGGGATAGGAAATAATGCCACAGTTAGAAGTTTGGCACAACATATAAAGGATTATAATATTTGCATAGCTACTATTTCTGAACCAAGAATACACTTTAACCGTGCCATTAGTGTGGCTCGGCGAATTAAGCTACCTACAGTAGTTGGAAATAATGGAGATTCATCCAAAATCTGGCTCTTTTATCAATCTCATATTCATTTGGATATCATACAACAGCATCCTCAATTTTTGACTGTGGCTCTTAAAGAGCATAATATGGTTTCTTTATACTTTACTGTGGTCTATGCATCATGCAATATGAATGACCGAAGATCTCTATTTGACTCCCTTATGGAATTTAATCGGGATGTTCGCATCCCCTGGATTATAGGAGGTGACTTTAATTGCATTTTGACACCTGAGGAGAAACTTGGTGGAATAATTTCTTCAATGACTGCCATGTCTGATTTCCAGGGATTTATTTCTGCTATTGGCCTAGCTGATTCCGGCTACATTGGTTCTAATTTTACTTGGACTAATAATCAGACAGGGGCATCTCATATCAGAGCTAGACTTGACAGGGTGCTACTTAACCCTCTGTGGTTCCAACTTAATCAGAATTTAACAGTCAGGCACTTAACTAGAGGTCCTTCTGATCACTCTCCAATGCTGATACAGATTGCTCCTTCCTCTCCCACGCGTCTAGGGAGATTTATATATCAGCATATGTGGCATCTGCATGAGGATTTTCTGCATTTTGTGAAACAACAGTGGAATACTAGCATATATTATGATATTCATCCTTTCATCACTCTTCAGATGAAGCTGAAAAGACTGAAGGCTGCCTTGAGAGCCTGGAATAAGGATACTTTTGGTAACATTAATCAGTCCAAGGATGAAGCTAAGGCCCAGGTTGAGGTAACTCAATTAAATTTTGATGAAAATCCTACAGTGGAGAACCGCATTGCTTTGCAAAAGGCAGATGCTCATTTGCGTCAGGTATTAGCTCGTGAAGAAATCTTTTGGTTCCAAAAGTCTAGAGTACAGTGGCTGACATGTGGAGACAGAAATACTCAGTTTTTTCATCAATATACCAAGATCAGGAGGCAGAAGAATTTTATTCATAAATTGAAGGTGAATGATATTTGGGTGGAAGAACAGGACAAAATTCTTGATGGTGCTGTGGATTACTTTCAGGCCCTATTAACTTCTGAAGATCATTATGTAGATGATAATATTGTATCTGTTATCCCCCGGTTGATAACCGAAGACGACAACACCCACTTATGTGCTATTCCATCAGATGAAGAAGTGAGGACAGCAGTCTTTTCCTTATCAGCTAACAGCTCTCCCGGGCCTGATGGTTACACTGGCGGTTTCTTTTCTCACTGTTGGGAGATAGTAGGGGATGATGTAGTTAAGGCTGTTCAGAGCTTCTTTCAAGGATGGGGGCTACCCCAAGGTATCACATCTACCATCCTGTGTTTGATACCAAAGATCAGGAACCCCTCTACCTTTGCTGACTTCCGTCCAATTAGCCTGTGTAATTTTGCATATAAAATTATCTCCAAGGTGATATGTGATCGTTTAAGACCTCTACTGCCCATTATCATTTCTAATGAACAAAGTGGGTTTGTCAGTGGAAGGCAAATAACAGACAATTTCTTGCTGGCAAAAGAACTGTTCATGGAGATAGATAGGCCTGTTAGAGGCCATAATATTCTTTTGAAGTTAGACATGGCAAAAGCTTATGATAGAATTGAGTGGGATTTTTTGTTCAAGGTGCTGAGATGTTTTGGTTTCTCTAATAGGTTCATTTCCTTGATTGCCCAGTTAGTTGTAAACTGCTGGTTCTCTATCTCTTTTAATGGTCAGAACCGTGGCTATTTCAAATCTTCCAGAGGTGTTCGCCAGGGAGACCCTTTAGCTCCTGCGCTTTTTATTATTGCTGAGGAGGTCTTGAGTAGAGGGATTAGTTATTTGTTCTCCAGTGGTCAGTGCAAGCATTACCATCTTCCTCGGGGAGTTCAACCCATAACTCACATTCTCTATGCTGATGACTCCATTATTTTCATGAATGGTAGTAAAACTTCAATTAAATGTCTGTTGAGTTTTTTGGAGAAATATGAGAGATCTTTTGGTCAAAAAATTAATGCAGGGAAAAGTTGCATTATGGCTGCTAAGAAGATGGCCTGCAATTCTATAGACAGAATTGTACAGTTAACAGGTTATCAGTTTAAATCAGGCAGCTTAACATATCTGGGAATTCCCCTTTTTAAGGGCACTGTTAAGAGACCCCATTTTAAGTATTTGTTGGACAAGGTGAATGACAGACTTGCGGGTTGGCAAAGTAAAGTTTTGTCTCAAGCTGGGAGGCAAACCCTCATTCGCTCAGTCCTTACTTCTATTCCCTTGTATACTGCTAGTGCCGCTTCTATTCCCTATTCCATACTCAAGCAACTTGGTAACATTTGCACAAACTTCTTTTGGCAAGGATATGAGAATGCTCATAGGAGGCATTGGCTTTCTTGGGATAAAATGTGCTATCCTCTTGACAATGGTGGTCTTAGTTTTCGCAGCCTGATGGAATCACAGCTGTGCTTTTATGTTAAACAGATTTGGCTGTCTACTCAGAGCAATTCTCTTTGGGCAAAATTTGTGAGAAGTAAATACCTTCATGGATCTCATATTTATGATTGCAAAACCCCCTTCCCAGCGGGTATTAAAACTAAGGACTTTGATAAAGCTCGGTCCATTGTGCTGGCTAATTCCAGAATGATTGTTTTTGATGGTTCCTCTGCCAACTTTTTGAAAGACATATGGTTCAAGAATAAGACTTTGAAAGAAGTTTGCAATACTCAACAGTCTTCTGGTACTGGAAATGTGTCAGTTCAAGAAGACTTGGCCAATCATCAGCACCCAGTGTGGCAGATTCTGGAAGATCACACATTAAAGGTTGAAGTTCAGTCGTTTAGTATTAGATCTGGACAAGACAAACAGGTCTGGTCTCTTACTAATTCAGGCAATTTCAGCATCAAGTCCACTTATAGTTTTATTAAAGAACAGTCTTCAAATCATAGTATTCTGTTTAGTAAGATTTGGAACCAGAAAATTCCCCCCCCCCCGGGCGTCTCTTTTTTGCTGGAAGCTCTTTAAGCATGCAGTGCTTGTAGATAAACAGATTCAAAATTGTGGTATACCCCTGGCTTCAAAATGTGCTTGCTGTCTTTCTTACTCTACTGAAGATGAGGATCATTTATTTGTGCACAGTGATATTGCCAAATTCTTGTGGAATAAGTTTGCTCCCATCCTCAACACACATTGCTTGGAAACTTCTGCAATTCAAGATAGAATGATGTTAGTGGCGACTGAAGCTACCATGAGCACTCCCAAGGGCTTTATTTCATTCCTTATTTCAGTTTTGATAATCTGGTATATCTGGAAATACATATGCCTTGTAAAGTACGAAGGGAAAAAGGTCAGGCTTGAAACCATCTTGGACCAAATACTTGCTGATACAAAAACTATTGTGCCTCAGATCAGATTTAAACAACCTCCTAGGCTGGATCATTTATCCATATTCCGAGAATTTAAAATATCGGTCAGCAGCTATAAACCCAGTTACATTACTATTACCTGGAGGGCTCCTACTGCTGGCTATTCTCTTCACATAGATGGTGCAAGTAAAGGCAATCCAGGACTATCCGGTGGTGGGGGCTGTCTGCGAAATTGTCAAGGACAGTTAAAGCTGGCTTTTTCTTATTTTTATGGGGCTGGTTCAAATATGGTTGCTGAGGGCAGGGCTTTATTTGATGGTCTTTGATTAGCAAGATTTCATAATCTCTTGGTCACAGTTATCTTTTCTGATTCCCTTATGTTAATTGAGATGCTGCAGCGGAAGAAAGCTCCCCCATGGTCTTTGCTACCTTGGTGGGAAGAACTTCAGCAACTATTTACATCCTTTCACTGCCCTATCATGCATACATACAGAGAAGGGAACCAGCTAGCGGATTCTTTGGCTAATTACGCAGTGCTCAAGAGAAGCAATATGGAATTCAAATCATTTAAGAAGCTGCCGATTATATCTAAAAGCTATGCTACTGCAGATGCTCAAGGCATTCCAAATTTCCGAAGGAAGCTTGTGTAGCTTGCATATTTGATATTTTTTACACTTTGTTACCCGCCCCTTATCCCTTTGTACTCCAAGGCTTTGCCTCTTTTGTACATGATCATTACATGATATATCAATAAAATTCAGCATCTAGTGTTTGATTTAGTGGAGTGGGAACATCTCCTTCCTCTGGAATGGGGGTGCACTCTCCCTTATCTACACTTGATGATTTAGTTTAAAACAAAAAACAAAAAAAAAACTGTTTCATTAGAGAATCTGAACCGCTTAGTTTATGACGGTTTTTCCCTGGCCGTTACTTCATATGACGCCCTCTCTTCAGACCGTTACAACTTGCAAGTTTCTTGATGAATGAAATAGTCTATTTTATGTTTAAATGATTGCATTTTCTGCCATAATGTTCATTATTGATGATTATCACATGTACAAATAGTTATGCCTTGATCTATGCTCATATCAATTATTGGCTAACCTCTTTCTTGTGAATGAAGTTATGAATAACAACACGCTTTGACATTCGTCAGGCAGGTAAGTCAGGTATTGTATCTGTTTCCCTTAATCCATTAATGCATTACTATATGTTATCTATGATATATTATCTCGAGAACCGGCTGGTCATTTGTGTGTTCCAGGATTTGATGTTCCCCTTAAACAAAAATGATGATGATCTAAGTTCACATGTTTAATCGTTGGATAGGCCGTTAGGTTGGAAAAATTTGAGGATGATGGTTCTATCTTGCACGCCGTGGTTGCAGATGGTGTCCTGACCCTGGTTTCTCCAGCTTAGCAATATTATTCTCGAGTATCTTGATATTTTATCTTTCTTTGCATTCGTTTTAAAGATTTATTTTTGTTGTGCCCCTATGGTCACTTGAGTTCATATGGTCACTTGGGTCATTCAACATCATTCTATGGTCATATGAGTTCTAATGTATTCTTGGTTTTGATAATGGCTAAACACTATTAGTCATTGATGTTTTTCACCTTCATGTGATTGACATACGTGATGTTTTTGTTCATGACAGGTGCGCCAATGAATGGACAAGGAATCAAGTGGAAATGGTGAACGTGAACGCTGAATGTTGCGCCCTCGCACGCGGATCGACCTACAAAATTTAGAAATGCTCATAGCATAATCTAAATTGATTTCAATCCCAAAATACATGAAATTGATGAGGACATGAATATCTTGACTTATGAACATGTTTCATTGGTCTAACACTTTAAATTTGCAGGTATAGGTGTTTCCGGTCGACCTACACACCTTGGCTGGTCGACCAGATTTGCCAGAGCCTAAGAATTCCACGTTTTACAGGTTTCGGTCGACCGCCCCTGCCTTTCCGGTCGACCGGTTCTTCCAGAAACGAAACACTCCAGAAATTACAGATTTCGGTCGACCGCCCCTACTTTTCCGGTCGACCGGTTTTCCCAGAACCGACAAGTTGGAGATTTTACAGATTCCGGTCGACCGCCCCATGAATTCCGGTCGACCGCCAGCCCCGATGCAGCCTTGTTTGACTTCGAAATCAACCTCGTGGCTAGCCCCTTTCCATGGATTTGTTTAATCAAACCTTACCTAATCTTCCATGATTTGTGGATCTGGTCTAGGGGGCATCTATGGACCATTCAAAGGTTATAAAACTAACACATGAGGGGTTAGAAACCCTAATGCTTCAAGGGGCTTCTTGTGAGATCTAGGGTGGCTGCAAGGGAGGTTGAAGAGAGCTTGGAGACGAGCTACTGTTCACGTGAACAGTAGTTCGTGAAGGTGTTCTCCATCCAATCAAAGGGGAATCAAGCTCAAATCAAAGCCAGCAAACCTCAAGGAAGATTACATCAAAGCAAGGCTATCAAAGTGATCCAAGGAAGCTGGTTTGATTCAAGTTCTTCAAGGGAAATCATCTTCATCCATTCAAGTTCTTTCCACCTCATTCAAGGTGATATTTCAAGCATTCAAACTCCTAGAAGCTAAAGAAGCAATCAAGATTCAAGGTAGCTTCATCATCTCCTTCATTCATTCAAAGAAATTCAAAGAGAATATCAAGAGAGAAGAATTGAAGGAAGAGGTACTGTTCACGTGAACAGTACTCCGTGAAGAACATTCATCCAATCAAGGGTGAATCAAGAAGATTGAGTTGAAGCCAAGAGGAGCCTTGTTGCTGATCAACATTCCATACAAGGGCCAATTCATTTTCACTCATAACTCAATCTCTTGTTTTAGTTCATTCACATTTGTTTCGTTTTCATTATTGTTTAAACATTGAAAGTGTGATTCATCCCTACCGGTGGTTAGTAGGAAGGCAATTGGAGGTTGTTCCAATTTGCGGTTGACATCCCTACCAGGTGGTGAGTAGGAAGGCAATCGGTGGTTTCTGATTTGCGGTTCTGTGCGCTGCACAAGTGAAGCCTCACCGGGTTTTGGTGAGGGGTGGACGTAGGGCTGAGGATTCAGTCCGAACCACCTTAAAATCATGTCTAGTGTGGTTTGCTTGTGTGATTGATTCGTTCTAGATGCATGCTTAGGATCGAATTGTTATATATCTTGCTTATCTTGCTAAGCAAATCATAACGCACATGGAAGCTAGTTTCTATTCCGCTGCAATTCATTTTAACTAACTATATAGAGGGCCACATTGCGAAAAGTGGGGCTGATCTATTCACCCCTCCCCTCTAGATCCGCTGTCCACTACACAACAAGTGGTATCAGAGCCTAATCTCTCATTATGGGGTCCAACGACCTTGAGGGAAATTGTGGATCAGCGTCCAAGGATTTTCTACCCGAAGGACATGCTGTGAATAGGCCTCCTTACTTTACTGGAGCTAACTATCCTTATTGGTGCTTGATCCTTGAAATTCTTGGCCATTAATATGGAATTAGTCTAGATAAAATGTCAGGGGCTATGGGTCCTAATAAAATGACATTTTAAATGCTACGGGTCCTGATCTGACCCTATTGGGCGAGGCAAAGTCCAAACGTTTACTGGTATACGATGATCGAGTGCTGGCATTCACCACCTATAGTTGTCTATACCTTAATTCCATGAGGAGCGATCATATCTTCATGATTTTCCCTTAGCGCATTGGCCAATCCTATGTAGTGCTAGATGTGCAAAAGCTCACGTGATAGTGATGATTGGGAGCAATTGCCATCATAGTAAACCCTTCCACAACTAATTGTTCATGATGATAAGATCTTGAATTACCTTATTAGAGGGGCTATCATATTATCGTGACTTCCCCTTAGTGTCTTGGCAAACTCTATATAGTGCTAGTAGAAGTGATTGACTTACTTCTATATTGCTCATCGTGAATGTTCTTGAACTACCTTAATGTTAGTACTCATTATCTTGCCACAATAGTTCGTGATATGTTTATCTAATTAACCTCATATCTCTTGATTGTCCTTATAGTTCTTGTTTTTATCTCGCGCCATTATAACTCTTGATTTCTTATACTTTGCATGACTTACATGAGCATGTTAACATGTAATTCACTTAAAGCTTGCTTGGAGCTTGAGATATTAAGTCCTACTGAGCGTTCGCTCACCCTGCGTTTTCTAATATTTTTCAGGTAATGACCTTAGTGATGACGATACCGAACATGATGGGCAAGGGCAAGAGTGAAGAGAACTCTGACATCTAGATGAACCGTCTAGTCTGGTTATCTTGCGTCTTATATCTCATTGTAATTTTCCTTTATTGAGTCTTTTCTTTTATTGGGTCCAATTTGTAATGAACTTATATTTGAAATAAAATTATTACTTCGTTCAATTGTGTTTTGTGGAATGGCTATGCTTTGATCGACTTGACTGTTTAACTGCCACGTTCCGAGCAAACGACAAGTTCCGCTGCTATCGGTTCGGGGCGTGACAGAAGGTGGTATCAGAGCCTAGGCATTCTAAATCTCTAGGTCATCAAGTTCAAGTCCTAGATGAGTCGTCCTTGTCAGTTATCCTATAGGAATCCCGCGAGATTTGGGTAGAGCTATGGGTTAACTAATAAAAGATGTTCCATCTATGCTAGATTAATGTCCAGATACGAGTAATCATTAACTTAAGACTCGTTTTGTAGGCTAAAATGGCTATCGAGAGAGCTCAATGGAGAGAGGCAACGCACTGTCCAAGGATTAACACAAATTTTACAACAAGTTACCCAAGGAGGAGCACAACATGGAGTCGGGGATTTACATAGGAAGTTTTAAAAGATGAATCCCCCTAAGTTTAGTGGGTCTACCGACCCGGATGAAGCGAAAAATTGGGTGCAAGAAATAGAGAGAACCTTCAAGGTGATGCAATGCACCGACGAAGAGAAAGTACTATTAGGAACCTATCAATTAGAAAAGGATGCTCGAGCATGGTGGGGATCCGTGGCAGTGATCTTGCCCAACGAGCAAGTTACATGGGGTGAATTTTTAGAACACTTTAATGAGAAGTATTTCTCGGAAAGGATCCGCGAGAAGAAATCTATGGAGTTTGCGGCTTTGAAACAATGCAACTTATCAGTGGCGGATTATGAAGCGAAGTTTTCTAGAGTGGCCCGGTACGCACCACACTTAGTTTGTACGGAGAAAATGAGAGCGAGAAGATTCATAAATGGATTGAAGGTGGAACTCATTCCTCAATTGGCTCCGCTGAAAATTCAAAATTATACGGAGATGGTTAGGAAAGCACAACTCTTGGAAGATGCTATGGATATGATGGAGCGAATCAAAGGGAAAATCGCTAAGAAAGAGTTAGCCAATGGATCCAAGAACAAGGAACCCGTAAACGGCAAGAAGAGGTCCAATGGAGGTAACGGTTTCCGTAAGGATAAGAAACCCCGGAATGATGAGCAGCAAATTATTCCGACCAACGGAAAATGCGAACATTGCAAGAAAGGGAGGCATAACCCGGACGAGTGTTGGTATAAACTCAGGAAATGCATCCGTTGCGGAAGCGGAGATCATAAAATCGCACATTGTCCACTCTTAAGGAAAGAAGCGCCGCAAACGTTGGAAGGTAACTCAATAAACCTATCTCATCCATAATTGCATAAATCGGATATGGTGAACTTAGCACTTAGCATGTTATGAGAATGATAGCTAGAATACATGTTTTAGATATGGCGATTTTACCCCACTATTATGGAAAGAAATTGTGTGAATTTGGGGACCGGAAATTTAAATTTAGAATAAATGAAAATAACTATAATTATTAGTTATAGAAAATTTTGATAATTTAAATTTCGATAACAGAAAATAGATAATTAGCTAAAATAGTTATTTAGCCTAAATGGATATAAATGGGCACAAATAAAGGTGTAAATGAATGATCGAGAAATAGAAATTTAATATATCCTTTTATCTATTTATGGTTTTAATTAAAGAAAATACAATTCAAGTATTTAGGAGGAATCTCATTACAAAAAAATGGAATTATATACATACACATATATATAACGATTTTCATATAATCGAACCCGACTCTGATATCCGAGACAAATGATGAAAATTAATAAGGAAGATAAATATATAAAGTTATAAAAAGTAAGGCTCATATATATAGAGTCCTGTTAAAATAATTTAGTTAAGGCTTATTATAACTTTAACGTATATAATTGGTGGGCCTCGAAAATAATTGGTGGGTCTTGGGAAATGTGTAAAGATTAAGGTTAAGCGGGCCTTAAATGAATCCTCAAGAAATAAGTGAGCCCAATTGCATGTAAAGCCTTAGGATAGATAATGTGTTAAACTGTACATGTAAAATATTAACATGATAATAAATGGGCCTTAATAATATATTGTAGTCTCTAAATTAAAACCCCAAAGAAAATGTGTATGAAAATATATATATGAGGATCCTACGTTAAGGGGCCATGCGTTAATTAATAGGTTTTAGTAGAAACCAAGGCCTATAAATGGGCTAAACAAACACAACATATATATGCATATATAAACATTAATGGGCTTTCGCCCATGCGCATACGGAAGACCCAACCATTAGAAGCAAACCCTTCCACGATCGAACATACTTATGGTGAAGGTTTAGGGTTTTAACAGGGAAAACATGGCAGGTGGCTGTAAATTTGGGTAATAATAGGATCGAGCAATGAAAGGTTTTATCCCCAGTAGGTTCCTTGCATGACTAGGAGACCTTCCTCTATAAAATAGGTTCCCCGCGATCGACAAATGCCTGTTGATGCCACTGTCATTCGAGGGTTTGTGCCTTGCGTCGACGCTCCCCCTTCCCCTTCGTCTGTATGCTACAGTGGACCCGTTGTGTGCTGCTGCAGTTGCTTCTTCCGTGCAACCGTCGTTGCTGTACGTAGGAGCAAACAAAGTTCTTCTTCATTTGCTGGTGCATATTTGCTACCGCAATAGCAATCGAGCTTCATCTACCTGTGGCTGCTAAGGAGCAAGTCCTCTTCTGCCATTGTATTCATCACTGTCTCCTGTTAATCAACTTCTTCATCCGTACAAACGTCAAAAAGGTGGGCAATCACACAGGCGTAAACCCCTAATAGCATATGCGTTAGAAGTTAGTCATGTTCAATGTCTGCATGGTTTAGTTTCAGTCGTTTGCCTAATTTTTTTTAGGTAATTAATAACTGTAGCATGCTTGAAAATTTTTATCCGTGTAATTAAGTATTTAAAAATCATAAAATATGCATGACTAGAATCTCCATATTTTCTTTAATTTTTCCATGCCCTTAAATGGTAATATTAACTAGTTAACAATTAGATTTACTAAATAAATGTATGAAAATAATTTACATGGCGAAACACATATTTCACTGTAGCATGATAGTTATGAAATGTTATCTTTATAATCTTTTTCATGGGCACCGGAGTGTCCTTTGATCATGAAATTTCACGAGTGTGTTATTGGGGTAGTGACCGAGGTAGTGGAGTTGGTACCTCCTTTTTTCGGTCCTCCTAACTCAAGATAGCCCTACTCTCAAGTAAAAATATTTTTGAACATCAGGTTAGATAGAGTTTTTTGAGCCCTTCATTTAGATATATAGATTACGCGATTCCAACGTGTGTACGTCAAGAACGTGAGATTTAAAAAGTGGACACTATTCATTAATTAAATGACCACAACATGAGTGTAGAATTATTTTAACAACAACATATATATATATATATATATATATATATATATATATATATATATATATATATATATAATGTAAAGTATAATGATATCTTCTATCTGAAATTTAAAAAGTTGATATCTTTGAAATTATGTAAAATAAAATTATAATATATATATATTTAAAATCTTTAGATTTTTCTTTTAATTATCATATATTTAGTTCTGACAATTTTATTTTATTTGAAAAAATATTATTATTCATCATGATTAAATTAAAAACTACATATCATGCTTAAATCCTAAAAAATTCATATCTTATGATCAAGGTCGGTAAAAATTACAATATATATATTCACGATCCTTGTAAAATTCCCTTAATTACTATGTAATTAGTTCTAAAAATAGTATCCATCCTTTTAAAGAGATGCTATTTTCTAAATTATTAGATTAAATAGAAATCAAGATATGAATTGACACCTACCTGTATGGACGTGATTTATTTTATTTTTCTCGAGATTTGATCTGTACCATGGATCATATTGGCACTACGTCTCAGTCCGTAGACGCAGTCCCACGTTTCACGTTGGTTTCCCGATACACCCTCAACTCTCGGTGACATACGAGCCCTCCGTTGGACATTCCGTTCCTTCGGACTGACAAGTGAGTCATTGGGACCTCTGTAAGTCTCCTCGTAATCTTGGATTCCCTCAAGGCCGACTGAACTGGTTGTATCACAAGAACCCTGGAACCATGTTAGTCATGTCACTCTAAAAACAACATGACACCCGACCCTCATAGAACGCTGTTATGGCGTTTCTGTGAGAGATCTGTCTCTATCCGACTTATAAGGTGCTAATTTGATTAGCGACTACATTGGTTATCGACATTTTCTGTCGTGAGCATGTTGAAGGGGTGACCTTATTGGCGGGCGCTTAGTGTAAAAGTAACTGTATTGTTGAGGCACCAATTCTTTAATGCTTTGTTTAGGGAATGAGTGACCACCACTGTGGGCACGACTTCTTAAATATATGGTGCTCTGACGAGACGCCAATCTCCCATATTTCTTGAATTGTCTCCGTTTTTGTCTGCCATCGTACTAGACTTGTCGAGGTCTATCTTGAATCTCTGTTCAATGAAATCTATCCTATTGTTCGTACATGCTTGATCCTTGAAATTCTTGGCCATTAATATGGAATTAGTCTAGGCAAAATGTCAGGGGCTATGGGTCCCAATAAAATGACATTTTAAATGCTACGGGTCTTGATTTGACCCTATTGGGCGAGGCAAAGTCTAACCGTTTACCGATATACGATGATCGAGTGCTGGCATTCACCACCTATAGTTGTCTATAACTTATTTCCATGAGGGGCGGTCATATCTTCGTGATTTCCCCTTAGCGCATTGGTCAATCCTATGTAGTGCTAGATGTGCAAAAGCTCACGTGATAGTGATGATCGGGAGCAATTGCCATCATAGTAAACCCTTCCACAACTTATTATTCATCATGATAAGATCTTGAATTACCTTATTAGAGGGGCTATCATATTATCGTGACTTCCCCTTAGTGTCTTGGCAAACTCTATATAGTGTTAGTAGAAGTGATTGACTTACTTCTATATTGCTCATCGTGAATGTTCTTGAATTACCTTAATGTTAGTACTCGTTATCTTGCCACAATAGTTCGTGATATGTTTATCTAGTTGACCTCATATCTCTTGATTGTCCTTATAGTTCTTGTTTTTATCCCGCGCCATTATAACTCTTCATTTCTTATACTTTGCATGACTTGCATGAGCATGTTAACATGTAATTCACTTAAAGCTTGCTTGGAGCTTAAGATATTAAGTCCTACTGAGCGTTCGCTCACCCTGCGTTTTCCAATATTTTTTAGGTAATGACCTTAGTGATGACGAGACCGAACATGATGGGCAAGGGTAAGAGTGAAGAGAACTCTGACATCTAGATGAACCGTCTAGTCTGGTTATCTTGCGTCTTATGTCTCATTGTAATTTTCCTTTATTGAGTCTTTTCTTTTATTGGGTCTAATTTGTAATGAACTTATATTTGAAATAAAATTATTACTTCGTTCAATTGTGTTTTGTGGAATGGCTATGCTTTGATCGACTCGACTGTTTAACTGTCACGTTTCGAGCAAACGACACGTTCCGCTGCTATCGGTTCGGGACGTGACACTCTATTTCAGACAAGATCTTTTCTCGATATTAGCATATCTCCATATCTTGTTTGAGCATTTTCATCTTGTTCTCTTTTCTTGTTTGAGAATTTTCATCTTGTTCTCTTTTCAATTTGTTCAAGCTATTGAAACTGTGAATCGTCCCTACCGGTGGTTAGTAGGAAAGCAATCGGAAGTTCTCCGATCTGCGGTGTTGACATCCCTACCGGTGGTTAGTAGGAAGGCAATCGGAGGTTTTTCCGATCTGCAGTTTGGTGCGCTGCACTAGTGGAGCCTCACCTGTTTTGGTGAGGGGTGGACGTAGGACTGGGGATTCAGTCCGAACCACCTTAAAATCCTTTGCGTTGTGGTTTGCTTGTGCGATTGCTTTGTGCTAGATGCATGCTTAGGTTTAATCTTTATATTATTTATTCATCTTGCTAAGAAAATTGTTGTGTGCTATACTAAGCTAGTTATATTCCACTGTAATTCTTTTTATCTAGCTTTAAAGAGGGGTGTTCTGCGAAAAGAGGGGCAGATCTATTCACCCCTCCCCTCTAGATCCGTCATCCACTACTCAACAAATTTCATGAAATCCAAAAATGAGGACATTGTTAAATAGAGAAAAATCTCATGATTTCAAAGTCATGCTCATGCGGGAGTTTCATGATTTGGTTCAATAGATATAAATTTCTGAACATGGTGGCTACTAGTTACGTAACCTTACTATTCATGATTTATAACATGTTCGTAGAATCATGAAGTAGAGACATAAATAGACATGGAAAAATAGCAAGATTGCAAGATCATGCTCATGCAACGATTTCTGAGTTTAATTTCACAGATATGAATTTTTAAACATGGATCAATTTACAAGAAATTGGGACATATTATGAGTAATGACAAACTATACAATCAGTATGTACATGGGGTACTTGACGGAGGTAAGATCATAGATTTACTCACGCAAGAGTTAGTGTTTCAGATAGGCGTAACCTAACATTCCCACTAAGTCTTTTGATATACCCCTGACTTAGGTGACCAGATTGTGGCTATAAAAGGTTTAACTAGCATGCATGTTAACCTATATTAACTACTAGTTAAGCCAGATCTTGAGAACACCTACCTGTTGGTGTGGTTAACGAGGTATAGCCGTGGAATCCTAGCCCTTCATGTCCTCTGCAGACGAGCTCCCAGCCACAGGAATTGGTACGTAGCCTGCACGCGAAGGGAAAAGATTAACATCCCTCTTCTGCAGGTGGAGAAAAAGAAAAGGCACATATAACCTTCTTTTCAGGAATGGCAGGTGGATAGTAAGGTTTCTACGTTGGATGGAGGGAGTTGTTTATAGGAATAATCTCAAGGGTCTATGGGAGACCAGATCTGAAAGCCTTGCTGTGTTGGTTCCCTCCAGGGTCCCTTGCCAGCGGATGTTTGTTGTTCATGGTACTTGCTGCCTCCCAGAGAAATGGCGCCCCAGGAGGTGACTCGGTTTAGATGAATAGCGCCCATGCAAGTGGGCGCTATATCTCCTGCCCCTTATTATTGTTTTTTTTTTGAAATGGTCATGTGAATGGCGTCTGGGGTAGGGGCACCTAATTGAGAATAGCGCCCAGGTCAGGGGCGCTATTTCCCTTTGGTTCATGGCCCCTTCACGTGTTGTGAGGTCTTCAAGTCTTCAAGAGATATAGGTATATATAGTTGATTGGTTGGTAAAGAGAGATATATGTATACTGTGGGCTTTCATACCGTGGGTTGTAGCCCTGTGGCTTGAGAAATTGACGCCCTTGTGTAGAGGCCCTATTTTAGGTGAATAGTAATACGTATGATGACTTTAATTATTACATATTTATATAATGGCCCTCATTGGGTATTCTACCTTTTCATTTGGTCTTCTCATAGAGTTATTTAAGGTTTTATTTACTTGAAAAAAAGTCTATTTCCTTATCATTTTTATCCGGGGTGCTACACCCTTCCCCACTTAAAAGAATTCGGTCCCCAAATTCAATTACATATATGGAGACAAGCAGGGTAAGAAGTACTTACAAACTAGAATAGTTCTGAAAATCTCCTTCTCATAGACTCCTCGGTTTCCCACGTAGCTTCTTGTTCTAAGCATCAATCCCATTGGATTTTCACCATAGGGATAGTCTTACTTCTCAAAACTCAGACTTCTCGGTCGAGGATCTTCATTGGTTTCTGCTTATAGGTAAGGTCCTTCTGTATCACCAAGTCAATGTGGTCGATGACGCGGAGAGGATCGTGCACATACTTCTTCAGCATAGAAATATGGAATACACTGTGCACCTATGATAGTTGTGGAGGCAAGGCAATGCGGTAAGCTACCTCGCCTACTCTTTCCAATACCTCGAATGGGCCAATAAACCTCGGTGTAAGTTTTCCCTTAACACCGAATCTTCTAATACCTCGGCCAGGAGATACCTTGAGAAAAACATGGTCTCTAACTTGAAATTCTAGATCTCTTCTTCTATTGCCAGCATATGACTTCTGCCTGGACTGTGCTATCTTTAGCCTTTCTCGAATGAGGTGTATCTTATCAATTGAATCACTCACCATATCCGGGCCTAGACTTTGTTTTTCACCGACTTCATCCCAGCATATTGGAGATCGACAACTTCTGCCATAGAGTGCCTCGAAAGGTGCCATCTGGATACTGGCTTGATAACTATTATTATAAGCACATTCAGCCAGGGGTAAGTGGTCATGCCAACTACTGCCGAAATCTATAATGTAGGCCCTTAACATGTCTTCAACAACTTGATTTGTCCTTTCTGTCTGTCCATCTGTCTGGGGATGGAAAGCAGTGCTGAAGTTGAGTTTCATCCCCAGAGAGTGTTGTAGACTTTTCCAAAAATGAGAGGTGAAGCGTGGGTCTCGGTGGGATACGATCGACACGATAACTCCATGCAATCTGACCGTCTCCTTGATATACAAGGCAGTAAGGACATCAACCGACCATCGGCTTTTGATAGGCAAGAAATGAGCCGATTTAGTTAGGCGGTCGATAATTATCCAAATTCCATCATGTCCACCTCTAGTCTTGGGCAAGCCCATAATAAAATCCATGCCAATGTCTTCCCACTTCCACTTGGGAATATCTAGTGGATGCAGCTTTCCGGCGGGTTTTTGATGTTCCGCCTTCACTTGTTGACATGTCAGGCAGCGAGATACGAAGTCCGCTACCTCCCTTTTCATATTAGGCTACCAGAAAGTTCTTTTCAAGTCTTGATACATCTTGATGGCTCCAGGGTGGATCGTGTACCTCAATCGATGAGCATCTTCAAGAACCTTCTTCTTCAACTCATGACAGTTGGGTACACATGTCCATTCATGGAATAGTAACCTACCATCAGGTGCCAGCTTGAAATCAAGTCTCTCATCCAGCTTACCTTTTATTTCCACCAGTGTAGGATCTTCTTCTTGTAGCCCTTTAATTTCAGGTAACAAGTCTGGATGTAGACTCATGTGGGATAGAATAATACACCCGTCTTGCTCGTCAGTGATAATATTGAGTTTAGAGAATTCCTCTAATAGCTTCCATTCTTGAATCATGCAACTGGTCAATATTACTCTCGACTTTCGACTGAGGGCTTCAGCTACAGAATTACCCTTACCGGGATGGTACTATATGGTGAAGTTGAAATCCTTGACATACTCGAGCCAACGCCTCTACCGCATGTTTAGTTCCTTCTGGGAAAATAGATATTTGAGGCTTTTGTGATCGGAGTACACGATGAATTATTCTCCGTAGAGGTAGTGTCTCCAGATCTTTAAGGTAAATACCACTGTGGCTAGTTCTAAATCGTGCACCGGATAGTTCTCTTCATGCTTCTTCAGTTGTCGGGAAGAGTATGCAATGGCTCTCCCATTTTGCATCAATACACACCCGAGGCTAATACCAGAAGCATCGGTATATACCTCATGCTTCTCTCCTTCAATTAGCAATGATAAGACTGGAGCAGTGGTCAAGAGATCTTTCAAAGCTTGAAAACTCTTCTCACAGTCGTCCTTCCACTCATAAGGTATTTCCTTGCGAGTCAATCGGGTGAGAGGAATAGCGATTCTTGAGAAGTCCTTGATGAAGTGCCGGTAATAACCAGCTAGTCCCAAGAAACTTCGAATCTCCGTTGCATTTGTTGGTCGCTCTCAATTCTTCATGGCTTCGACCTTTGATGGGTCCACGGAAATTCCGTTCTTCGAAATTATATGGCCCAAGAAGGATACTTCCTCGATCCAGAACTTGCACTTGTTGAATTTGGCATATAATTTGTATTCCCTCAATATCTGCAATGCCTGCTTGAGGTGTTCTTCAGACTTTGAATAAATCAAAATATCATCGATAAAGATCACAATGAACTGGTATAAGTGAGGCTTGAATATGATGTTCATTAACTGCATGAAAGCTGCGGGGACATTTGTTAGTCCGAAAGGCATAACAGTAAATTCGTAATGCCCATACCTGCTTTGAAATGCAGTTTTATTAATATCTTCTTCTTTGATCTTCAGTTGGTGATAATCAGATCGAATATCAATCTTGGAGAAATATTTAGCTCCAGATATTTGGTCGAACAATCCATCAATCCTTGGCAGTGGGTACTTGTTCTTGATTGTAAGGTGGTTTAACTGTAGATAGTCGATGCAGAGTCTCATCGATCTGTCCTTCTTCTTGACGAATAGCACAGGCGCTCCCCATGGGGAAGTACTTGGCCGGATGAAACCTATGTTTAATAGCTCCATTAGTTGTTCCTTTAGCTCTTTCAGCTCAGCAGGAGACATTCTGTAAGGTGCCTTGGAAACAGGTCCAGCACCAGGGACAAGGTCGATGGTGAACGACACCTCCCGCTCTGGGGGTAAACCGGGTAATTCTTTTGGAAAAACGTCAGAAAAATCCCGAACTACGCAGATGTCTTCAAGCTTAAACTCCTCGACGTCCGTGGCGGTTACAAATGCAATGAAAGCCATACATCCTTTGCTTATAAGTTTACTAGCTCGGAGGGCTGATATGAGAGGTGATCTAGCTCGAGGGCTCATGTACACCAGTTCCGAGTAATCCATAAAAGTTATATTGCCATTCCGGCAATCTACAGTTGCTTGGTATGTGGATAACCAATTAGCACCTAGTATGACATCATACACTTCCATATCTAGGCAAATTAGGTCGGCAGGCAGATTATTTCCTTTAACCACAATCTCACAGTTTGGGTAATGATGTGTGAGGTATCGAAGAATAAACTAATTCATGCGTTGAAACTCTTTTATTGGGCTTAATGGGCCCAGTTTAATGGGCTTGGTCATTTTTATAAGCTTTTAGAAGCTAGATAGGGCATATGTGCAATGTTGCTTATATTAAGGCCTTATTGCAATTAAAAATTTTATAACAAAAAAATAACACAAAAATCATTTTAATTTTTTTTTGTGAAAACTTCCTCTCTCTCCCTCTCTCTTTCTCTCCCACGCATGCCCCTCCCCTCCTTCGTGCCTCCGGTGGTTTGACCACCCCGGGGTTTTGCAGGAATTGCAAGAGGCAACCTTGGCGAGCTTAGGGCGTGGGTGGAGTGGCGGTGTCGCCATGGAGGCGAGCCATGGAGTGTGGAGGTTGGGAATCCCAAGTGTGCAGCTCGGTTTCTTCGTGAAGAACGGCGAGGAATCGGCACTTTCTTCTTAAACCAAGTAGGGGTATGGCTTCCTTACCTCCTTAGGATTGTTTCCCCATCCATTGACATGCTAATGGGGGGGCTATATGAACATCGTCATTATGTTTTAAAAGCATGAACTTTGTCATTTATATTTTTGATCCATTCATGGCCATAGTCTTATGTTTTTGGGTGTGAAAGCATTAGTTTTGGGCATGTATGGTAGGTTTCTACCCATATTTTTGGGTTTCCCATCGATTGGGAGGGAACTCAATTGAGTTACCCACGGTTCGGGTCCTCTGGACGACATGCGGTCGTTCCAGGGACCGTTTTATGTTGGTGTAAGGGGGTGGACCTTAGCGGTCTCACCCCAGACCGTTTAGTGTAAATGGCGGTCCTTCGACCGACCGTTTGTGGACCTTAGCGGCCCAGTAAATGACCCCTAAGCCCCTTTGACCCGGTAAGGCGGTGCGAGCCTAGCGGCCCCGTCCTAGACCATTTTCCATCATTTGGCGGTCAGTCGTGCGACCGTTTTCTATTCTATTTAATATATATGAAGTGTTCCTAGCTAAACGGTCAGGGTAAAGACTGTTTGGGTCAATGTAGCGACCAATCGTTCGACCGCTTACCAGATCCTTGCGGCCCTGTGCTAGACCGTTTAGTCCTGTAGCATATCAATTATATCATGTTCATTTAATTATGCATTCAACGATGCATGTTCGCCATGTTTAGATATTTTTACAAACTGTGGCACATTTTTATATCCCAATAGAAATATTTTCTCTTTCCTTGTGATGGAACCACTAGTCGTAGCCCGACGACCTTTAGTGTCGACCCACTTGGGAGAGGTGGCGGGGTAATCTCGATATACGGTTTTTAAACTGATTTCCGTGGGCCCCCTTGCTTGGCAGTAGCGTCCTAGTGGGGGGAAAAATTAGCTAGAGGCCTGGCTCAAGGCATTGAGCTTGTGTGTGCACACGTGGTCAGGGGCATGAACTGACACTGACGAGTGTGACCCTGACTAGTTCTTGACCTTGGTTACTGTTACGTGTCTCACTTGCCGCGTTCCAGGCGAGTGGAGATACCCGAGACGCAGTATAAGTCGTCAGTGGATGCGTCATGTCTTCTTTCTAGTGGTCCTCTCTTTCTCCTATCACTTGGAAATGATGGAAATGTTGAATTTTCATTCTATTGGTAGATTATGATTCTCATGTTTAATTATTCGTTTGAATATTAAATGGCATTTAAGTTAGCTGTCTTTATTTGTTCATATACTTGTACAACTTTATTAACTGTTATTTTTCTTATGCCATTGCATCATTAATTACTTTTATAGGTTTAGCTGCGAGGTAGAGATCTGCGTGAACCCTACTGAGTCTATGTTGTGAGACTCACCCTTTCCTTTCCAGGTGAGCAGCAGTAGCAGTCCACTGGTGGTTCTCGTGCTTTTGACGGTAGGTTGTAGGTGCCAGCAGTTGTCTGTCTGTCTTTATTTCCTTTTTGATCGGGCTATGCCCCATGTAGTTGTTTCTTTTGACTTCTGTACAGTGTTTAGAGTTGTAATGTATGGATCTGGACTATTATATAAATATATCACTCTGTTATTGTCAATTGCTTCCGCTTAAAATTACTATTTTATAATGCGCATGTAATTCCAGTTCATTATGCACCTTCTCAACCGATCCTCTCAACCCTTACGGGGCCTCATCAGCCTCTTGGGTGGCGTCTCCGAGTTCTTGGTATCAATTTATCGGTATCCGGATCTCCGGGTCGTTACACTGAGAGACATCAGGGAGGCAGTTGCAAAGGCTACTCGAGTGATGGGATTGAAGCTGGAGCAACTGGTTCCTTTGCCATTGACTCCCTTCGTGGCTTTAGGTGGGACACTTTCTTAAGTATATTGTCTCAGTCTTACTTTTTTGTATGTATGACTGAGATGTTGTCTATTGATGTATTTCTTGGGCAGGTTCCCCAGTAGGGGAAGATCATCCCTCCGGGGAGGCATCTTCTGGGAGCAGAGACGGGGGTCTTCAGCCTAGGTGGATGTCACGTCCCCAGCGCGGAAGATACTCGGATACGTGACGCGTCTATATAGATCATATCGTTAGAGCGATAAAATTTGACATACATAATTACTGAGTGCGCAAAAGACTAATAAAAATCTAAATGATCCCTATAGTCCAAAGTGATAATTAGTTGATTAACAAAGGAGATAAAGATAGTCCATGACAATTCCAAATTAAAAATCCAACACTAGGCTGCATGCCTTAACACGGTTTAGACAACTAAACTGACATACTGGAAATACAAGGTAAGACTCAAATAACTTCAAAGACGCGACTAGCTAATGATAGGCGATTGGCGTTCTAGCACTCTTCACTCGGTCTCAATCCCATTCTTGTCGCTATCCGAATCACCTGAAAATGTTAGAGAGCAACTGGATGAGCGAATCGCTCAATAGGAATTACATCTCAAGTTCGAGCAATCTTTAAGTGATTTACAAGTTACATGTATTACCAGTATAGTTATGCATGATGTACGAGTAAGAAAATCAGGTATACAGGTAAATCTATGCATGATGAACAATAAGAGAGCAAGAACTGTATGGAGAGAGAGTATCACATGAATTCCAATAAAATGTTTCATTAAGGAAACTAGCAAGAAATTTACAAGTAATTGTGCAAGTCTTTCCAAGGAGATGATAATCAATATTCAAGCAAGTCCCTTTCAAGAAGGTAATAATCAATGATCAAGCGAGTAATCTCAAGCTCATATATATAATAACAAGTAATGCAATGGAATTGGCTATTTCATTCAAGCAAGTAATTACCCTTTTTCGGGTCATGCGAGTCAAGTCAAGCAAGTAGAGAGAGAGAGAATAAGCGTGGAATGTCTTAAGTCAAGTCAAGCAAGTACTTTCGCCCTTCTGCGGGCCTCAAGTCAAGTATTGCCCATTCTGGGCCACACAAGTCAAGTATTGCTCATTCTGGGCCAAACAAGTCAAGTCAAGCAAGTAGTTCGGTGCAATGCCAAACACCGTAGTCAATAAACTCCCATGGGCACAAGTACCTTCGGGCGCTCCTCCCAGGACGAGACCGGGCTCTATATGCACAGCATTTCATATATGTTTTTTGACATCCACTCTCATTTGGAGCCAATATAGAATTTCAAGGGTTGCCATTGTAAGAGTATAAGGTAGAGTCCAGGAATAGAGTTCAAAGGCATATATGATGCAGGAACATGTACTAGGGTTATATCAATACGAATCACGAGACAAATTAGTAATCGGAACGAAGATTGGCAGCTAACAGACTGAATTTGGCGCTTGGGGGTTGTAGACACGCTAAAATTGACATTACAGTGAGTACATCTCATATTACCTCATAATATCCCAATTTGACTCTCAAATTGACCTTGTTTGAGTGGTTTTTCTCACTTTTCTTGAGTTTCTCACCTTTTTATACTTTTCCCTATTTTTCCCTATTTTTCTGTATTTTCTGGGTATGTTTCTCCATTTTTCCAGATTTTTAAAGAATTAGCGGCAAGGGGGAGGCGCTATTTCAAAAAAATAAAAATAATAACAAATACAAATGGAAATGACGCCTCTTTGGGGTGTCTTCGTTTAAATCAGGAATGAGTTTCAGTTATATCCCATTCTCTAATTCTTTTGCCCTTTTTGAGGCATTTTGATGGCCTTTCGGGTTCCAGAAAAATATGAAAAAAAAATATTTGGAATCGTCTCAACAAGAAGCACTTTCACCAGGAAAATCAGAAAATAAAAAAATCGGAAACGAATTAACGACATAGGGGGTGGGCGCTATTTTCAAATAAAAAATAACAAAAGTAAATAACATCCCTCTAAGGGGTCTTCATTTAATTAAAGTCACCCCGGGTGTCGCTAATTGAAGAATTGAAGTCTTCCGGGGTGTCGCCATTCAATGAATTTGGGGTGATTTACACCGGACATATACATTCTGTGACTCAAAATACTATTCATACACTATTCATACCGTAAAAATTTCTCAGAAACAGAAAGCAAGGATACGAACAGGTAGAGAAAATTCTCGAAAGTTCAGAATCATGCTCATGCAAAATTGTTGGGTTTCGCTATTCAATAAATTGGGGTGATTTACACCGGAAAGGTACATTCGGTGACTCAAAATATTATTCATATACTATTCATACCGTAAATGTTTCTCAGAAACAAAAAGCAAGGATATGAATAGGTAGAGAAAATTCTCGGGAGTTCAGAATCATGGTCATGCAAAATTGTTGGGTTTCTCTATTCAATAAATTGGGGTGATTTACACTGGGCATGTACATTCTTTGACTCAAAATACTATTCATATACTATTCATACCGTAAATGTTTCTCAGAAACAGAAAGCAAGGATATGAACGAGTAGAGAAAATTCTGCGGAGTTCAGAATCATGCTCATACAAAATTGTTGGGTTTTGATTCCATAGATATAAAATTTCTAATGAGGTGTTTATATTTTTTTCAAAAATGGAATTGCCATCCCCTCAAGGTGTCTTCATGTAATTGAAGACAACTAGGGGTGTCGCTATTTGATGTAAAGGCTCTGGTCAATTGGCGCCCCTCTGCAGTGTCTTCAATTAATTGACGTCACTGCGGAGAGTCACCAATTTGGCCGTTTTCAAGTGAGTCATGCTTCGCATCAGAGAGGTACATTCTGAGATACAAGTTACTATTCATATTTTCAAAGTTTCTCCAAATCATGAAGCAAGGACTTGGGCAGGTAGAGAAAAATAGCGGGATCACAGAACTATTTTCATGCGAGAATTTTATGGTCTGGTTCAATAAATATAAATTTCTGAACACGGTGGTTAGTTACTATTCATATTTTGAAAGTTTCTCCGAATCAGGAAATAAGGACATGGGCATGTAGAGAAAAATATCAGGATCACAGAACTATTTTCATGCGAGAATTTTATGGTCTGGTTCAATAAATATAAATTTCTGAACACGGTAGTTAGTTACTATTCATATTTTCAAAATTTCTCCGAATCAGGAAATAAGGACATGGGTAGGTAGAGAAAAATATTGAGATCACAGAACTATGTTCATGCTAGAATTTTATGGTCTGGTTCAATAGATATAAATTTCTGAACATGGTGGCTACTAATCACGTACTTATTGTTCATGATTTATAACACATTCACAGAATCAGGAAGCAAGGACATAGATCGACATGAAAATTTGCAGGATTGTACGATCATGCTCATGCAACAATTTCTGAGTTTAATTTCATATATATCAATTTTAAAACATGGATTAATTTACAAGAATCGGGACATATTATGAGTATAAACCGTGTGCTATACAGGGGGTACTTGGCGGAGAATCTACTCACGCAAGATTTAGTGTTTCAGATAGGCGTGGCCTAACCTTCCCACTAAGCCTTTTGATATATCCCTGACTTAAATGACCAGATTTAACTAGCATGCATGTTAACCTATATTAAGTACTAGTTAAGCCAGATCTTGAGAACACCTACCTTTTGACGTGATTACGATGATAGAATAGAAATCTAAGGATGAAGCCACCAGTTCTCCGCCGTCGTAAAGCTCCAGCAGCAGGACGTAGACTTCACGTCTTCCCAGGGAAAGAAGGGAAATATTCCCTTCTGCGAGCAGCACTGATGATGGCAGTAGCCTCTGCCAGTGCTATGGAGGGAATTAGTTATAGGAAATGCAGAGCATGGGTTTATTGCCTTGCGGGTCCGGTTGAGGAATAAGATCCTAGATCATTGCTGTCTGTGGTGCTTTGCCAGCTAAATGAGGTTGTTCGTGTCTCAACCTTCTAGAAGCACAGATGAAATGACGCCCTTGTAAGGGGACGTCCATTAATCTAGGTGGTCCTATTCATGTAAATGACGCCTCTTCATGAGGGCGTCTATTTTAGACAAAACTGTCACTTTCACGTGTTGGCCTTCATGGTGTATATATATATATATTAATACTATAGTGGGATGGTGGCCCCAAGGGAAATGGTGCATGTCCATAGGGCCTTCAATTTGTTGAATGGCGCCCTAGTAAGGGGCGCCCATTCTCTTGGTGGTGGAAAAGAAACCCCACTTACGTACAACCCATGTGTTGGCATAAAGTTGGCTTGTACATTTATATACTAGTCCTCTTATGGTTTGGTTCTTTATATAAGAACTCCATGTGGAATTCTTTAAGAAAAAGTTCACTACCTACTTCCCATGATGGCATAAAGTGGTGTTGGGTTGTACATTTATATACTAGTCCTCACAAGATATGGTTCTTTATATAAGGCATTCATGTAAGATTCTTTAGGAAGAAGTTTGATTTCTCCATTGCTTCATTGGGAGTGCTACACCCTCCCCCACTTAAAAGAATTTGGTCCCCAAATTCAACTGTATATATGGAGATAGGAAGGATGCAAAGTACTTACAACTAGAATAACTCCAGAAATCTTTTCTTCATATACTCTTCAGTCTCCCATGTAGCATCTTGTTCTAAGTACCGATTCCATTGAATTTTCACCATAGGGATCGTCTTGTTCCTTAGAACTCGAACTTCTCGGTCGAGGATCTTCATTGGCTTCTGCTCATAAGTAAGGTCCTTTTGTATCACTAAGTCATTGTTGTCAATGACATGAAAAGGATCGTGCACGTATTTCTTCAGCATAGAAACATGAAATACATTATGCACTTCTGATAGTTGCGGAAGTAGGGCGATGCGATAAGCCACCTCGCCTACTCTTTCCAGCACTTCGAATGGACCAATAAACCTTGGTGTTAGTTTTCCCTTAACACCGAATCTTTTAATGCCTCGGTCGGGAGATACCTTGAGAAAAATATGATCTCCGACTTGAAATTCCAGATCTCGTCTTTTGTTGTCAACATAGGATTTGTGCGTGGACTGTGCTATCTTTAGCCTTTCTCTAATGAGGTGTATCTTCTCGGTAGAATCTCTTACCATATCTGGGCCTAGAATTTATTTTTCACCAACTTTATCCCAGTATATTGAAGATCGGCAACTCCTGCCATACAGTGCCTCAAAAGGTGCCATTTGTATACTGGCTTGATAGATGTTATTATATGTAAATTCGGCTAGGGGTAAGTGGTCATGCCAGCTTCAGCCGAAGTCTATAATGCATGCTCTCAACATATTTTCCACAACTTGATTTGTCCTTTCGGTCTGTCCATCTGTCTGGGGATGGAAAGCAGTGCTGTAATTGAGTTTCGTCCTCAGAGAGTGTTGTAGACTTTTCCAGAAATGAGAGGTAAAGCGTAGGTCTCAGTCGGATACAATCGACATGGGAACTCCATGCAATCTAACTATCTCCTTAATATACATGGCAGCAAGTACATCAACTGACCATCAGCTTTTGATGGGTAAGAAATGGGCCGATTTAGTTAGTGTCATGTCCCGAGCCTTTAATTACAGCGGAAGACTCGCTCGGGGAGCGTAAACAGCCGGCATGGTAAGCCTCTTGCAAGCAAGAATCAATCAGAGCGCAAGACAATCACATAAATAAATGCAATTGTACAATAATATTCAAACTCCAACTTTATTTCATAAATGATCAATATTCAAGATACAATCACTAATTTGATTTCCATTCTACTAGACTCAAGAAATAGGAAAATTACATTGACTCAATCTAGACACTTTAACTTCCTAAGTCTTCACTCTCATCTTTATAACACTTTCACTCGCTTCCGGATCCACTACTAGTATAGCCCGAATCCGAATCTGAACTATTTCCATCTCCTGAAAAATATTAGAAAATAGGTCATGAGCACACTTGCCCAGTATGTATCTTCGCATCAACATGAAGGCACTATTTAAGTAATTATCATTTTTGCTCTAAAGAAATAAGGTAAAATCATGCAATGCGAATCCATCATGCGATCAAATCAATAGAAACAAGATAACCATGTAAGATAGAATGATCAAGAATGAGCTAGCAAGAATATAACAAGAACATGATATTGGCCTTCCATGAACAAGAATGTAACGAGATTGTACTAGCAAGCCACATATTCCTCACTTTAGCATCTTATGCTTAAGAGCAAGTGCTTCGTGAATTTCTGTGGAATATCAAGCAAGAATGTCATGTCGTGCCGTGGATCTTCACTTATTTATAGAAATAGTACTCCCAGCGTAATGCGACGCCAGTAGCATCATACCCCATGGTTTATAAAATAGTATGTTTCCGGCAATCAGCCGAGGGGACTAGCATAGAGCCCTTGAACACAATCAGTGCTCGATCGCATCTTCAGTTATAAATTAAGCTACTTCCACGCAGTATAACAGTAAAGTATGGCCAAGAATATAGCACTTCCAATAATTCCATGATAACAATAATCAATGAATGAATGCTTCAATTTTGAATATATGAGATCAAGAATGATATTTGAACTAAGTTATGCTTATAGAATAAATCGACAGCATAACGGTATTTTCCTTAACTTCCATTTCTTTTAGATCAATTTAAGCAATATGACAAGTTCTAGATCATCAAGGTTTGTCTAGAATCATTGGAATATCAACCCTTGGTCAAACCTTGGGTTAACATAAACAAGCTATGTAACGGTCATATGCTGGGCCGTTACATTATGTAACGCGCCAGTAATGGGCCGTTACAGTGATCCGAGTCCAGAAAGATAAAAATAGACTCAGAGGAATGTGACGGTCTGGCACTGGGCCGTTACGTGAGCCTGACGGTCCAGTTCAAGGCCGTTACATTTCAAGAATCAAAACCACGATAGAGTGTTCTAATTAATGGGCTTTCATTGGTACAACCAACTCGGCGTCCTAGTGGGAATCCCAGGCTCGCGGAGAATTACGGAGGCCTTGAAACAATGATTTCCTAGTCCATTGGAAGGATTATCCAATAGAGAGGTCCTCATGTCCAAGATTGTGTTCCTATAGTGCAAAGTGTGAACTAATGACAACATACCGGAATATGTGCCATGTACTTATAGAATTGACTCTATTGACAGAGAGAGATATGTATAATCAATGTGAAAATCATGATAAAAACTCCGTCAATACAATGTTAAAAAGTCATGCTTTATAGTACAAAACTATAGAATTTGGTTTAACATAACTTAAGTAGAAGTGATGACAAAACATGCAATACCTATCATGAATAATCAAATATCCTTAAAATCACATGATTAGGTTTAAAACTTAGGTAACTAGGTTTTAACCATAATAAGATTGGCAGGTTGTATTCAGTCATAGGGTTGACAGAACACAGGATATAACGGTCTGGAGATGGGGCGTCACAGTGAAAGTGACGGTCAGGACCCAACCGTTACATGATTGTAACGCGTCTGTCCAAGCGCGTTAGAAACATCAGTGCAATTCAAATACTACAGAGTTTGTAACGGTCTGTCGTAGGGCCGTTACTTCAAAGTGACGGTCCTATGCTAGTGCGTTACAGTATCTGCTAATAGAAAACAATCATAGAAACTAAGAGATCAACTCACATCATGTCTTTTATCAAAACATGATGAGCTTCTAGTCATGTTAACGAAGTAAGGCCATCTACATGCATAGGTAATCATGAATAGATGAATAGTCATGTTTTAATTCTTAATTTGGCTAAGAGGTGCATGATGTGCATAGAACAAATAAAACATGAAATCAATGCTCTATAATGCATGGAATTCAATCAAACCAGAGGGATTTTAGTCCTATCATGTTGTTTTTGCCGTTCATGAGATAACCTACCTCTTACTTAGACTGTAGTTTCTGAATTTGGTTGAGAACCTTGCCCTAGATCCCTTCCTTCTCTTGTGACTTTTTCAGCAACTTCTTTAGGCTCTAACTCCACGCCCTCTTGACCTAAAGATGTGAAATTCGGAGGGGAGTTAGTCTAAAGTATTGTAAACAAATTATTCTAAAGAACTTACCTGAGATAATGACTCCTTACCTTGCTTCTTTACGTCCAAAAAGTAAGGGTCGCACAGTTCAGAACTATGCCCTATTTATAGAGTTTAGGCTAGGGTTTGAGGATTAGATCGAGTTTAGAGTCCTTATTTCATCAAATCCTAATCTCTAAGAGTCCTTAGAGTTTTTACAATCCTTCCCAAGTCGATCCATAGTGGATAGGAACATCAAGTTCCAATCTTTCATGAGTCCCTTCACTTACGGAACTAACAGGAATGTAACGGTCGAGTGCCCATGCGTTACATGGCTGTGGCGGTCTTACGATAGACCGTTACAGTCATCGTAGCTTAGAGTTTCAATTTATAAAAACTCTTTTGTTAATTATCCAAATCATTATCTTATATTATTAGTATTTATCCTTAATATTCGTGGATAGGCTTAAATACCTTCTAGAATATGGGCCAAACCTAATGGTCTAGGTCCTAAACCCTTTTGGACTTCAATTAAGTGGGTTGGGTTAATTGATTAACACAATTTTGGCCTTATATTGATTATTTAGCCCAATTAATGCCAGAATATTATTTAAATAACTAGAAATTACTTTTATAAATTTTGGGGCTCTACACCCTCCCCCACTTAGAAGAATTTGGTCCCCAAATTCAATTCATGGATTGAGGAGAGTGTACTTACAATTAAATAATTCCGGGAATCTTTTCTTCATAGCTGATTCGATTTCCCATGTTGCTTCATAAGGCCATGCTTTCTTCCATTGAATCTTCACCATAGGAATGACCTTATTTCTGAGTTGACGTACTTCTCGTTCCAAAATCTTCATTGGCGTTTGTTCATATGTCAAGTCCTTCTGAATCTCTAGATTGTCATAAGTGATAATGTGATCTGGATCATACACATACTTCTTCAGCATCGAGACGTGAAATACGTCATGAACTCCTGCTAACTGTGGTGGCAAAGCCAATTTATAAGCCACTTCACCGATCCTTTCGAGGATTTCAAATGGACCGATAAATCTTGGAGTTAGCTTTCCTTTAATGCCAAATCTTCGAATACCACGACCCGGAGAAACCTTTAGATATACATGTTCTCCTACTTGAAATTCCAAGTCGCGCCTTCGATTGTCAGCATAAGATTTCTGCCTATCTTGTGCCATTTTCATCCTTTCCTGAATGAGCTTGATTTTCTCTGTAGAATCCCTGATTAAATCGGGGCCTAGAAATTACCTTTCCCCTATTTCATTCCAACATATTGGTGATCGACAACTTTTCCCATATAGAGCTTCAAAAGGTGCCATTTGTATGCTTGCTTGATAGCTGTTGTTATATGCAAATTCTACCAAAGGCAAGTGATCATGCCAACTTCCTCCAAAATCAATGACACAAGCCCTGAGCATATCTTCTACCACTTGATTTGTCCTTTCTGTTTGACCATCAGTTTGTGGATGGAAAGCGGTGCTAAAATTCAATCTAGTCCCAAGTGAATGTTGTAGGCTCTTCCAGAATTGTGATGTGAATCAGGGATCTCTATCTGATACAATAGCGACAGGGACTCCATGTAACTTGACAATTTCTTTTATGTATAGTGCTGCTAGAATATCTACAGACCATCGACTTTTTATTGGTATAAAATGTGCAGATTTAGTCAATCGGTCTATAATTACCCATATTCCATCGTGTCCACCTCTTGTCTTAGGTAGTCCCATAATGAAATCCATTCCTATGCTCTCCCATTTCCATTCCGGATACTTAAGGATGTAATTTACCTGCGGGTCTGAAATGTTCCGCCTTCACTTGTTGACATGTGAGACACCGAGATACGAAGTCAGCTACTTCCTTCTTCATATTGGGCCACCAAAAGTTTCTTTTGAGATCCTGATACATTTTTGTACCTCCTGGATGAATGGTATACTTTGATTTATGTGCTTCTTCTAAGATCAATTTCTTTGTATCTTCATGATCGGGTATACACATTCGGCCCTTGAATAGCATTCTTCCATCTTCGGATATAGAAAAATCGGTCTTTGTTCAATATTGGCCTTAATTTCCAGTAAAATTGGGTCATCCTCTTGTAACTTGGCCAAATCCTCAATCAATGTTGGTTGAGCTCGGATATTTGCCATGAAATAATTATCTTCCTTAATGTCAACATCTAGATTCAATTGAGCAAATTGAGGAACAAGGTTAGTCATACTAATCATGAGACTTGATAACATACCAATTGGTTTCCTGCTGAGTGCATCTGCTACAGCATTTGCCTTGCCAGGGTGATATTGAATAGCGAAATCGAAGTCTTTAAGATATTCCAACCATCTCCTCTGCCTCATGTTAAGCTCTTTTTGAGAAAATAAATATTTCAAACTCTTATGGTCCGAATAGACAGTGAACTTTTCTCCATAAAGATAATGACGCCAAATTTTAAGGCGAAAATAACTGCTGCTAATTCCAAATCATGTACAGGATAATTTTCTTCGTGACGTTTCAATTGTCTTGAAGAATAGCAAATCACCTTTCCATCTTGCATAAGGACACATCCTAAGCCAATTCCAGATGCATCCGTATATACTTCGAATCCAGCACCCTCTATTGGTAATGACAAAACAGGGGCTGTTGTAAGATGATTCTTAAGATTTTGAAAACTCTTTTCACAGTCCTTCGACCAGATAAAAGGATTTTCTTTTCTGGTAAGTCTAGTTAAAGGAACCGCGATCTTTGAAAAGTCCTTTATGAACCTTCTATAATAACCTGCTAGACCCAAAAAGCTTCTAACTTCAGATATAGTCGTTGGTCGGCTCCAATCTCTGACAGCTTCTACCTTAGAAGGGTCCACAGCAATACCTTCTTTTGAAATAATGTGGCCTAGGAATGAGACTTCCTTGAGCCAGAATTCACACTTATTGAGTTTGGCATAAAGTTTATGTTCTCTAAGTGTTTGCAAAGCTATCCTTAGGTGTTCTTCATGTTCTTCTTTTGTCTTGGAGTATATCAGGATATCATCGATGAAGATGACGATGAACTGATCTAAATATGGCTGGAAGACACTGTTCATAAGTTGCATGAATGCTGCTGGGGCATTAGTTAACCCAAACGGCATTACCACGAATTCATAGTGGCCATAACGACTTCGAAAAGCTGATTTGTAAATGTCCTCTTCTTTGATTCTAAGCTGATGATAACCTGATCTTAGGTCAATCTTAGAAAAATATTCTGCTCCCGAAAGCTGATCGAAGAGCTCATCAATACGCGGCAATGGGTATTTGTTCTTGATTGTAAGTTGATTCAATCGCCGGTAGTCAATGCATAACCTGAGAGAACCATCCTTCTTCTTGACAAATAGAACCGGCGCACCCCAAGGGGATGTGCTAGGTCTGATAAAACCCTTATCTAGAAGTTCTTGTAATTGCTTCTTTAATTCCTTGAGTTCTGTGGGGGACATCCTGTAAGGGGCTATAGAAATTGGTGTTGCACCTGGAATGAGTTCAATGGTAAAGTTTACTTCCCTCTCGGGCGGTAAATTAGGTAGTTCAGATGGGAATACGTCCGGGAATTCATTTGCAATAGGAATGTTTGCTAGGATAATTTCCTTAGATTCGGTGACAATGACTGAAGCAAGAAAAGCTTTACATCCTTGCGAGATAAGTTTGCAAGCGTGTAGAGAAGAAATAATGGTAGGATGCTTCTTGTATTTGATGCCAAGAAATGAAAATCTTGGAAGACCGGGCTTTCGAAAAGATATAATCCTATTTCGGCAGTTGATGTAATCATCATGGTCTACAAGCCAATCTACCCCTAAAATGGCATCATAACCTTTCATATCAAGGCATACTAAGTTTGCGGGGAGATTGTGTCCTTCTACCACTACCTCACAATCAGGATAATAGTTGGTAAGCTTAGTTCCAGATCCTAAAGGTGTAGTAATAGCGAGATCTGAAGGTAGGGGAACTGATGCAGTTGGTAAGGTTTTTGCAAAAGTGGTGGAGATAAAAGAATGAGAAGCACCAGTATCAAATAGCACGAATGCAGGACGAGAACAGATTTGAAGAGTACCTTCCATGAGCCCATCATTTTGATCCCTGGGCGCTTCTTCTTCATCTATAACTGCATTGAGGTGAGCCTGCCTCCTACGTCCTCCATTATTTGGTTGGTCTTTCATAAGGGGGCAATCTGGCACACGATGCTCCCTACTCCCACAACGCAAACAAGCACCTAGGCGCTTCCAGCATTCTTCAGCCGAGTGGCCGAATTTCTCACAAAAGGTGCACGCCGAGGCGACTTGCTCCTTTTCTTCCTTCACCTTTTTACTACTCTTTTGAGAACTTCCACCGTTCCCGTTCCTTGATCTTTTCTTATTATCACGGCTTTTGTATGGTTCTGTGATGCTGAACCTTTCCTTTTTATAATACCGATCAGAGCGCCGGCTAGATTCTTCTCCCTTTCCTTTCAACCTTTCGACCTTCTCTAAGGTCCTCTCGCATAAATATGCCCTTTGAACCATCTCCGCATAAGTGCGGATATTCTGTGTCCCCAGTTGTTGAATGAAACTGGGTCGTAACCCGTCCATAAATCGGTTTACTTTTAATAAGTCTGTACTAATCAAATGTGGTGCATATGGTGCTAGTCTTGAAAACTGTAACTCATATTCTGCCACGGATATCATCCCTTGACGAAGGGAGGCAAACTCCATAGCCTTCCTTTCCTTTACATGCTCGGAGAAATATTTAGCACGGAATAAAGTGAGAAAAACGTTCCATGTATGTGGCGCATCGGCTGGAGGTGCCGGAATCGATTTCCACCAAGTGCGAGCATCCTTGTTTAATTGGAACGTAGCTAGATGGACCTTCTCCTGATCAGTGCATTGAATAACATCAAATATCCTATTCATCTCGTCGATCCAATTTTCTGCTTCGTCTGGATTGGAAGATCCATAAAAATGCGGAGGATTTAGACTCCGGAAATTACGATGAAGGTCTCCTGCCCTTGCCCCCGCACCACCTTGTGCTATAGTTTGCAGTGCCTAGGTGAGGCCGGCAACAGTTTGTTGCATACCGTCCCAATCTACACGATGAGCGATGATAAGAATAATAAGGTATCTGAGAGAAAATAACAACTTCTTATTTCTCATGAAATTGGAATGAATCAAAAAAATTCTTAAAGTTAATTAGCTATCTTATCCTGGGTTCTACCCAATCCTCACATGGGTGTGGAATTTTTCCTTAGTTCATAGGTAGGGGTCCTTAACCTTGGACTTATCCTATGACATGACTCTTTTCCTTAAGTCTTGAGACTTAGGCTCTGATACCAACTTAACTGTCACGTCCCGAGCCTTTAATTACAGCGGAAGACTCGCTCGGGGAGCGTAAACAGCCGGCATGGTAAGCCTCTTACAAGCAAGAATCAATCAGAGCGCAAGACAATCACATAAATAAATGTAATTGTACAATAATATTCAAACTCCAACTTTATTTCATAAATGATCAATATTCAAGATACAATCACTAATTTGATTTCCATTCTACTAGACTCAAGAAATAGGAAAATTACATTGACTCAATCTAGACACTTTAACTTCCTAAGTCTTCACTCTCATCTTTATAACACTTTCACTCGCTTCCGGATCCACTACTAGTATAGCCCGAATCCGAATCTGAACTATTTCCATCTCCTGAAAAATATTAGAAAATAGTTCATTAGCACACTTGCCCAGTAGGTATCTTCGCATCAACATGAAGGCACTATTTAAGTAATTATCATTTTTGCTCTAAGGAAATAAGGTAAAATCATGCAATGCGAATCCATCATGCGATCAAATCAATAGAAACAAGATAACCATGTAAGATAGAATGATTAAGAATGAGCTAGCAAGAATATAACAAGAACATGATATTGGCCTTCCATGAACAAGAATGTAACGAGATTGTACTAGCAAGCCACATATTCCTCACTTTAGCATCTTATGCTTAAGAGCAAGTGCTTTGTGAATTTCTGTAGAATATCAAGCAAGAAGGTCATGTCGTGCCGTGGATCTTCACTTATTTACAGAAATAGTACTCCCAGCGCAATGCGACGCCAGTAGCATCATATCCCATGGTTTATAAAATAGTATGTTTTCGACAATCAGCCGAGGGGACTAGCATAGAGCCCTTGAACACAATCAGTGCTCGATCGCATCTTCAGTTATAAATTAAGCTACTTCCACGCAGTATAACAGTAAAGTATGGCCAAGAATATAGCACTTCCAATAATTCCATGATAACAATAATCAATGAATGAATGCTTCAATTTTGAATATATGAGATCAAGAATGATATTTGAACTAAGTTATGCTTATAGAATAAATCGACAGCATAACGGTATTTTCCTTAACTTCCATTTCTTTTAGATCAATTTAAGCAATATGACAAGTTCTAGATCATCAAGGTTTGTCTAGAATCATAGGAATATCAACCCTTGGTCAAACCTTGGGTTAACATAAACAAGCTATGTAACGGTCATATGCTGGGCCGTTACATTATGTAACGCGCCGGTAATGGGCCGTTAAAGTGATCCGAGTCCAGAAAGATAAAAATAGACTCAGAGGAATGTGACGGTCTGGCCCTGGGCCGTTACATGAGCCTGACGGTCCAGTTCAAGGCCGTTACATTTCAAGAATAAAAACCACGATAGAGTGTTCTAATTAATGGGCTTTCATTGGTACAACCAACTCGGCGTCCTAGTGGGAATCCCAGGCTCGCGGAGAATTACGGAGGCCTTGAAACAATGATTTTCTAGTCCATTGGAAGGATTATCCAATAGAGAGGTCCTCATGTCCAAGATTGTGTTCCTATAGTGCAATGTGTGAACTAATGACAACATACCGGAATATGTGCCATGTACTTATAGAATTGACTCTATTGACAGAGAGAGATATGTATAATCAATGTGAAAATCATGATAAAAACTTCGTCAATACAATGTTAAAAAGTCATGCTTTATAGTACAAGACTATAGAATTTGGTTTAACATAACTTAAGTAGAAGTGATGACAAAACATGCAATACCTATCATGAATAATCAAATATCCTTAAAATCACATGATTAGGTTTAAAACTTAGGTAACTAGGTTTTAACCATAATAAGATTGGCAGGTTGTATTCAGTCATAGGGTTGACAGAACACAGGATATAACGGTCTGGAGATGGGACGTCACAGTGAAAGTGACGGTCAGGACCCAGCCGTTACATGATTGTAACGCGTCTGTCCAAGCGCGTTAGAAACATCAGTGCAATTCAAATACTACAGAGTTTGTAACGGTCTGTCGTAGGGCCGTTACTTCAAAGTGACGGTCCTATGCTAGTGCGTTACAGTATCTGCTAACAGAAAACAATCATAGAAACTAAGAGATCAACTCACATCATGTCTTTTATCAAAACATGATGAGCTTCTAGTCATGTTAACGAAGTAAGGCCATCTACATGCATAGGTAATCAGGAATAGATGAATAGTCATGTTTTAATTCCTTAATTTGGCTAAGAGGTGCATGATGTGCATAGAACAAATAAAACATGAAATCAATGCTCTATAATGCATGGAATTCAATCAAACCAGAGGGCTTTTAGTCCTATCATGTTGTTTTTGCCGTTCATGAGATAACCTACAACTTAGACTGTAGTTTCTGAATTTGGTTGAGAACCTTGCCCTAGATCCCTTCCTTCTCTTGTGACTTTTTCAGCAACTTCTTTAGGCTCTAACTCCACCCCCTCTTGACCTAAAGATGTGAAATTCGGAGGAGAGTTAGTCTAAAGTATTGTAAACAAATTATTCTGAAGAACTTACCTGAGATAATGACTCCTTACCTTACTTCTTTACGTCCAAAAAGTAAGGGTCGCACAGTTCAGAACTATGCCCTATTTATAGAGTTTAGGCTAGGGTTTGAGGATTAGATCGAGTTTAGAGTCCTTATTTCATCAAATCCTAATCTCTAAGAGTCCTTAGAGTTTTTACAATCCTTCCCAAGTCGATCCATAGTGGATAGGAACATCAAGTTACAATCCTTTCATGAGTCCCTTCACTTACGGAACTAACAGGAATGTAACGGTCGAGTGCCCATGCGTTACATGGCTGTGGCGGTCTTACGATAGACCGTTACAGTCATCGTAGCTTAGAGTTTCAATTTATAAAAACTCTTTTGTTAATTATCCAAATCATTATCTTATATTATTAGTATTTATCCTTAAATATTCATGGATAGACTTAAATACCTTCTAGAATATGGGCCAAACCTAATGGTCTAGGTCCTAAACCCTTTTGGACTTCAATTAAGTGGGTTGGGTTAATTGATTAACACAATTTTGGCCTTATATTGATTATTTAGCCCAATTAATGCCAGAATATTATTTAAATAACTAGAAATTACTTTTATAAATTTTGGGGCTCTACAGTTAGGCGATCGATGATTACCCAAACTCCATCATGTCCGCTCTTAGACTTGGGCAAATCCATGATAAAGTCCATGTCAATATCTTCCCACTTCCACTTGGGAATATCTAGCAGATGTAACTTTCCGACGGGTTTTTGATGTTCCGCCTTCGCTTGTTGGCATGTGAGGTAACGAGATACAAAGTCTGCTACCTCCCTTTTCATGTTAGACCACCAGAAAGTTCTTTTCAAATCTTGGTACACCTTAGTGGCTCCGGGGTGGATCATGTACCTCGATCGATGAGCTTCTTCAAGAATCTTCTTCTTCAATTCGGGACAGTCGGGCACACATGTCCGTTCATGAAATAGTAATCTGCCATCAGGTGCCAGCTTGAAATTAAGTCTCTCGTCCAGCTTGCTTTTTATCTCCACTAGTGCGGGATCTTCTTCTTGAAGCTTCTTAATTTCAGGTAGCAAATCTGGATGTAGACGCATATGAGATAAAATAATACGCCCGTTCTTCTCATCTGTATTGATATCAAGCTCAGAGAATCTCTCTAGCAACTTCCATTCTTGTATCATACAGTTGGCCGATATTGCTCTCGACTTTCGACTAAGGGCATCAGCTACGAAATTACCCTTGCCATGATGGTATTATATAGTGAACTTGAAATCCTTAAGATATTCGAGCCAATGCCTTTGCCGCATGTTCAGCTCCTTTTGGGAGAATAAATACTTGAGGCTTTTATAATCGGAGTATACAGTGAATTATTCTCCGTAGAGATAGTGTCTCCAGATCTTCAAGGCAAATACTACCGCGGCCAGTTCTAAGTCATGCACCGGGTTGTTCTCTTCATGTTTCTTCAATTGTCGAGAAGAGTATGCAATGACTCTTCCATTTTGCATCAATACACATCCGAGGCCAATACCAGAAGCATCGATATATACCTCGTATTTTTCTCCTTCAATTGGTAATGATAAGACTGGAGCAGTGGTCAAGAGATCCTTCAAAGCTTGGAAACTCTTTTCACAGTCTTCATTCCACTCATAAGGCACTTCCTTGCGGGTTAACCTGGTCAGAGGAACAGCAATCTTGAAAAAGTCCTTGATAAAATGCTGGTAGTAACCAGCTAGACCCAAGAAGCTTCGAATCTCCGTTGCATTTGTGGGTCGTTCCCAGTTCTTCACGGCTTCGACCTTTGATGGGTCAACAGTAATTCTGTTCTTCAAAATTATATGGCCCAAGAAGGACACTTCCTCGAGCCAGAACTCACATTTGTTGAATTTGACATATAATTTGTTTTCCCTCAATATCTGCAATGCCTTCTTCAGATGTTCTTCATGATCCTCTTCGGTCTTTGAATGGATCAAAATATCATCAATAAAGACCACAATAAATTGGTCTAAGTAGGGCCTGAATATGATGTTCATTAACTGCATAAAAGTTGTGGGGGCATTCGTTAGTCTGAAAGGCATAACAGTAAATTCGTAATGCTCATACCTGCTTCGGAATGCAATTTTATGAATGTCTTCTTCTTTGATCTTCAGTTGGTGATAACCAGAACAAAGATCAATCTTGGAGAAATATGTAGCTCTAGATAATTGATCGAACAACTCATCAATTCTCAGCAGCGGGTACTTGTTCTTGATTGTAAGGTGATTTAGCTGCCGATAATCAATGCATAGTCTCATCGATCCGTCCTTCTTTTTGACGAATAGCACGGGTGCTCCCCATGGGGAAGTACTTGGCCTGATGAAACCCTTTTTCAATAACTCCATTAGCTGCTCTTTTAGCTCTTTCAGCTCAGCGGGGGACATTCTGTACGGTGCCTTGGAAATAGGACCAGCACCAAGGACAAGGTCGATTGTGAACGACACTTCCCTTTCCGGGGGTAAGCCGGGCAATTCTTTTGGAAACAGGTCAGAAAAATCCCAAATTACACGAATGTCTTCAAGTTTAATCTCCTCGACTTCCGTGGCAGTCACGAATGCTATGAAATCCATACATCCCTTATTCATAAGCTTACTAGCTCGGAGGGCTGATATAAGAGGTGATCTACTCTGAGGGCTAGTGTAAACCAGCTCTGGAAAATCCACGAAAGTTACCTTGCCATGCCGGCAATCTACAGTTGCTTGGTATGTGGATAACCAATCAGCACCTAGTATGGCATCATAACCCTTCATATCTAGGCATATCAGGTCAGCAGGTAAATTGTTTCCTTTAATCATCACTTCACAGTTTGGATCGTGATAAGTGATATCGGGCTCATTCCCAAGAGGTGTAGATATAACCAAATTTAACAGTTCATGTTTCTTAGAAAATGAAGTAGCAAATTTCTTGGAAATGAATGAATGAGTTGCTCCGGTATCAAATAAAACTTGAGCAATTTTAGAACAAATAGTGAGAGTACCTTCCACAATTCCACCTTCTGTGGGTTCCGTCTCATGGAGAGCTTGCAGATGGACTTGTTTCTTTACCGGACGCTTCTCGTCTTTAGTGACTTGCTCCTTCATCAATGGGCAGTCTGGGATTTGATGCTCTCGGCTCACACATCGAAGACAAGCTCCTAACTTCCTCCAGCATTCCTCGATCTTATGACCAGCTTTATCACAATACTTGCAAATCTCCTTAGAGGGTGTAACGGTGGAGAATGGCATGTCATTCTTTTGGAATTTCTTTTCCCTGGAGGGCTCCCCTCCCATGAAGAACTGCTTCTTATTGAATGATTGTTTGAATTTTCATGGGCTTGTGACGGGTTCCTTCTTGTCCCTTCCTCGAATCCTTTCAGATAATTCGGTGGCGTCCTCTAGCAATTGAGCACGTCGAACCATCTCCAAGTAGACTTGGATGTCCATCGGTGCAAGTTGTGTAATATAGTGGGGCCAAAGCCCATTGAGGAACCTTCTAACCTTCATCTTTTCCGTACACACTAAGTGGGGTGCATACTTTGATAGTCTCAAAAATTGGGCCTCATACTCGGCCACTTTCAAGCCCCGTTGTTTTAGAACGACGAATTCTGCGGCCTTCTTTTCCTGGATATGGTCGGAGAAATACTTGTTGTTGAAATGCTCTGTGAATTCATCCCATGCGACATGGCATTCTGGCAGTGCTGCTTCTATGGATTCCCACCAACATCCGGGGTCCCGCTCCAGTTGGAATACGGCCAGTAGAACCTTCTCCTCGTCCGTGCATTGCATCACACGGAAAATTCGCTCCATCACCTTTAACCAATTATCGACATCCTCGGGGTTAGACGAAAATGTGAACCTTGGTGGGTTCATGTTACGGAAACTCATGTGGAGATCACCGGCTCCACGGTTAGCTCCGCCTTGCGCCACTTGTTGTACTGCCTTTGTAAGGCCTTGCAAGGTGCGTTGCATCTCGTGTCATTGTGCTCTTTCAGCGGCCATGATCCTATAAAAGGGTTTAAGCATAATAAAGATCGGGTTTAATTACAAGGTCAAAAGTCATTATATAGAACTTAACCCATGGCTCTATCCATCTCACCGGGTAAGGTACAACTATCCTTGGACTCGGGTTTTACCAAGGAAACTAAAATCCTAGGCTCTGATACCACGAAGACTGTCACGTCCTGAGCGCGGAAGATACTCGGATGCGTGACGCGTCTATATAGATCGTGTCGTTAGAGCCTTAAAATTTGACATACATAATTACTGAGTGCGCAAAAGACTAATAAAAATCTAAATGATCCCAATAGTCAAAAGTGATAATTATTTGATTAACAAAGGAGATAAAGATAGTCTATGACAATTCCAAATTAGAAATCCAACACTAGGCTACATGCCTTAACACGGTTTAGAAAACTAAACTGACATACTGGAAATACAAGGTAGGACTATAATAACTTCAAAGACGTGACTAGCTAATGATAGGCGATTGGCGTTCTAGCACTCTTCACTCGGTCTCAATCTCATTCTTGTCGCTATCCGAATCACCTGAAAATGTTAGGGAGCAACTGGATGAGCGAATCGCTCAGTAGGAATTACATCTCAAGTTCGAGCAATCTTTAAGTGATTTACAAGTTACATGTATTACCAGTATAGCTATGCATGATGTACGAGTAAGAAAATCAGGTATACAGGTAAATCTATGCATGATGAACAATAAGAGAGCAAGAACTGTATGGAGAGAGAGTATCACATGAATTCCAATAAAATGTTTCATTAAGGAAACTAGCAAGAAATTTGCAAGTAATTATGCAAGTCTTTCCAAGGAGATCATAATCAATATTCAAGCAAGTCCCTTTCAAGAAGGTAATAATCAATGATCAAGCAAGTAATCTCAAACTCATATAATAACAAGTAATGTAATGGAATTGGCTATTTCATTCATTTCATTCAAGCAAGTAATTGCCCTTTTTCGGGCCACACGAGTCAGGTCAAAAAAGTAGAGAGAGAATAAGCGTGGAATGTCTAAAGTCAAGTCAAGCAAGTACTTTTGCCCTTCTGCGGGCCTCAAGTCAAGTATTGCCCATTCTGGGCCAAGAAAGTCAAGTCAAGCAAGTAGTTCGGTGCAATGTCAAACATCGTGGTCAATAAACTCTTATGGGCACAAGTACCTTCGGGCGCTCCTCCCAGGACCAGACCGGGCCCTATATGCACAGCATTTCATGTATTTCTTTTGACATCCACTCTCATTTATAGCCAATATAGAATTTCAAGGGTTGCCATTGTAAGAGTATAAGGTAGAGTCCAGGAATAGAGTTCAAAGGCATATATGATGCAGGAACATGTACTAGGGTTATATCGGTACGAATCACGAGACAACTTAATAATCGGAACGAAGATTGGCAGCTAACAGACTAAATTTGGCACTTGGGAAAAATTGACATTACTGTGAGTACACTCATATTACCTCATAATACCCCAATTTGACCCTCGAATTGACCTTGTTTGAGTGGTTTTTCCCACTTTTCTTGGGTTTCTCACCTTTTTGTACTTTTTCCTATTTTTCCCTATTTTTTTGGATTTTCTGGGTATTTTTCTCCATTTTTATAGATTTTTAAATAATTAGCGACAAGGGGAGGCGCTATTTCAAAAAAATAAAAATAATAAAAAATACAAATGGAAATGACGCCTCTTTGGGGTGTCTTCATTTAAATCAAGAATGGGTTTTAGTTATATCCCGTACTCTAATTCTTTTGCCCTTTCCGAGGTATTTTGATGGCCTTTCGGGTTCCAGAAAAATATGAAAAAAATATATTTGGAATCGTCTCAACCAGAAGCACCTTCCCCAGGAAAATCATAAAATAAAAAAAATCGGAAACGAATTAGCGACATAGGGGGTGGGCACTATTTACAAATAAAAAAATAACAAAAGTAAATGACGTCTCTCTAAGGGGTCTTCATTTAATTGAAGTCACCTCGGGTGTCGCTAATTGAAGAATTGAAGTCTTCCGGGGTGTCGTCATTCAATGAATTAGGGGTGATTTACACAGGACATATACATTATGTGACTCAAAATACTATTCATACACTATTTATACCGTAAAAGTTTCTCAGAAACAGAAAGCAAGGATATGAACAGGTAGAGAAAATTCTCGGGAGTTCAGAATCATGCTCATGCAAAATTGTTGGGTTTCGCTATTCAATAAATTGGGGGGATTTACACCGGGCAGATACATTCTGTCACTCAAAATACTATTCATACACTATTCATACCGTAAAAGTTTCTCAGAAACAAAAAGCAAGGATATGAACAGGTAGAGAAAATTCTCGGGTGTTCATAATCACGGTCATGCAAAATTGTTGGGTTTCGCTATTCAATAAATTGGGGTGATTTACACCGGACAGGTACATTCTGTGACTCAAAACACTATTCATATACTATTCATACCGTAAAAGTTTCTCAGAAACAGAAAGTAAGGATATGAACAGGTAGAGAAAATTCTCGAGAGTTCAGAATCATGCTCATGCAAAATTGTTGGGTTTTAATTCCATATATATATAATTTCTAATGGGGTGTTTATATTTTTTTCAAAAATGGAATTGGCGCCCCCTCAAGGTGTCTTCGTTTAATTGAAGACACCTAGGGGTGTCGCTATTTGATGTAAAGGCTCTGGTCAATTGGCGCCCCTCTGCAGTGTCTTCAATTAATTGACGTCACTGCGGAGAGTCACCAATTTGGCCGTTTTCAAGTGAGTCATGCTTCGCATCAGAGGGGTATATTCTGAGATACAAGTTACTATTCATATTTTCAAAGTTTTTCCGAATCCGGAAGTAAGGACATGGGCAGGTAGAGAAAAATAGCAGGATCACAGAACTATTTTCATGCGAGAATTTTATGGTCTGGTTCAATAAATATAAATTTCTGAACACGGTGGTTAGTTACTATTCATATTTTTAAAGTTTCTCCGAATCAGGAAATAAAGACATGGGTAGGTAGAGAAAAATATCAGGATCACAGAACTATTTTCATGTGAGAATTTTATGGTCTGGTTCAATAAATATAAATTTCTGAACACAGTGGTTTGTTACTATTCATATTTTCAAAGTTTCTTCGAATGAGGAAATAAGGACATGGGCAGGTAGAGAAAAATATTAAGATCGTAGAACTATGTTCATGCGAGAATTTTATGGTCTGGTTTAATAGATATAAATTTCTGAACATGGTGGCTACAAATCACGTACTTACTGTTAATTATTTATAACACGTTCACAGAATCAGGAAGCAAGGACATAGATCGACATGGAAATTTGCAGGATTGTACGATCATGCTCATGCAACAATTTCTAAGTTTAATTTCATAGATATCAATTTTTAAACATGGATTAATTTACAAGAATCGGGACAGATTATGAGTATAAACCGTGTGATGTACAGGGGGTACTTGGCGGAGAATCTACTCACGCAAGATTTAGTGTTTCAGATAGGCGTGGCCTAACCTTCCCACTAAGCCTTTTGATATACCCCTAACTTAAATGACCAGATTTAACTAACATGCATGTTAACCTATATTAACTACTAGTTAAGCCATATCTTGAGAACACCTACCTTTTGACGTGATTACGATGACAGAATAGAAATCTAAAGATGAAGCCACATGTTCTCCGCCGCCGTAAAGCTCCAGCAGCAAGACGTAGACTTCACGTCTTCCGAGGGAAAGAAGGGAAATATTCCCTTCTGCGAGTAGCACTGATGATGGCAGTAGCCTCTGCCAGTGCTACGGAGGGAATTAGTTATAGGAAACGTAGAGCATGGGTTTATTACCTTGCGGGTCCGGTTGAGGAATAAGATCCTAGATCATTGATGTCTGTGGTGCTTTGCCAGCTAAATGAGGTAGTTCGTGTCTCAACCTTCTAGAAGCACAGATGAAATGACGCCCTTGTAAGGGGACGTCCATTAATCTAGGTGGTCCTATTCATGTGAATGACACCTCTTCATGAGGGCGTCTATTTTAGATAAAACTGTCACTTTCACGTGTTGTCCTTCATGGTGTATATATATATATATTAATACTATAGTGGGATGGTGGCCCCAAGGGAAATGGCGTCTGTCCATAGGGCCTTCAATTTGTTGAATGGCGCCCTAGTAAGGGGGGCCCATTCTCTTGGTGTTGGAAAAGAAACCCCACTTACGTACAACCCATGTGTTGGCATAAAGTTGGCTTGTACATTTATATACTAGTCCTCTTATGGTTTGGTTCTTTATATAAGAACTTCATGTGGAATTCTTTAGGAAAAAGTTCACTACGTACTTCCCATGATGGCATAAAGTGGTGTTGGGTTGTACATTTACATACTAGTCCTCACAACATATGGTTCTTTATATAAGGCTCTCATGTAGGATTCTTTAGGAAGAAGTTTGATTTCTCCATTGCTTCATTGGTGGTGCTATAGTAGAAGCGACCCTGGGTGGATACCGGAGCAGTGGAGGCTGGCAAGTCCTCTCAAGGACTCAGGGCAGATGAGCATATAGAGGCAGAATCGGCTTTGAGTAAGCACCATGCCCACCCTTCGTTTCTTGCCAGTTTAGTCATTATGGTTGACTAACCTTGCATTATTTGACTGGTTTTCTTGTAGCTCCGTTGGTGACTGGGGCGGAGGTGGCTTTCTCGCCACCCCCGGAGGCCAACCCTTTGTTGGATGACGACATCGAGTGCGATGTCGACGTTGACGAGGTGCTTCACATGATGTACAAAACCGGCCCCAATGCCGGGACGTTCCCCGACTTTGAGTCATGGAAGGGTCCCAAGAACACTCAGCCAGGTAGGGTTCCTGGGACTGGAACTGCTCTACTTACGGCTAAGCTTGCTTCTGAGAATTGACATTGCCATTGTAGAGACGGTAGGAACGTCGGGGGCCATGGTCCCTCCCAAGGCTAGAGAGGAGGTGGCTGCCCCTGCTGAAGAGCAAGAACCTGCGGCGACCCGGGACGGCTCAGGTAAGTACTGAGCCACTAGAAGATGAATTGTCCTCCCTTTCTCTAGTGTTTAATGGACTGGGGTTGCTGATTGTGTTTGTGATTTTCTTTCCCAGGTGAGGAGCCGGCTGCTACCCTAGAGATGGCCCAGGAGCTAGTGAGCACTGGGCCGTCAGTGGAGCTTCCCTCCTTTGAAGCCGTGCCGGAAGTGGTGGGTGGCTTGGCTACCCTTGTTGCTAGAGTTACATCTGGGCTGCCCCTCCCTTCTTTGCCAACCGTTGTCTCGGCTTGCACAGTGGAGCTGGTTGGGTCTTCCACTATGGGACCCTCAGGTATGTGACTGGGAACTTAGCCACTTATGGTGGGCTTTTTTATGTCGCATGGCAGTGCTAAGCTTTTCCTGGTGTTGGTCATATGTACTTCATCCCCTTTGGAGGAGGGTGAACTTCCCCGTGACACGGCTGGAGCCGCAGGGGGAGAACCTGCAGCGGGGACTCCGATTGAAGAAGATGAAGAGATCATCGACATAGAGGGGCTCTCTGAGGGGAGTGCCCCGGCTGGTGAGTTTCTCGTCTGAACCCTTGACTGGATGGCTGCCTTTATATGAGGCCAGACTGTGTGCTGACCCTGTTGTTTTATTGATCCGCAGGGGCTTCTGGTTGCAGCACCTCTGGACGTTCATCGGAGACTTCGTCAGGCTCCTCAAGTAGTGGTAGCTTCATCATAGAGATGGAGGAGAGTTCAAGCACTTCCTCTTCTGGGGCCTCCTCCGCCGAGGGGGCTGAGATGAAGGCTACTTCTGGAGGTGCGTGGGGGTCTTTCCTTCCCCTCTTTAGCATTGGTTTATGCTTTTTGGCAGAATATTGATGCTTCTATTTTGGGTGTAGTGCTGGGGTCAGAGGAGGAGCGTGTGCCGACTCTTGCTGTCGATGGCCGGGAGGAGGTCTCCGATCTCCCTGTGGCTTCTAGAGGGGACAGGGCTATGGGAGAGAGCTCCCTAGTTGTCGAGGAGTCGTTACCTTCCCCGACTCCGATGAGTGACGCCGTAGGCACTGAGGGGCTTACTCTGGGTAAGGAATGAGAATTCCTTTTTCTTAGGCTTTCCACCTTATTTTTAATGGAAAGTTTCACATGTATTCCTGACTTTCCATTTGTTCTTTTCAATGTTGTGCAGCCTCGACCGGTGTGCTGACGGAGATAGGCGACTCTGCTCTGAGCCTGCAGGTGGAATGGCCTTCCGCCACTCCACCCGCGGAGCCGTTGGTGGACGGGAGTGTAGGTGCCTCCGTGCTTCAGCAAGCGCGGGGCTACCTTCAGGGTGACCCCCTCCCGTCTCCAAAGGATCTGAGGCAGCGCCTAACAGAGTGCACCCGGGGCTACCACATCCTCGGCTACCTGCGTGAGCCTTGGATGTCCGGGCTGGCTGGGATATGGGTGGAGTACCTGCGACTTCTTCAAGCACATGAGCAGAGGGTTCGGAGGCTGGCAGCCATCCAGGAGGAGCGGGAGCGACATGATCGGCTCGTGACAGTTGTAGCTGAGCAGAGGGGCAACATCGAGGCAGCTAAGTCATTCCTTCAAGATCGAGCTGTCCGGCTGGAGGAGGTCGAGAGCAGGGCTGAGGCCTTGAGGAAGGTTTTGGAGGAGCAGTTGTCGGCCGTGGATCGCGCCAGGGCTGAGTGGCAAGCGACCGAGAGCACGGTCGAGGCCGGTACTCAGCTCTAGTCCACTCTTGAGGTAGAGCTCGCGGCTACTCAGTCTCATCTATCATCGTTGGAGGGGAGCGGGCTGTGATTTGATTGTATCTCTTCCCTCTTTTTGCCATGTTATGTGCTCTGGTTATATGTATTTTGTTATCCCAAGGGCATGTCTTGGGCTCCTTTGATATAGCATGAATGACAAACTTCTGGATTTCTTTTGTCATTCCTTGTGGCATCCCACCCTTTTCTTTCTTGTGGAACAATGCTAGATGCAGGTACTGGCGACCACGTACTGTTAGTCGTGATTGATTCTTCTACTATGTGTTGGTGTAGGTGATAGGAAACTAGGTACCCAAATTCGGGTGCAGGAGTCGGGGGCTGAGTATAGGATGGTGAAGACTAGATGCTGGATATTGGAAGCTGAGTGCTGGGTACTGGGATAGGGTACTGGGTACTAAAGGCTGAGTACTGGGAACTGGGGGTTGGGTGCTGAGGGCTTGCCCAACTAGGGTATGTTGACTGGAGCTGATTAAGGGCTGAGGGGCTAGGAAATAATAGGTACAGATTCAGTAGTTCGAAGAGCTCGAAGTTGGGAATTGGTGGCTAGGGCTAACCCCTCAAGGGGTGTTGGCCTATGTTATTGGGAGGCTGGGGGCCGGGGTCAACCCATAAGGGTGTGACGGCCTGTATTGTTAGGGTTGCTGGTTGATTCTGGAGTGTGTTGGTTATATGCCAAGTACCGGCGCACCGACTCCTGGCATGTTGTTAGACGGAAATGTAATTCACATTGGTCTGGAGAATTCGAGCTGGGCTAGCCGGCTGGCCATGGAAGGCATTGTAGCCGGGAACTGGGACTAGAATGGGAACTGGGTCTGGGACTGGAACCAGGACTGGAACTGGAACTGGAACTGGAGCTGGAACTAGAACTGGCCGACTAACCGCTGATACGTAGTAGCCGAAAAACTAGGACTGGAACTAGAACAAGAATTGGAGCTGGAACAGGTACTAGAACGGGGACTGGAGCTGGCCGGCTGACTGTTGAGGTGTTGTAGCTAGAGACTGGGGCTGGTCGGCTGACCGTTGATGTGTGTAGTCAAATTCTGGGATTGAGGACTGGGGATGACCGACCCTCGGGGGTGTAGTGGCCACCATTATCGCGGTTGACGGCTTTCATCAGTGATGAGTAGAGAGGAAGATGATTTTTTCTTTTCTCTTTACCAGCTCTACCGCCCTTGCGGGTTTTTGCCAGAGCTGGCCCCCTTTAGCTTTTTCCGGTGCGCCCTTGCAGGTTTTCACACTGAGGGGTTACCTGATTTTACCTGAGGCGCCCTTTCGGGTTTTCACCTCAGCTGGGTTGGTGGCAATTTTTTGCCCTCAGTAGTCCTGTGGTGGGAGCTGCCTGAGGCCCCCAGGGTATCTCTATTTTTAACCCCATATTTTACCTTCTGTTGTTGTTTTTTTTTTCAAATCTGGGGATTGTCGTCTGTAGCATGCTGCTGTCAGGGGACGTAGCCTGAAACTGGGGATGTCTGTGACTTGATATCGCTCTAACTCTGGTGTGGGCTATCGCAGATTATCAAATTGTGGTTCTGGGGGCCGCTTTATCTTGGCGGGATGTGACTGGGGTTATAACTGGTGGGTCAGGGACTCAAGGGGAATTGAGGTTATGGCTGGAATTGCGGTGGTTGAACCGTAACAGACTGGCAATTGGGGATTTTGAGTTGAGGAACGTTTTAAGGCGTATAGCCGTAGATTAAAGGGAGTCTGGACTGGGTTGAGACTGAAGTTTACGAAAATAGGTAACAGGGATACTGCATGGTTGCTGGCGTACACAAGCCTGCTATGACGAAGCGAAGGCCAGAAGTACGACAAGTCGACCGGGATAGTATGGACTGACTGGGAAGTGTAGGGTTGATGGATCAAGGGTATGTATGGGTTAGAGGCCTATAGTTTACTGAGAAGTGAGAGGGTAGTTACCCTGACTTGGAGAGAGCTGTGTTTTTTTTATCTCCGACGCCCTATCGGGTTTTCACTAGAGCCGCCCCCCTTTATCTTTTTTCGACGTGCCCTTGCGGGTTTTCGCGTCGAGGAGTTTCCCAATTTTGCCTGAGGCACCCTTTCGGGTTTTCACCTCAGCCGGGTTATTGGCCTTTTTGCCCCCAGTCCCCTCCTTGCAATGAGGGCGACTGAGTCTGCCGGGGTATCTCTATTTTTAACCCCATTTTTTTTGCTTACTTGGGAACCTGGCGGCTGGATCGTTGTTGGTGCTGGGCGCCCTTGCCGTTGCGATCGCGAGGACGAAGGCGGGAGGTTGACTTCCGCAAATGCATGATGGTGGCTCTGGGAGGGTCTGACTGACCCTGTCGCTTTGTCGGGAAGAAAAGAAGGCATAAGTGACCAGCCCCACCCTCTGCCAGGGAGGGCCGCTTTTACTGGTGGTGGCTGGGGTGCGCAGTTTAGCATGGGTGGCGCGCGAACTCGTGTTCTGGCTCGTAGTATAGCTTCATGTGTTTACCATTGAGATGCAGGAATGGCTTGTTACTCTTGTGGTCGACGACCGTGTAGGCCCCACCCTCGTAAATGTTGTGGATGATATATGGACCCCGCCAGTTAGGCTGCAACTTTCCATAGGAGCGTCCCGCCATGAGTTCCTTTTCCTTGATCATGGCAAGGTCACCTCGCTTGAAGGCTTGTTTTTTGATGAGCTTATCGTAGGCGCACGCCATGCGGGCCTGGTATACTTGCAGGTGTTTGTAGGCTTCGAGCCGTTTGCCTTCTAGATCGGCGAGCTCCTCTAGCCTTCATTGGTATTCATTCTTATCTGGGCTGGCTAGGCCGGTGTGAACCGCCACGCGGTAAGAGGCCAACTGGATCTCAATGGGGATGATGGCTTCTGCCCTATACATGAGGGAGAATGGTGAGCACCCCGTAGGGGTCTTGTAGATCGTCCAGTAGGCCCATAGCGTCTCAAAGACCTTCTCGCCCCAGTCGCGTTTCCGGTGGCTGACGATTTTAGCCAGAAGTTTGCAGAGGGTCTTGTTGAAGGCTTTAGCCAAGCCGTTGGTTGGGGGATTATAGACCGAAGAGGTTCTCTAGTCGATATGGAATTTGTCCGCTAGTTGATATACGGCCCTATTCTTGAATGGTGTTCCATTGTCGAACACTATGCGACTGGCTGTACCAAATCGGTAGACGATGTTGTGCTGGACAAATCTGGCTACCGATTCGTCGGTGACCTCGCGTAGGGGAAGAGCCTCCGCCCAGTGAGAGAAGTAGTCGGTGGTGGCCAAAATGTACTTATGGCCCTTGGAAGATGGCGGGAAGGGTCCCGTGATGTCCATATCCCACTCGACGAATGGCCAGGTGGGGGCTGTGGGACGCAACGGATTGGGAGGTCTTCTGGGTACTGGGCCAAAGACTTGGCATTGATGACACGTACGGGCATACTGGACGCAGTCTGCGTACATGGTTGGCCAGTAGAAGCCTTTGACCTTGATATTATGCTTCATTCTATCTCCGGCCTGGTGAGCACCACACAGTCCCGAATGGGCTTCGCGCATGATGGCACGAGCCTCGGCTGGCGAGACACATCTTAGAAGAACCGACTTGTCTTTTTCGTGGACAAGTCCATATAGGGAGTCACCGATCAACTCATACGATGTTACCCGGTGGAGTAGCTGGACCCTTTGAGCTCAATCAGGAGGGAGCCACCCTTTCTTCGATTTGATGATAGGCTCACGCCAATCTTCTTCTTCTGGAGGAGTGTTCTGGTCGAGGTCATGGACCTCGTAGACAGTGAGACCGGAGTTGCCTTCGAGTGAACTCGGCATCAGTCTTCTGTGCTTGATAGTGATGTCGACCTCGCCCTCGGGTGGAAGCTTAATGGCCGCAGCCAATTTCGCCAAGGCATCTGCCAGGGCATTGTTGCTCCTGGGAACATGATCTATTTCAAAGAAATAGAACTCCTGGATTAGCCTGGTGACTGTGATGTGCTATGGAACTAACTCCGGCTTCCGCACGTCGAAGATGCCGAGGACTTGCCGGACTATTAGCTGGGAGTCCCCGTAAGCTTTAAGGCACTTGACGCCCATGTCGAGAGCCATCTGAAGCCCGATGATTAGAGATTCATATTCAGCTTCATTATTGGTCAGAGCTTTCATGAGGGTGCAAGAGTTGTACAAAACTCCACCTTGAGGAGTCAGGAAAACAACATCGGCACCCGCCATAGCAGATGAATTTTGATTGTCCCAGGTAATCCCGCGGGAAGCGCCATCGAAGTAGAGCTCCCACCAAGATATATTAGCTGTATAGGCATCTTGCGGCTGGTAATGCAAGACATCTCCAGTCAGTTTAGCTGATGCTGGTGACTGGGAAGCCAGGGACTCCTCGTCAGGGAGCTCCGTGTTGAGAGGTGCATCGTCCGGTACTGGATGGGCTGCCAAGAATTCAACCATGCCCTATCCCTTGATTGCTTTTCTGGGGACGTAGGTAATATCGTACTCTATTAGCAGAAGAGCCCATTTTCCTAATCGGCCTAAGAGAACGGGCTGTCTGAGGAGATACTTGAGTGGCTCGTGCTTAGATATGAACTCAACTCGATGAGACAGGATGTAGTGCCGTAGCATCTTGGCGACAAACACCAGAGCTAAGCATACTTTCTCCATGGGGGAGTAGCGATACTCAGCGCCGATTAGTTTTTGACTGAGGTAGTAGAGCGGCTGCTCTTTGCCCTCCTCATTGATCTGTGCCAACAGGGCTCCTAACGAAGCGTCCATGGCAGCGATGTAGAGTATAAGGGGTTTGCCTTTGACTGGTGCCCCCAAGAACGGGGGGTTGAGGAGATACTCCTTAATCTACTCGAAAGTAGTCTGGCATTCTGGGTCCCATGTAAATGGGGTGTCTTTCTTCATCAGCTTGCTGAAAGGCGCGCATCGACCGTAGAGGTTGGAGATGAACCTCCGAATGTAGGCTAGTCTTCCTTGGAAGGACCTGAGCTCGGTGAGGTTCATGGGTGGTAGAAGCTCCCGGATTGCTTTGATCTTACTGGGGTCCACCTCAATTCCTCGATATCGGACGGTGAAATCAAGAAATTTGCCGCTGGATACATCGAAGGCACACTTCATAGGGTCCATCTTGAGCCCATATTGCCGGAGTTGGTTCATCTTAAATGGTCTTCGTGCCTTTTAGTCTTGACGACAACGTTGTCAACATAGCATTCGACGGTATTGTGCAGCATCTCATCAAACATTTTGGTCATGGCCCTCTGGTAAGTAGTGCTGGCATTCTTCAAACAAAAGGGCATGCGCTTGTAGTTGAAAATCCCTTTGGGGGATCGGAAGGCAGTGTGATTCTTGTCTTTGAGGGACGTCCGGGTCTGGTTGTAATCGGATGACCCGTCCATGAAAGACAAGGCTTCATGTCCGGTGGTCATGTCGACCATGGTTTCCGTGATTAGAACTGGGAAGTCGTCCTTTGGACATACTTTGTTGAGGTCCCGGAAGTCGACGCAAATGTGGACTTGACCATTTTTATTTTTTACTGGGACGATGTTGGCGAGACAGATCATGTAGATGCACGGCTCGATGAAGTCGACTTCCGCCATTTTGTCGACCTCAGCTGAGACTTGGAGTTCCAGCTCATGGCACATGTGACGCCGTGGCTGTTTGATTGGAGTTGCTGAGGGAGAAATGGCTAGCTCATGCTCTACTATGGAGAGGTCCAGCCCTCGCATTTCTTTGTATGTACAGGCGAAGCAGTCGTTGTATTCGAGCAGGAGTTGCTTGTAGTACCGCCTCTCTGCTTCGGTAAGGAGAGCGCTGACGAACGTTGGATGGTGTAACACCTGAGAAATTTCTAAAGAATTTATTAAATATTTAAATGGACTAAACGGGCTATTAAATGAATTTATTTTAATTAGTATAGCCTTACTCTAATCCAAGAGGATTAGGCCCATTTAAAGGACCCTTTTGGCCAAATTATGGTTTTGGACCTTGGCCCATATTCTAGAAGCTAGAAATTGGTATAATCACAGAATTTAGAGATAAATGGGATAAATAGATGGATAATGGAGGGAAGAGTTTGAATTAATTTCAAATTCGGTGCCCAGGATAGAAAACGGTCTATCACGAGACCGCATAGCAGATGAAGGTGGCCACCCATATGACCGCTAAGCGCTGCAGATTCCGTGAGTAGAAGAAAGTGTAAAAAGATTAGATTTTTGACGTCCAAACTCCTAGAGGCCGAAGTATGTAGACTTGTAAACATCCTTGGGACTCTCAGGGATTGATCTAATACCTAATTAGGACTCTAAAGTCATCCAAATCTTTGAAACCTTAACTAAACCCTATAAATAGACCCCGAGTTTGAGTGCACGACCCCTACTTTTGCTCACGTGGAACTAAGGTAAGGAGGTAGAATTAGAGGTAAGTTCTTTAGAGGGTTTTGTTGCTAATACTAAGATCTAACTACCCTCCAAATTTCATTCTAGGAGATCAAGTCTACAAGGAGTTATAAACTTTCAAAGTTGTTGATCCTGCACCAATAACCCAGGAATCTGTGCAACGGTCCAGTGGAGATCAGGAAATTAGAAGCCCTAAACGAGGTATTTAGCGACTGTCTTTAGAACTTTATGTTACCCTTTATATTTTCTATCTACCCTCCAATTTTCACGTCTATAGGTCAAGGGAATCAGGAGATACAAAGGTGTGAAGTTGCTAGTTTAGCACAGAACGTGTAGAACTAGGACTTGCTTCCAGTCAGAAATTGACAGTCTAGGAGCACTATTTGAGGTAGGTTATCTCATGAACGGCTTAAACATGACATTAGGGATAAAAGCCCTCTGTTTCCAGTCGATTTCATGCATTGTACACTAAGAATTTTATGTTTTCATTAGGACTATGCATCTAGTATAATATTCATGCATGAACTAACCCTAATTGAGTAAAAAGGAAATTCTCTTGTTATTATATAAACCCACGCATATTGGTTGACCTATTCTTGTTCTATCATGCTATAGAGTTTATTCATGTTTATTTTCATGCATGATGTGCCTTAGATTAATATTGTATTTTACTATTATTGAGTTTTCTGTTAACACAGGAAGAAACAGTCTTCATGTAGACTGCCAGAAACCCTAGCGGTCGTGCGATAAACCGCTAGCCACAAGAGACGGTCACACACTAAACCGTTTACGTTCTTGAATTCTGTATTCAAGCTAACCCGAGGCTTAATGCAGAATGGTCCAAATTATTATATGTTAAGCTTAGTTAAGTAGGTTTTATACCTGTTTTAAACATTATTTTCATATACCCAATTATGTTAACAGCTCATTCTAGTATATTTCAAGATTATTTATGCACTTAAAGTTATTTTAAACTTATGATATTTTCATGACCAAGTCATATACTTTTGTAGTTAACTTGAATTTATGAGATTCATGGACTAGTTATGATTTGATCACTGGTTATCACTAACTTTCTCATCTAAGAGTCATTTTCACAAGTACATGGCATATACTCCGATATGTGACCATTAGATACACCTTTGCACTTATAGGCACACAATCTTAGACTTGAAAGTCTCTCCGTTAGATATTCCTTCTACCGTACTAGGTGATCTTGTTCCAAGACCTTTGTAAGTCTCTGTGAGACTGGGATTCCCACTAGGACGCCGAGCTAGTTGTCCCGTTAAAGCCCAATTTATCTAGAAAGCACTACCGTTGATTTTCGGAGTCTTGATTCCTAAACGGTCTTACATTCGACCGCTAAGGCCCAGTTAACGGTCTGGCCCATGACCGCTTGTATATCTGAGTCCAGCCGTCTAGTCTGGATTCAACCCAACCCAAACGGTCCATGACTTGACCGCCTGGCTTGCTAAACGGTCCAATAAATGACCGCTTGGTTCCTGATTGTGTTTAACCCGAGGTTTGACCTTTGGGGTTAGTTTTCTTGAGTTCCTAGATGATCTTAGGATTATCTAGAGCCTAAATTATGTTTAACAAAGTTAAATTTGAATTATGGAACCTAATGAATATACCGTTATGCTGCCGAATCGCCGCCGTAGCATAATATACCTTAAATCTTTCTTGGATATCTTATGTCAACTTTGGTACGTTCTATGCCTTGGTTACTTGATCATTAAACTTATTCTTTGGAACTGATTTATTGGCCGAAATTATTATCTCGTGGAAGTAACTGGATTTATAACTTGAAGATGCAAGATCGGGTACGGATTGTGTCCAAGGGCTCCATGCTAGTCCCCTCGACAGATTGTCGGAAACGTGCTATAAACCATGGGGTACGATGATACTGGCGTCGCATTGTACTGGGAGTACTTTCTCTTATAAATGAGTGAAACACCACGAGACTCGTTATGAAAATTACGTGCTTGATAAATGACTTTCTAGTACATAGCCTTTATAAGGTTGTGTAAAGTACTTTCTAGTTACAGGCTCGTACATTCTTGTTCATGAAAGGTCAATTTACATCTACATGCTTAAACTTACTTGTTCATGTTATCTTGTTCACTTGCTTAATTTCATGTCCTTGGTTACTTAGTTATACCGATTGTTTATCGTATTTTCTTTTGTTTCTCTTCCAGTCTAGAGCTAAGACATTAATCACTTAAATATTGCCTTCATGTTGATGAGAAGATACCTACTGGGCAAGTGTGCTCATTACCCTACTATTCCAATCTTTTCAGGAAGTACAGATGAATCGGATTCGGAGTATACAAGTAGCAGGTCCGAGAGTGATTGAAGGTCAAACGAATCGAGAGAAGCCATAGTATCAAATGTCTAGTCAAGTCTTGTTGTAATTTTCTATTTTCTTGAGTCTATGATATAAGAGTGTTAAGAGTCAAGGATCTTGTGTACTTTTATATTATTGTTATGGAATAAAGTGAAGTTTGGAAAAGTTTACTTGTGCAATTACTTTAGTGTGATTGTCTTGCGCTCTGATTTCTTGCTTGCGAGAGACTTACCATGCCGGCTGTTCGCATTCCCGAAATTCCTTCTGATGTATTAAAAACTCGGGGCGTGATAGTTAAAGTGGTATCAGAGCATAGGACTAGAAGTTCTAGGGAAAAGATATGTCATAGGTTAAGTCCAAGGTTTAAGGACCCACACCTTTGAAACTAGGAAAGAAACTCCCTACCAATGAGAGGAATGGAGTAGAACCGGGGATGAGATAATAATTAGAATTATTTCTAAGGTTAATTCCAGTCATTCCATTAGAATTGACAAACTCTGTTACCCTTCTCAAGTACCTTACTCTCATCATGGCTCATCGTGTTGACTGGGATGGTATGCAACAAACCGTTGCCGGTCTCACCCAAGCATTACAGAATATGGCTGAAGCCGATGCAGGGGCAAGAGCTGGAGACCTACATCGTAATTTTTGGAGTTTAAATCCTCCGCGATTTTGAGATTTTTCTAATCCCGATGAGGCAGAAAATTGGATCGATGAAATGAACTGTATATTCGAGGTCATGCAGTGTTCCGACCAAGAAAAGGTTCATCTTGCTACGTTCCAGCTAAACAAAGATGCCCGCACCTGGTGGAAGGCAATTCCAGCACCGCCTGCAGACGCACCACACACATGGGATGGATTTCTGACTCTTTTTCGAGACAAGTACTTCTCCGAGCATGTCAAGGAGAGGAAGGCAGCTGAATTCGCATCGCTTCGTTAGGGCATGATGTCCGTAACCGAATATGAGCTACAGTTTTCTCGCCTGGCACCCTATGCTCAGCACCTAGTGAGCACATATCTCTTAAAGGCAAATCGCTTTATGGACAGGTTACGTCCCATTTTTATCCAGCAACTTGGCCCACAGAACATTCGGACCTATGCGGAGATGGTCCAACGGGCACACTTGTGTGAACGAACCTTGGAGAAGGTCGATAAACTCAAGAGTAAAGTGGAGGAGCTGAGCCGAAGTTCTGATCGGCGAGGTAAGAAGCCGAAAAAATTCAGCATTACCTATAATTCTTGGGATAGCAGGAAGAGATCCCGGAGTGGGAATAGCAGGGATGAACGCCGGAACAAGAAGGCCAAGGAAGAGGAAGATAAGCAAGTCATGGCGGCTTGCTCATTTTGTGATAAATTCGGTCATGCGGCCGAAGAATGTTGGAAGAGGTTAGGCGCATGCATACGTTGTGGGAATCGGGAGCACCATATGCCTCACTGTCCTTTGATGAAAGAACATCCATCCACGAGGAATAATGGTGGACGGAGATGGCAGGCTAGATTAAATGCCGTATTAGAAGATGAAACAACAAAGGAAGGGGAGCTTATTGAAGGTACAATTCATATTCATTCACATCCTGCTTTTGTGTTATTTGATACTGGTGCAACTCGTTCCTTTATTGCTAATTCCTTTGCAAAAATATTACCTATTTCACATGTTTCCCTACCATCAGATTTAACCATAATTACATCTTTAGGGTCAAGAACGGAATTAAAAACTTATTTTCCCAATAGTGAAGTCACTATAAAAGGCCATAACCTTCCTGCCAATCTAGTATGCCTTGACATGGAGGGGTATGATGCTATCCTAGGAGTCGATTGGCTTGTAGACCACGACGCCTACATAAATTGTCATAGTAGGATAATCTCTTTCCGGAAACCCGATCTTCCCCGGTTTACCTTTCTTGGTATCAAGTATCGGAAACATCCTGCCATAATTTCATCTCTTCATGCTTGTAAACTCATTTTGTAAGGGTGTCAAGCTTTCCTTGCCTCCGTAGTAATTACCAACTCTAAGGAAATTCAAATAGAAGAAATCCCCGTAGTCAAGGAGTTTCCTGACATTTTAACTTCTGACCTACCGAGTATACTGCCCGAAAGAGAAGTTAACTTCACCATTGAACTCATACCTGGAGCAGCACCTGTGTCAATAGCTCCTTACAGGATGTCCCCCACATAGTTGAAGGAGTTAAAGAAGCAACTTCATGAGCTGCTAGAAAAATGTTTCATTCGACCTAGCGCATCCCCTTGGGGTGCGCCAGTCTTATTTGTCAAGAAGAAGGATGGTTCTCTCAGATTATGCATTGATTACCGACAGTTGAATCAACTTACCATCAAGAATAAATATCCACTGCCGCGTATTGATGAACTGTTTGACCAACTTTCGGGAGCGGAATATTTCTCCAAGATTGACCTCAGGTCAAGTTATCATCAACTGAGGATTAATGAAGAAGACATACACAAGATCGTGTTGTGCCCCTGTGGTTTTGATGATGGTTTTGATGATTGATTTTTGATGTGAGTTAATCACTGTGAGTCATCTTGCTGTGTGTCATCATGTTATTATTCAGTCATTCTCTGATCATAATGCTTTCTTTTATATGCACGATAAATTCATGTTTTATCATGTAAATGTATGGAGTTCATAGGGCTGTCAGATAACATGCTCTACTTAATTCTGTCTACACTCTGTCTGCACAGTCTCCACAGCAGTGCGTCAACTCCTTGAGCTTATGCGTCGACTCTTTAGTTCAATCTCTCAAGTCTATACACTCTATGCCCATTCAAGTATATACATCGGTTTGATTCAAAGTCTGTACACTGCTTCACTTCGTCAAAGTCCATACATCCTCAGCTGAACCCCATGTCTGTACAACGGCCTCAATCTTCATCTATCTACACTCTGTTTGGATAGTATGGACAGTGGTGGGTCGACCCACCCTTGCTGATGCGTCGACCCATCAGAACATTGTTCTTTATAGTAAGCCCACACATTGGTCTTCTTGACTCAAAGTCTATACATCGCTAAGTCTGTACATTGTCTTCAGCTCAAGCGTTCAAAGCCAAGTCTATACAACGCTAAGTCAATACATTGAACTGTTCTTCAAGTCTGTACACTGGCTTCACGTTTTCAATGTCTGTACAGTGGCTTCGCATAGGCAAGTCTGTACATCGACTTCACTCAGTCAAGTCTATACATCCACATGGGCTTACAAGTCTATATATTGGCCCTAACACTCAAAGTCTGTACACTCGCTGCACTGTACAAGTCTATTCATTGGCTCAAGCTTCCAAGTCTGTACACTGGTTCAAAGTCTACACAACGCCTCTTTGATTCTAAGTCTTTACATTCGTTTTAAGGCAAAGTCTATACATTGCCTTTGTGCTTCAAAGCCTGTCGATTGAAGAGTCTACACATTGGTTGTTCACACGTTCCTGCAGTCTGAAGTCTCTACATTGCTTTCGCCTGTTTTTCATCTAAGTATCATAAAGTCTGTACGTTGCTTTAGCCTTTACCTTCACAGCAAAGTCTATACAATGCAATGCATAAACTTAGAACTGATGACTTCGTTTCATCTGTCTGACAGGGACTGAAGAGGCTAATGAACCCCTTAAAGCAAGAGGGCTGAAGCCATCCAATTTCCGCTGCTGGAACACGCCAATGCGTCAACACCTTGATCAAGTGGCATGAACGCAGTAGTTCAAACAATCAAGAAAGAAGCTTGTGGATTACTCTGGTGCGTCAATGCATTGATCGAGTAGCGTGGACGCAGCAGTTCAAGTATCCCTTATTGTAGCCTCTGGAGTACATTGGCAGCATCAACGCTGCAGCTCCATGCGTCAACGTAGCATGCTGAGAGCGTCAACGCAGCACGTCTATCTGCTGAAGACCTGCTCACTGGAACGCATCAATGCATCAATGCCACGGGTTGGAAGTGTCGACGCAGCAGTTAAAAAGGGTTGAAGATCTCTGAAGGGTGCGTCAACTCCTTGGAGCAAGTGGGTTGACGCCATCTAACTCCAGTTGCTGAGCGTACTGATGAATGGGCACGTGACCTGAAGCTGGCACCTGACACGTGATCCGAGGTGGGTGCTAAGCACGTGATCCGAGGAGGAATCTTCTGGACGGAAGGCATGGGAAGCACACGCCCTATCTCCCCACTACTGCTGGTATATATTAGAGCCTTCGTCTTCAGATGGAGGTTGATTGAAGAAGAAGCCTGGAGAGCATAAAGCCCTTCGATCCAGAAAAAGAGAAGAAGAAGAAGAAATAGAAGAAGAGTGAGCCGGCAAGAAGAAAAAGAGTTGAAGAGAAGAAGGAGAGAACAGCGTGAGAGAAAAGGAGAGCAGAAGAGAAAGAAAGAGAGAGAGAGAGAGAGAGAGAGTTCGTGGAGAAAAAAAGAAGTTACTGAAGATCTGTCTACTGGACCGTGGATCAAATCTAGGCCAGTCAGCTCCATGGGAGCCACATCTGATGTTCCTTCATTTACAGCTTATGTTTGCTGTGTTATTTTCATTTCTTATTTTTCCTTTTTATTCAATCTGATTTACTATGTTCTTCCGAACCTCTGGACTGAGGTCGGGTTCCTCCTGGTGGGTCAGGAGAAGGGAGATCTGATCTCCAGTTGCAAGTAGCTGGGAGCTACTTGTGGGTTCCCTCGGGTTTGGAGGAAGGGAGACTTGTCTCCGGTTCTGGGCTTGTGGGTAGCAAGTCCAGGGGTCCCTCCGGTCTGGAGGAAGAGAGACTTCGGTCTCTGGTTTCCAAGTGGCTGGGAGTCACTTGGGGTGTCCCTCCGGTTGGGAGGAAGAGGGGAGGTTGTTCCCCTGGTCAAGCTGTGTGGCAGCAACTGTTCGCAGACTGAGTCTGCTTGGTTCTAGCATTGGCTAGTGAAGACTCACTCCGGTTGGGAGTGAGGGGTGGATGTAGGTCTGGAGGACCGAACCACCTTAAAATTATTTGTGCAGTGGTTTGCCTTGCGTTAGCTCCATATCTTCTACCTCCCATTCACATGTTGTGCATGCTTGGCTAGTTGCATTATCTAGAGAGTTATTTTTGAGCATTATATTCTGCTAAGTGTGTTTGGGTTGTTTAGCTCTGCCTTCGTTTCTGGTTGTTCAGGTGGCTGCATTAGTGCAGTCCAACTGTTTGTTCATTTGTTGCCTTATCATTTCATCTTGGAAAGCTCATTAGTCTTTATTCCGCATATCTGAGCTTTAGAGTTTTAATTTGTGCTATATTTTCTAGAGGGATATATTCACCCCCCCTCTGTATCCGGGCCTAGCACCCTAACAGTTGGTATCAGAGCGGTGTCTGCATACAAGGTCCAGCGACCTGCAGATTCGATCTCTGGCTTTCGGTGCTAATTTGTTTTTAGTGCATCAATATTCCTGTTGCATTAATCTGTTGTGTTCTCATGGCTCATCCTCCACTATTTAGTAGTTCAAATATTAAATTCTGGCTATATCGTATGCACAAGCATGTTAACTCTATTAATCCACAATTGTGGAAGGTTATCTCTCACAGTCCACATGAACTTCCTAAGGATAAGTCCAAGTGGACTCATGTTCACAAGTTGAAAAATGATGATAATGTGAGAGCTCTAAATCTAATGAAGGTTGCAATCGGTTCTGATGATTTTTCCTCTTTCTCAGGTTGTAGCTCGGCAAAGGAAATATTGGATGAATTGCTTCGCATCCACAATGGAAAGGAAGAAGAATGTCTCATGGCAAGAAGGAGTGATCAATCAGATGAGTCCTCATCCCAGGTAAACTCTGAGACCGAGGATATTAGTCATGATGATTTAGTTGCCATTGTTGACACCTGAAATGTAACTGAGAACAAGATGAGACCAAAAATGAAGATTGAACCAGACATGAAGCTCTCAGGAATTCCTGCAAAGTCAGAATGGCAGAAGAGTCGTCACTAAAGTTATTACCCAGCTGAGACCCTTCCCGGTCAAGCTGATGTCCGGTATTGTCGTCGCTCAGACGGCAGTACTGATGAAGAATTACAGTCTACTGACTGATGAAAATCCCCAGAGATATTCTGATAAGACTGTGTCAACCCATCAACTACGGGACCTCCACCTGTTCTGACAGATTCGAGGGACTGATAAATGAAAGGGCAGGTTAGGCAGCTTTGAAAGCTCAAACCTACTGATGAGGAAGGGTAAAATATTAAAAAAACCTAAATGGGCTCACTAGTGTGACGCCGGGAGTTCCTCACCAGGGCCCAAAGCCCATGTGGGGCGGGGCCGGGAAGCCCCATCCTTTGGCGCCGAGAGGCCTCCCGCTTTCGATTAGGGCGTGCCGGGAGCTCGTGGTCTGCGCGCCGAGGTGAGCATGCCGAGAGGGGAAGGGTTTGTGCTATAAAAACCCCTTTTCTCTCGAGGAAAAAGAGGGGGGACGATAAAAAAAAAAGAGGGGAACAGAAGAGAAGATAGCCACAAAGAGAAGCCAAAGAAAGGAAGAGAGAAGTCCATACCCAGCTCCAGGAAACCGGCGGCTGCTGAGAGATCGTGGGAAGAAGAAGAAGGTCTGCTGAAGGGGGAGGGAGAGGAGTCAATGCTCTGCCCTCCCCTGTCTCTCTTGTATTTCTTCCCCCGATGCATACTATTTTCGTCTGTGTTCTCTTTGAACATGCTATCTCCCATCTTTCTGCTGTTTCGAATGGGCTTCATTTCGCTATGTTATGTGTACTCCTTCTACCACGTTTATGTGGGATCTGTATTGATGCTAAAGGTTTCTTATTCGTTGTCATTCGAGGTGTACCTCTGTAGCCGATGATGTATAAGCAGTAGAACCGATTGAATGGATGGAAGTTTGGGTTTCCCTCTTCTCACCCCTCTCTGATGACAGTGGTGGTCACCTTTCCGATTGCGAGTTTCGATCGATGAATGTGTGGTTCTGGGTGTTTGTCGTTAGCCCAGGTTCCTGTGGGTTTTAGGAAGTTGGTACAGAGCCCCAATCCTTGCCTCCATGGATTCTTGGGTTCTGTCCCTTCTCTCTTCCGCGACAACATCGATGATTTAAACGTTGCTAAGTCCATAGTCCTCTCGAGTTTCCCAAGCCATTGGGGCCATTACAGGGATCAGAGACAGTCATCTCTTGATCTCCTGGATGGCTGGCAATATAGACGGCATAAAGCCTGTTCCAGAGGGTTCTAACGCCTGTGACTTCAATCCCTCGAAATCTCTTCTATTCATGTGACTCCTTGATGTTAATCTGGCAGCTTGACAGAACCCTCAGTCCCTTCCTCGTTTGCATCCCAAAACCCCCCAGTCGTTATCTGAATCCCAGGAAAAATCCTCAAAACAGAGCATCGTAGAACCCCCACGAACCTCCACGAGCCTTCCCGGCGCCAGAAGAGCTCTCGGCGCGGCCCGCGCCGGGAACCCCACGTCGAGAGCTGCCTCTTCCTTCTAAAGCCATGTCGAGAACCCATTCCCCCGCGCCGGGAACCCCACGCCGAGAGCTGCCTCTTCCTTCTAAGGCCATGCCGAGAACCCATTCCCCCGCGCCGGGAAGCCTGCCTATGCTCGTTATTGCTGCGCCGAGAGCCTCTCCTCCTCTGCCCCATCTTTGAGCACTCTGTCATACTAACTCGAGGGATATCTACAAGTCACAGGGTACACCCCATGGAATAAATAAATGGGGAACCATCCCCAACATCACACCGTGCCAGGGCCCGGTGCCTTTCTCTTTCGGTTTTCATCCCGGCACTCCGTGGATGATCACCTATTTCCCCTTGGGCATGTTCCGAGTCGAGGGGAGATGCTGCCGAAATCTAGTCCAATGTCATCAACCCCGATGAGTCGAGGGAGTGTCTCCGATACACTTCCCACCTGACTCCATCTTCGGGGGAAACGAACCCATTTGGAGCGACCGGTCAAGTGAAAGTGTCAAAAGGGGAATACCCCAATGACTAACCGAATTCTATCCCGCCACTACGTGGATGGTCTTCTATCCCTACCCGGTACGGCTCAAAGTTAAAGGTCGTGCCGCCCGATTCAATCCGTTGAACTAAATAAATCCGCCCTCCATTCATAGGCATGAAGCCTTTATTTCGCACATCAGTATTTTGACTGCCTTCTGAGGCCTCCTATTTCGGCGTTTAATCAAGGGTTGTCCTTCTTAGGAATGGCGTAATTAACGTCATAGCCTTTATGGTATGGCGGACTTTTGGTCCCGACTCGGACTTCACAATCGACTGATTAAGTCAAGTCGAGCGCACGATGAAATCGTCACACATGTGACTGGCACGCCTAACAAACCAAATAAAAAAATAATAAAAATAAATAAATAAATAAATAATAATAAGATAGAAAGATGATTAAGAAGAAAAAAAATCCCCGCGTCCACAAGTCTGGCACGCCCGGTGGGACCTAGTCTCCCTTCATCTCTACGCCGAAATAGGAGGCCCAGCGGGCCCCCCCTCAAATTTCTGATTCTGTGCTTTCGTTATTTTCAGGAAACTACAATGACGGATGGAATCATCTCTGTACACTTTGATCAACAAGTGGTCGATGTACATGTGCGAGAGGGCTACCTGGCGGTACCTCTTGCGTTCGGATCGATGCCGCCTGCTGTCGGGATGCCCAACTGCCTGGGCCTCATCTTCACCAACTTGCTCGAGATCGACAACCAGGAACGAAAGACTGTTGTCGATACATTGCCACAAGCTACCATCCCCAAAATGAGCCGGGGGATGCAAGATACTCCTGAGGTCGTGGCCTGCTTCGTCCATCATGAGGCGAAAAGGGGCGCACCCTCTACTGCTGGAAGGAGGAGGAGATCCGACAGGAAAGCCCGATCCACTGTTGCGGGACGCCGGATATCCAACTCAGGAAAGACAATGATGATCGGAGGAATCCGGACGAACCTCAACGGCCGCCCGAGGGGGGTCAACCCAGATGTGGTCGTCCCGAGAGTACCCACCACCAACAAATTCCAAACTCTGGCTACTAGGAGGGCCGACGTCGAGAAAGAGGACCAAAGGCCGTTGGCACCAAAGCCGCCCAAGTTCAGGCAGATCTGGCGGCCGAAGAAGATCCAGAGCTGGGCCCCAACTCAAGAAGAAGAAAACATTGTTGATACCACTGTTGCCCGCTTCAGGGCGGGAAGCAGAAGAGAAGAAGGAAGAGACATAAGAAATGCCGCTGCTGTTCACCCCAGGGCTCGGGGTAGGAGAGATGAGGAAGAGAACGAAGGAAGAAATCTAACTACTATTCGCCCCAGGATGAGGGGCAGAGGATATGAGCAGAAGGAAGACCTAATGGTCACTCACCCCATGGCTGGGGGCAAAAGATGGGAAGGAAAGAACTACGCTGCTGCTGCCAACTACTGCCAGGATGGGAGTAGAAGGTTCAGGGAGATAAAGGAAATGAGAATAAGCGAACCAGTCGCTGCTGCCACTCCAAGAAGACCAAGAGCCTGTGCCAGACAGGCCGATATATTCAAATACTGTAGAACCGAGCATTTGAATGCTCAGGTGGCAAGACTGGCTTATCAGCAGAAGAGCCAGGAAAGATTGATGCTCCAACCAAAGCCACGAAGGCACAATCAAGAAGAGATGAAGCAAGTGGCTCAAGACTACTTCCACTACCTGGGGAATTCTGCCCTCGGTCAGCAAATATTATCCCGTGCCTTGGGCACCATGGATGAAGAAAAAGAAGAAACCCTTCAAGAAATGATGATCGAAGTCTCCTCCTCCGACTCCAATGATTATGAAGAAGGCCACAGAGCCTGGTATGGGAAAGAAGACCTGCATAGGGAAGAAGCCAGAGAAAGAATATCAGTCTTTGACCGGCTCAAATACCCCGATCAGATGAAAAGGAAAGTCTACAGGCAGAGGGAAAAGATGCAGATCTTTGCCTGCAATATGGCCGGGCTTGTCAAAGGGCAGGATGTGTTACCGACACAGCCAAATGAATTGCTCAGACTAGCAACCAGACCAGGCCCCGTCACAAGAAGAGGCCAGGCGGCAAAATATAAGATGAAGACTAATGATGAAGCCTGCAAGATCACCACTATGACAGTTAATGTGGTGACAGCGGAAGAGGAAGACAACCCCTTCGTTGATGATGCTGAAGGGACTTCAGAAGATCTACAGATCCCATCAACCCTGGATCCCATGATCCAGATGATGTTTAGAAGATATCAACAAGAGATCAATGCTCTCAGAAGACAGTTAAATGAGAGGCATGAAGCTACACCGGTCTCCAAGCAAGCCGAGCCTGTGGGGCAGACTGCCAGTTCAACAGAAATGGCTATTCCAGCTAATCCTCTCCCGGCTGATAAGGGCAAAGCACCGAGCCAACCCGTTCTGCAGCAGACGGTAGCTCAGCCCTCTGTATCTCAGATGCAGCCTGCCGCGCCTGTCTTGCGCACAACTGTGATGACAACTCCTTACGGTCAGCAACAAGCTCACTTCTTCCCGGAAAACATAGATCCAGCCATAGCCCAGAAGCTGATGATTGAAAAGATTGTGGAGATGAAGCTGTCTGAAAAGACTGATGATGATGCTAGTATCTACGATGTGTACAGGGTACCGTATCCTCCCCAGTACGCTGCCAAGAGACTACCGCCAGGCGTCAGTAAACCGCCGAAGTCTGAAAAGTTTAATGGCCAGGGCTCTCCCAGGGAGCACATAGCTTACTACACCACAATCATGGGTGACTTGGCAGCTGATGAAGCTTATCTGCTTAAGTTCTTCGGCTCATCCCTCACCGGGATAGCCTTTGAATGGTATTCAAGCCTGCCGGCTGGGTCAGTGACCGATTGGCCTGATATGAAAAGAAAGTTCCGCGACAGATTTCACGTCACGGAAAGAGAAATTACAATAGCCGAACTATATGCAACCAGGCAAAAGCAAGATGAAACAGCACTAGACTACATCAAAAGGTGGAGGAACTTAGCTATGAGATGCAGAAGACCTCCTCATCAAGAAGATGCAGTGCAAATATGTAAGCAGAGCCTCAGGAGAGAGGTACTGGAAAAGATGATTGGTGCAGATGTCAGAACATTTGACCGATTGAACAATATAGTAGCGGAGGTCGAGACGTTCTTGTCTAAGCGTCCGATCGCCAATGTTCCAACTGTGCCGAAAGGGAAATCTAATGATCGACGACCAACGCACTCTGAGACCAACACCGTCGATTTCAGAACCTTCGAGCAACAGAAAGGGAAGAAGGGGGCAGATGAAGCTCCCCCACCAGCAGACACAGCAGAAAGAAAAGATAAGGTCTCTCTGAGAAACAAAATGAGAAAGCCGTACTCTTTCCCGAAAGATAAGACAGCCGCACTATTCAACTGGGCATACAAGTTCAACAAGGTAACATTGCCCGAGCCAAAGAGACCCGATGACGCGGCGAAGAAAGGTGATCCACTGTTCTGTCCATATCACCGTGCGCTGGGGCACGCAATTGAAGATTGCTACGTCTTCAACGATATTATGGAAGGCATGGTCAAAAAGGGCGAGCTACAGCTGGGAGATTACCAGGTAGAGCCACCTCGTCCACATGAGCCTCCGGCATTAAAAATGGCCGCCAATATGATTTCAATCTACCAACAGCTGCCTAAAGAGGCCGTTGAAGAATGTACCAGGCATACTTATGAAGCTTGCTTCCTCACCCCACTGAAGGATCAGGAAGGATGGCAGATGAAACCCATAAAGAACAGAAAGAAGACTCCCGCAGTCAATACCAATGGGGCAGTTATCCGTGGTGTCACACCAAGATCCGAACCACCTCTAGTAAAGCCAGTATGGCGCACAGCTGAAACAGGGCCGGTCATCCGGATCTGATGTGAAACGACCACGGGGTATGCAGCAAGCAAACAGAAACTTAGGACCTATTCCGCAATCACAGCCACATAGCAATTCAGTTGGCAGATCGGGCCAATTTGCCGTCGCACACACACGAGCCCGGGGTGACTAAATGATGCTAAGGGGAGGTGATGGATCAAGACCCTTGCTGGTAGAGTGCCAGCAAGGCTAGGGTTGCCCTCCCGAAGGTACGAAGCCCACAATTAAGGGGCTGGCCGGGTGCCACTTGGAGCACTAGGTCCCTCTCTCACACACTCCACGGTGACCGCTCGTAAGTGGAGCACGTGGGGTCGGACACTCTCTCGCTTGCTCAACGGAGCGGATTCTAAGGATATTAAATGAACAAGCACCAGAAGGAAATGGAGCAAAGCTTAGAGCTCACCTTGTTGGTTTGAAGAAACCAACCCCGTTCGGAGACGAGGGTGAGCGGGGAAGTGTGGGTTCCCCGCACACTGCGCCGGTGTAGCTTGATCCCTGTTTAATAATAACATTCACTACGCCTCACGCAGGAGGGTGGACTTGGGGTGGGGATGATTTGTATTACATGCAAACACTACCTCCACGCAGGGAGGGGCGGTGAGCCGGCCAGGCGGGGAGGGGAGATTCGCCGAAAAGCGGGCGGAGAAGCCGACGCCGAATCTGCCGGCTGTCTGCGATGGCTGACTGACAGTCGATGTCAAGGTCGTAGATCTCGTTCTGGAATTTTTCTGATGACGAGACCAGTGGCGAACGCGTTGTAACTGGAACGGGAATGCCTCAGAATTTTGATGAATTCTTCTGAAGAAGGTGCTGGTCCGGGAAGAGCTTCGAACAGAGTGACTGAATCTGGATGCAGTAGCTTCCTGTTTCTGACAGCAACTTGCATAGGTTGCCCCGACCGCTCCTGGACTCCAAATCATGAACCGCCAGAATTTATGGAACCGTGGACAAGCCCTCTTCGCAGAAAAACTGACGGGGAAGCCGAATGAGGTCGGAGTTGACTGGGGGACTCTGAATAGTGAGGACAGGTTGAGGCAGACTGTGAGACACAGATTAGAGTAGCCGAGGGAGAAAAATGGTAACTCTGTCCCACGGATGCCGAACGTAGTTCCGCTTTTTGATTCTGAATGGGGACTGGGCGAGGAAGAACTTTGTTGAAGAGCTCTTGGCCTGATTTTTCTGCGATTCTTTGGGGTACAGCTTCTCTTCTGGTTCAGGAGCTCGGTATGAGGAACTCTGCGCAGTTGGGGGAGATTGGACCTCCCGGGCAGCACGGACCTCGGATGAGGATAAGACCAACGCGGTGGCGAAGCAGACTGGCAGAGCTTTCCGTTTATGTAGGCCACGCCCTCAGAAGATCCGGGATGAGGTCGTGGACGATGCTGCAACAGGGGGGCGGTTCTGCAGAACTGCAGCTGCTCACTAGTATATAGAAAATGGGGTAGATGGGGTGGGAGATGGGGTGGATGTGTGGGGGGGCGACCCCAGGCTGTGTGGGGGTCTGGTATAGGGTGATCTAAGGTGTGGGAGGGGCAGAATGGGGGCTGGAAGATGGTCTAGCAGGTGGAGGAAGGGGGAGCTGCGAATTTGGGTTGGGATAGAGAGAGAGAGGGAGATCTCTCTCCTTTGGTTTGAATGAGAGGTTAATGGGGTTTAATGTTGCTTTGGGAAGAGGAAGGGTTGTGTTGGGGAGAGGAAGGGGTGCTTGGGAGAAGGGATTCTCCCTTGGGAAAATGAAAGGTTGTATGGGGAAGGGGAAAGGTTGCTTGGGAGGAGGGAGAGGTGCCTAGGAGAAAGGGATTCCACCTAGGGGTTGGAGGGGACTTAAATGGGAGGTATGGGGAAGGGGGGGTCTTAATTAGAGGTGAATAGGGAGGAGAGAGAGTGAATTTCGAATTTGGGGTGGGGAGGAGAGAGAATGGGGTTCGCCCCCTTTAGAGAGAGAGAGAAGTAGAGAGAGAGAGAGAGCTAGAGATAGAGAGAGAGAGAGGTGCACTAATGCTCAAAATTCATTCAAACTTTCATTACTGAACTCAAGTGGAGTTGGGGTCCTATTTATAGGAATCCCAACATTTACAAAAAATCCCTGGAGAAAGTGCTAAAAGCAAATAAGCAAGGGGGTGGGGAAGGAAGAGGGCGCCCATGGGCCAGGCCCATTTAATTGGGCCCATATGACCCCCTAGCCTAACAAACATAGGTAAATAGCATGATGACCTAGGGACATGACTCAAAACAAAGGGGAAATTACATCAAAATGACTCAAGAAAGATATAAAAATACATAGCTGAACTTAGGAAATCAAGCTGAACATAATGGCAATCATCCGGACCCGTGGAGAAGTGGGAAGTGGTAAGCGATGTCCCCATCATACTCCCGGGGTGCAGAGAACTCGACTCTGTCGAGTAAAGATCCATCGTATGCGGAGGAAGCCACAGCGAGGTTGCTCTCAAGTCCACCAAAGGTAGCCGGTCCTTTCCACCAAGTGATGTAGTCCCCATCCCTCTGCTCCAGATGGCCGTAACCTGTTCATTCAATATCCGCTCCAATTGCTCACGTTGGCCCCTCTGGGTTGGTGGCACTCTCTTATGGGTGGTGACTCTCTCAAGAAGTGGAACAGGCTCAATATTCTCACTAGGTGTCACCGTGGGACCCCTGTATGGCACCAAGTCAGCCACATTGAATGTGGGACTTACTCCGTACTCCTCGGGGAGGTCCAACACGTAAGCATTTGTGCCGATCCTCCTCAGAACCTGGAAGGGGCCTGATCCACGTGACCTCAGTTTTGAGACATTCCCAGGGAAAGGTCTCTCAGTTCTCACCATCACAAAGTCACCCACGTGAAACTCTTGGTGGCGTCGGTGGGAATCGGACGATTTCTTATACACCTTATTGCTTTTGTTGGTGTGTTTGTAGATGTTACCATGCAGAGTTGTGAATGATCCTTTAGCGATGAAGGGAGGGCCCGGACAACCAAATGTGGACCTAACATGCAATGGTGTCACGTGGACTTTGATGAACCTAGGAGGACCGGGACATCCACTAGTGGCCCTATCATACCTAGTCTTCATAACAATGGTGGGAGGGCCCTGGTATCTGTAGGAGAACCTATTACATAAGGTGGTGATGAATGCCAGGGGACCTGGACACCCGTGGATGCTCCTAACGTGCATATGATCAATGATGAATGAGGGAGGACCAGCACATCCAAATGTGAGCCAGTCATGCATTAGGCTAAAAGTGTGCGTGACATGTATGACATGACTAGGCTTAGTAGCCCTACCAAATGATGCACAATGTAGTGGCACATGTATTTTCATCCAAATGGTTCCTCCTATGCATATGGCTTGGTGTGGGAGTTTCCACTCATAGGGGTCAAAGGGGTCAAGAAAAATGGAGTGGGTTTGGTCTAATAAGGTCGGTTGGGGTGGGAAAAGGTTGGCGGAGAGTAAGGTGGGGGGGCATAGGAAGGGGTCGAAGGGGTCATGGTAAGGGTCACCTAAGGAGAGGAACTCTAGGTCCTTATGGTCCTCATAACCATTGGATGGCGGACTCTCCTCCCCAGGTAATATGACCGGGCCAAAGTTTTTGGTGGGATGGTCGGCCATGAATGGAGGACTAGATGTTCTACCCGAGACAAGCAACTCTAGTTTGTGAATAGCATCGGGCCCGTCGGGTGTAGGGAGGAGTAAAAGGTCACTAGTGTAGCAACCCACAGTGTAAATGGAGGAGATTGATCTGACACATAGGTGTAGGAGGTCAAGGCTCCTAGGTCGGTCGGTTATTGTAGACATCATGTCAGTTAGCTCCATCTGCCAAACTATACCCTTAAGAAGATCCCCTAATGTTTCCACTTGATAGGATGATTGGATTGTGGTGTGATAGGTGGATAAGGGTACAATGGGAAGGTTTTGCTCCATGGGTGGGTAAACATAGGACACGATGGGGTGAAGTGGTCTCTCCTTTAGCCATCTAGCTAGGGGGCCCTCTATGATTACGGTGCTATTTGTGAAGGCTTGTGACTCTTGGGGGTCCAAGCTATGTGAAGGGGACATTTGTGATTCTTCCTCACCATAGATATGAACTTGGGTTTCCTCAAGGATGGGGATGGGTTCCAGACTAGCATCTACTCCCATGTGGATGGTTGTGGTCTCCTCTCTCAAGGGAATGGGAAGGTCTATTGGGGGTGGGGTGATGATGGTTGGTGCATGGTGTACCCGGGGTGGTGAGTGAGGCCGGTCTTGGGTTGGGGTTGGGAGTGGAAGTAGCGGGGGACTAGGTTTGGGTAGGATAGGAGTTGGAAGTGGAAGGTGGGTTGGGTGAGTAACTTTGGATTGGGGAATGGTGGCTGTCACGGGCCTAGGTGGAGGGGTGGACATGGGGTCCACGTGGGTTTGAGTGGTGAGGGTGGAGTGAGCCATGATGCTTCTTCCACCTGGGAGGGGAACTTCTCGGCCTAACCCATGACACTGTGATTCATATTCCTCTTCCCAATCTAGTGGAGCCTCATAGTCTTCGGTTACCTCTTTAAGTTCCTTTTGGAAAGGGGTGGAAGAAGGATTTTTGGAAGTTTGTGGGGTGTGGGTTTGATGGAGAATTTTGGGTTGGGTGGTGGGGAAAGGAGGAGTGGGAGTGCTCCTCGGGTTATGGTTCTCAGGGTAGGAGTGGGAAGGTTGGGGAGTGAAGATCTTCCTGATCTCAATCCTTATCTCTTCCAATAAATCTAGGGGTCCTTTGGGTGGTGGGGTTTGGGTCCTAATGGAGGTTTTGGGTTGACGGGGAGGGAAAGGGGGGGTGGGAGTGCTCATTGGGCTATGGGTGCTTGAGTTGGAAGAGTGGGAAGGTTTTGGAATGAGGATCTTCCTAAGTTCTACCTTCATCTCTTCCCATGAGTGAATGGGCTCTTGTCTCTCAATCCCCCTTCGAATCTCAAGCTTTCTCCATTCTGTCTCGCTGAAGGGACCAAGGGTCGTCTTGGCGATGCGCACTTTTCTTTCCTCGGTCATGTAGTAGTGGTGGAAGTATCTATCCATGGAGGTCTCCCATTTCCTATATGTGTGAGGGTTTCGGGACCCATCGAAGCGGGGCAACTCCAGCCCGATAATGAAGTAGTCATCGGGGTGCCTGGTGAGGTACATGGTTTGGATGCTCGGATGACCTCAATGCAATGTGCCCTAGGACAAGACTTAGTAGAGACAAGTCTAGAACTTGCTCTGATACCAACTGATGTGAAACGACCACGGGGTATGCAGCAAGCAAACAGAAACTTAGGACCTATTTCGCAATCACAACCACATAGCAATTCAGTTGGCAGATCGGGCCAATTCGCCGTCGCATACACACGAGCCCGGGGTGACTAAATGATGCTAAGGGGAGGTGATGGATCAAGACCCTTGCTGGTAGAGTGCCAGCAAGGCTAGGGTTGCCCTCCCGAAGGTATGAAGCCCACAATTAAGGGGCTGGCCGGGTGCCACTTGGAGCACTAGGTCCCTCTCTCACACACTCCACGGTGACCGCTCGTAAGTGGAGCACGTGGGGTCGGACACTCTCTCGCTTGCTCAACGGAGCGGATTCTACGGATATTAAATGAACAAGCACCAGAAGGAAATGGAGCAAAGGTTAGAGCTCACCTGGTTGGTTTGAAGAAACCAACCCCGTTCGGAGACGAGGGCGAGCGGGGAAGTGTGGGTTCCCCGCACACTGCGCCGGTGTAGCTTGATCCCTGTTTAATAATAACATTCACTACACCTCACGCAGGAGGGTGGACTTGGGGTGGGGATGATTTGTATTACATACAAACACTACCTCCACGCAGGGAGGGGCGGTGAGCCGGCCAGGCGGGGAGGGGAGATTCGCCGAAAAGCGGGCGGAGAAGCCGACGCCGAATCTTCCGGCTGTCTGCGATGGCTGACTGACAGTCGATGTCAAGGTCGTAGATCTCGTTCTAGAATTTTTCTGATGACGAGACCAGTGGCGAACACGTTGTAACTAGAACGGGGATGCCTCAGAATTTTGATGAATTCTTCTGAAGAAGGTGCTGGTCCGGGAAGAGCTTCGAACAGAGTGACTGAATCTGGACGCAGTAGCTTCCTGTTTCTGATAGCAACTTGCAGAGGTTGCCCCGACCGCTCCCGGACTCCAAATCATGAACCGCCGGAATTTATGGAACCGTGGACAAGCCCTCTTCGCAGAAAACTGATGGGGAAGCCGAATGAGGTCGGAGTCGACTGGGGGACTCTGAATAGTGAGGATAGGTTGAGGCAGACTGTGAGACGCATATTAGAGTAGCCGAGGGAGAAAAATGGTAACTCTGTCCCACAGATGCCGAACGTAGTTCCGCTTTTTGATTCTGAATGAGGACTGGGCGAGGAAGAACTTTGTTGAAGAGCTCTTGGCCTGATTCTTCTGCGATTCTTCGGGGTACAGCTTCTCTTCCGGTTCAGGAGCTCGGTATGAGGAACTCTGCGCAGTTGGGGGAGATTGGACCTCCCGGGCAGCACGGACCTCGGATGAGGACGAGACCAACGCGGTGGCGAAGCAGACTGGCAGAGCTTTCCGTTGATGTAGGCCACGCCCTCAGAAGATCCGGGATGAGGTCGTGGACGATGCTGCAACAGGGGGGCGGTTCTGCAGAACTGCAGCTGCTCACTAGTATATAGAAAATGGGGTAGATGGGGTGGGAGATGGGGTGGATGTGTGTGGGGGGCGACCCCGGGCTGTGTGGGGGTCTGGTATAGGGTGATCTAAGGTGTGGGAGGGGCAGAATGGGGGCTGGAAGATGGTCTAGCAGGTGGAGGAAGGGGGAGCTACGAATTTGGGTTGGGATAGAGAGAGAGAGGGAGATCTCTCTCCTTTGGTTTGAATGAGAGGTTAATGGGGTTTAATGTTGCTTTGGAAAGGGGAAGGGTTGTGTTGGGGAGAGGAAGGGGTGCTTGGGAGAAGGGATTCTCCCTTGGGAAAATGAAAGGTTGTATGGGGAAGGGGAAAGGTTGCTTGGGAGGAGGGAGAGGTGCCTAGGAGAAAGGGATTCCACCTAGGGGTTGGAGAGGACTTAAATGGGAGGTATGGGGAAGGGGGAGGGGTCTTAATTAGAGGTGAATAGGGAGGAGAGAGAGTGAATTTCGAATTTGGGGTGGGGAGGAGAGAGAATGGGGTTCGCCCCCTTTAGAGAGAGAGAGAGAAGTAGAGAGAGAGAGAGAGCTAGAGATAGAGAGAGAGAGAGGTGCACTAATGCTCAAAATTCATTCAAACTTTCATTACTGAACTCAAGTGGAGTTGGGGTCCTATTTATAGGAATCCCAACATTTACAAAAAGTCCCTGGAGAAAGTGTTAAAAGCAAATAAGCAAGGGGGTGGGGAAGGAAGAGGGCGCCCATGGGCCAGGCCCATTTAATTGGGCCCATATGACCCCCTAGCCTAACAAACATAGGTAAATAGCATGATGACCTAGGGACATGACTCAAAACAAAGGGGAAATTACATCAAAATGACTCAAGAAAGATATAAAAATACATAGCTGAACTTAGGAAATCAAGCTGAACATAATGGCAATCATCCGGACCCGTGGAGAAGTGGGAAGTGGTAAGCGATGTCCCCATCAGGATCCCCACTCATAACCGAAGAAGACAAGTCCCCCTACCTGCGCATAAGGAAGTAAGTCCTGCAACCAGGCGTTTACAGCAGTATATTAATGGGCTCGATGAATATGAACAGAAAAAGCCCGGGCACCTGCTGGTGAAAGACTGTATACTCTGGGAACAGGTCGAAGAATTGAAAATTAAAGAGCAGTCAGAGGCAGAACAAGAAAAAGCTAAGACTGAACCCTTCTGGGGCAGGGGCCAATAAAGCCAAATTCCCAGAAAAAGAAGAGACGGCCCAAGTCCAAGAAGGGAAAGAGGGCCGTGACAGTACAATGCAACACCCTGTCAGCACTCTTTACCTCGCCCGGGGAGGATGGTGAGGATGAAACATCAAATGCCCCGCTAGAAGCCAACCATGCCGAGGCCTCAACCTCGGCACATGCAACACGCTCCAGAAGAAGGTGGGGGCGCCCACCACCAGCTAATCATAACATTATGTTCAGAGGGGAACAGCCCTACCAGATTCCCGAACCGGAGGTACGAGGTGTCCAGGTTCCTCCCCCTACCGACTTGTACCAAGAGAAGAAGAAAGGAGGTCAAACTCCAACATTTCTGGAATTTCTGTCTAGTCTAGAAGATGGGCAATCGATACAGGCTGGGCCAGATAAAGGCAAGGGACCTCAACAATCAGCGTCTGTAGCCTACGAGCAGAAGGAGAAAGAAGGGGATAACCCTTTGACGGCACCAGGGGCCGTTGCTATAGAAGAAGCCCCCCAAGAAATCAGTCCCGGGGATGAAACCAGCACTGGTCAGCAAAGGCCACGGGCACCACATGAACCTCCAAAGCCCCGATGGGTTGAGGAAATGAGACTATCTAATGTCAGGGTGGGCAGCCGGATCATGAAAATGCTAAAGAAGCTCCCTACCAGATTCTCCATCTGGGAGATTCTCTCTCTGAGTAAGGAGGCTCGCCAAGCAATTGTTGATGCCCTGCAGTCGCCGGCACAATATGAAGCACTCTTGACAGAAGTGAATTCTGGGCCGTCGGTTACATTCTCAGAACATGACATGCTGATTCCGAATACCAGCCATAACAGACCGCTGTATATGAGGGGCTCCCTGAACTGTCAGCCACTGAACAGGATACTGATAGATCCCGGGGCTGCCGTGAACATTCTCCCATACCGCATCTACCAAAAATATTACTTTGATCTGCAGCTTACCAAGGTCAGAGACATGAAAATTGCGGGATTCAACCAGAAATGTGAGACGCCCCTTGGGGTGGCTGATTTTAACCTCACATTGGGGGATCTCACTACCGTGGTACGATTCTATGTAATCGACTCCAACACCACATATAAGGCCCTGCTGGGGAGACCGTGGCTGCATGAATATCAGATAGTGCCGTCCACGCTGCTTCAGTGCATTAAATACTGCCACGAAGGAAAAGAAGAGAGGGTGTTTGCGGATCTGCATCCCTTCGAAGTATTCGAGTGCCATATGCTCGATGCATCCTACTACACGGAGGTGTCGCAAAAGGATGAAGAGAAAGAGGCTGTGGTCAGCCAGAAAAAGTCGACGACGAAGGCAAGAAATTGGTCTCCACCGCCACCAAAGGGCTATATTAAAAAGCATGAGGTGTCGCACATCTCTTATGCCGGTGACTTTGCTCGGATCACTCCTCCTAGCATTCACCCGGATCATATCAATGAAGAAATGAAAGAAAAGTACACACAAGTGGAGGTGCCGCAGGGTTTATTTAAACCCATCGTCAGCCTTGAGTACCAGACGGTGCTACCACTAAAGACTATGGAAGTCCCTCGCTTCTGCGAGCCTCCTACCATGTTCTACACTGGGGAGTCAGTCGAGGAAGATGATCAAGACTGCATGGTCCCTGAAGAGGCTGCAAACCAGATGGTGCCAATTACAGGCTTAGATTATACTACCCGACGGGTTTCGCAGATGTTCTCTAAGATGCAGATGCCATCACTACAACCTGTTACCCAAAAGAAGGCGTTCCAGGAGCTATGGGATCCGCCTCGGGATAATAAAGAACTGAGGAAGATCACTCAGCACCCAGGATTGGGTTATACCCTTCAAGAATACTATGAAGCTGAGGTGGACGTCATATCTGTCTCCTACCAGCATGAAGACCCTCCCGAGGTGGGATATGACAAGTACCCCTCGGAAGATGAAGAAATCATTTATCAATCCATAATGAATAATGAAGCCCCAGACAGTCAGCCGGAGACGGGGACGTCTGATGAAGCAAAGAAAGATTGGTGCTGGGAAGACCTACCTTGCAAAGAAGATCTGTTCCATGCTGAAGCAAAGTTCGACACGGGAATCCCGGATGAGGATCAAGCAGCCAAAGAGCTGAGGGAATGCCTGGAGTTTGAGCGCATCCTAGAAGAAGTCCGGGCTCTACAGGATGATGATCTCTCAAGGGAGTCTGAATCAGAAGAGCCTCTAAGGGCGAAAGACTCCGTCTTCGAGTTTCCTGCTGATCCAGTTACGTCCTCGGGGCATACTGAACAGAATACAGCAATATTGGTCGTATATGATGAGCCAGCAACCGCTGATGACCCGTATGATGAAGCAGAAAATCATGAAACTGAAGAAGATTGTATCCCGGGAGGCTTCATTGACTTACAAGAAGCCCCGCCTGAGGTCGAAGATGGAGGTCAGGCCACCGTCGATGAGCTTGTGGAAATAAATCTGGGGACCGCAGATGAGCCAAGGCCGATATTCCTCTGTGCACTGCTGGAGCCAGCTACCAGGGAGTAGTATGTACAGTTTTTGAAGGAATTCCGAGACTGCTTTGCATGGACATATGATGAAATGCCGGGACTGAGTTCTGATGTGGCACAGCACCGATTGGCAATAAACCCAGAGGCTAGCCCTGTAAAGCAGCCTTCCAGGAGAATGCGCCCTGAATTAATAAATCAGATTAACAAAGAGGTTGACAAGCTAATTGATGTAGGCTTTGTTGAAGAAAATCAATACACTACGTGGCTAGCCAATATAGTGCCCGTAAAGAAGAAGAATGGGCAGATTAGAATATGTGTTGATTTCCGGGACCTTAATAAGGCTTGCCCGAAAGATGACTTCCCAGTACCAATCACTGAAGTGATGATCGATGCGACTACTGGTCATGAGGCCCTATCATTTATGGATGGGTCATCCGGATACAACCAAATCTGGATTGCTGAGGAAGACAGAGTGCACACTGCATTCCGTACCCCGAAGGAGATATTCCACTACAAAAGGATGTCGTTTGGTCTCAAGAATGCCGGCGCTACCTATCAAAGAGCTATGACCAAGATCTTTGATGATTTGCTCTTCAAGAAAGTAGAGTGCTACATTGATGATTTGGTAGTAAAAACTAAAAGAAGAGAAGACCATTTGCAAGACCTGAGGATAGTATTCCAGAGGCTGCGCAAATATGAACTCAAGATGAATCCCATGAAATGCGCCTTCGGCGTGTCCAGTGGAAAATTCCTCAGGTTTATTGTCCGTCATAGGGGCATTGAAATTGACCCATCCAAGATTAAGGCTATCCAGGAGCTCCATCCACCAAGGAATCTGTCTGAGCTGAGATCTCTACAAGGGCGTCTGGCCTATATCCGACGATTTATATCAAATCTGTCGGGAAGATGCCACCCCTTTCACAAGCTCATGATGAAAGATGTGCCGTTCCTCTGGGACGATGGCTGTCAGGAAGCCTTTGAGAAGCTGAAAGAATATCTCAAGACCCCTCCAGTGCTGGGGGCACCAATTAAGGGCAAGCCCTTGATACTGTATGTCGCAGCCACGTACTGTTCCCTGGGGGCAATGCTGGCACAGGTAAATGAAGAAGGCAAAGAACAAGCCTTATACTATCTGAGTAGGAGGCTGATTAGAACTGAAGAAAACTACAGCTACATAGAAAAGACCTGCTTGGCACTAGTCTTTGCTATCAAAAAGCTCCGACACTATATGTTGTCACATGAAGTCAGATTGATATCTGCAGCAGATCCGCTCAAATATATATTGACTCAGCCAGTACTGAAGGGCCGGTTGGGCAAATGGGCAGTGATCCTGATGGAATTCGATATTACCTATACACCCCAGAGGGTAATAAAAGGACAGGCCGTGGCTGATTTCTTCGCAGAGCATCCTGTGCCAGAAAATAATATGCTAGGGACTGAGTTACCCGATGATGAAACACTCGAGGCCTGCCAGACTCAGTCAGTTATGTGGCAACTATTCTTTGATGGAGCATCTAGAACAGAGACAGACTCCGATGGAAAGACCAGAATACGGGCCGGGGCCGGTATTGTGCTGAAGTCACCAGAAGGGGAGGTCGTGCATACTTCCTGTTCTATAAACAAGCCATGCACCAATAATGAGGCCGAGTATGAAGCTCTGATAATCGGGCTATATGTCAGCCTCAACATGGGTATTCAAATGCTTCAAGTATTCGGGGATTCGATGCTGATAATAAAACAGATCCAAGGGGAGTTCGAAGTGCGGAAGCCAGAACTGAGTCCCTACCACCAAAAAGCTGTGCGCCTCATGGCGAAATTCTACCATATTGAGCTCAAGCATGTGGGCCGTGGACACAATGCCCAGGCTGATGCACTGGCAAAGCTGGCCAGCTCACTAGCAGTTCTGCCAAATAAGACATTGAACATTGTCGTCATGAACCGGCGACAAGTCCCCAGTATGCTAGAAGGGTGCCCCGAAGAAGATGAAGTTGCCACCATCAACACAGAACAAGCGTCTGATTGGAGACAGCACCTGCTGCAGTGGTTTCTACACCAACAACTGCCGCAGATAAGAGAAGAAAAGATGAAACTCCTAAGAATCAAAGATTCTTATAAACTCGGGAATGGAATTTTGTTCCGAATAATGGCAGATGCACGCAAGAAGATTCTACTCCGCTGTCTGTCCACTGAGGAAGCCTGGCAAGCGATGAAAGACATACATGCTGGGACAGCAGGTGCCCACCAGGCTGGTCCCAAGATGAAGATAGAAATCAAGAAACTGGGCTACTATTGGCCCACCATGTTTGAAGACTGTTGTAAATTTGCAAAATCATGCCAGAAATGCCAGGAGCATGCTACTGTGCCTAGAAGGCCTCCTACGACTCTGCACCCTACAGTTCCCAGCTGGCCATTTGCACAATGGGGAACTGATGTAGTCGGGCCACTGCCGACTTCCTCGGCCGGACATAAGTACATACTGGCCATAACAGATTACTTCTCCAGATGGGCGGAGGCTATAGCATTAAGAGAAGTGACTGGTGAACTGGTCGCCAGATTCATCAAGCAGAACATTATCTTCCAGTTCGGGATCCCCAGCCGAATAATATCTGACAATGGAAGTCATTTCAGAAATCAGAAGGTCTATCGGCTTGCTGAGAAGTATAAGATCGAATGGAGGACCTCCACTCCTTACAATTCACAGGCAAACGGATTGGCGGAAGCTTTTAACAAGACTCTCTGCACCTTGCTGGCCAAGGTCGTCGGTTCCAATAAGAAGGACTGGGAAGAGAAAATGTATGAAGCTCTGTGGGCATACCGCACCGTCTTCAAGACACCTACAGGGTGCTCACCGTACTCGCTGGTATACGGCTCGGAGGCAGTGGTTCCGCTAGAGCTGGAAGTCCCGTCACTCAGAGTGGCAGTCCAATATGGCCTGGCCCGTGGCGAACAGACCAATGCAGAAAGAAGACTAGAAGAACTGGCTGAATTGGAAGGGAAGCGCCTCCAAGCCCAGAAGAGTATCCAAATGTATCAGGCCCGCATGGCCGCTGCATTCAACAAACTCGTAAGAGCACGAGAATTCAAGAAAGGCGACCTCGTCATGGTCAAGAAAAAAGAAGTCGTTGCGTCCAACCCAAAAGGAAAGCTGAATGCTAACTGGGAAGGTCTTTATGTAATACAGAGGGTCTACGAAGGAGGGGCCTACGTGGTTGTTAACCATCGAGGGGAAATCTAATTCTCACCACTCAACGGAAGACATCTAAAGCTGTATCATGCGGCACAACCAGCATTCCCCGAGTGATCAAGCCGAGCTACACCCTTTCCCGGTCTAGTGGCACTCCGCCCTAGCCGAGCTACCCCTTTCCCGGTCTAGTAGCGCCCCGCCCTAGCCGAGCTACCCATTTCTTGGTCTAGTGGCACTCCGCCCTAACCGAGCTACACCTATTTCTTGGTCTAGCGGCACCCCGCCCTAGCCAAGCTGTACCCTCTTCCCGGTCTAACAGCACTCCGCCCTAGCCGAGCTACACCCTTTTCTTAGTCTAGCGGCACTCCGCCCTAGCCGAGCTACCTTCCTTGGTCTAGCGGCACTCCGCCCTAGCCAAGCTGCACCCTTTTCCCGGTCTAGCGGCACTCCGCCCTAGCCGAGCTACACCCTTTCCTTGGTCTAGCGGCACTTCACCCTGGCCGAGCTACCTTCCTTGGTCTAGCGGCACTCCGCCCTAGCCAAGCTGCACCCTTTTCCTGATTTAGCGGCACTCCGCCCTAGCCGAGCTACCCATTTCTTGGTCTAGTGGCACTCCGCCCTAACCGAGCTACACCTATTTCTTGGTCTAGCGGCACCCCGCCCTAGCCGAGCTGTACCGTTTTCCCGGTCTACCGGCGCTCCGCCCTAGCCGAGCTACACCGTTTTCCCGGTCTACCGGCGCTCCGCCCTAGCCAAGCTGCACCCTTTTCCCGATTTAGCGGCACTCCGCCCTAGCCGAGCTACCCATTTCTTGGTCTAGTGGCACTCCGCCCTAACCGAGCTACACCTATTTCTTGGTCTAGCGGCACCCCGCCCTAGCCAAGCTGTACCCTCTTCCCAGTCTAGCGGCACTCCGCCCTAGCCGAGCTACACCGTTTCCCCGGTCTAGCAGCGCTCCGCCCTAGCCGAGCTACCCATTTCTTAGTATAGCGGCACTCCGCCCTAGCCGAGCTACCCCTTTCCCGGTCTAGTGGCACTCCGCCCTAACCGAGCTACCCATTTTTTTTGGTCTAGCGGCACTTCGCCCTGGCCGAGCTACCTTCCTTGGTCTAGCGGCACTCCGCCCTAGCCAAGCTACCTATTTCTTGGTCTAGCGGTACTCCGCCCTAGCCAGGCTACCCTTTCTTCGTCTAGCGGCACTCCGCCCTAGCCGAGCTACCCATTTCTTGGTCTAGCGGCACTCTGCCCTAGCTAAGCTACACCCATTTCCCGGTCTAGCGGCACTCCGCCCTAGCCAAGCTGCCCTCATCTTAAGCTTGTGGCATTCCCACCTGTCACCTTCTAAAAAGGGAGGGAAAGAAAAAGAAAGTAAAAAAAAATGGGGTTAAAAATAGAGATACCCCGCCAGACTTGCTCCTATATTAGGGACAAGTGCAAAAATGGCCTAAAACCCAGCTGTGGTGAAAACCCGAAAGGGCACTGCAGGCAAAATCGGGTACCCCGCCATGTGAAAACCCGAAAGGGCGCGTGGGCAAAAGTAAGAGGGAGCTGACTCTGGCGAAAACTCGAAAGGGCGCTTGGGTCGGTAATGTGGTGATTCCAAAGAAAGCCTCACCTCCCACCATAAAATTCCTCGTCGATCAACCGGCGCCTTGCCCGATCAACGATTAAACCCATCCGGAATAGACCTTACGTCTATTCTGTTGAAGCCGTCTTGCATTGCTCGAGAAAAATTCCCTCGATAATAAGCCCACCTCGGGATAGACCTTCCGTCTGTTCTGATAAAACACTTCCACTTGTTTCTGTCTAAGACCCACCACGATGAAACCTGCCCGATCTATGATGAAACCTATCCAGTTTAGACCTTCCGTCTATCCTGATGAAATCCATGAACTCCTTGCATTGGTATAAATCCAATACCGATGATGAAACCCGCCATTGATCGATCAGCATCTCGCCCAATATCAATGATAAAACCTTATCCAGTTTAGACCCTACGTCTATCCTGATGAAACATATGAAATCCTTGCATTGGGATGAGCCAATACCAATGATGAAACCTGTTATCGATCGATTGGCACGCTACCTGATCGACGCTAAAATCCATCCAGGGTGGACCTTCCGCCCGCTCTGACATAGCACAACACTGCTCTTTGAATCTATTCAGACCCTCCGTCTGGATAGATCATGAAACTCTATTCCCTTGCGTTAATGTTAAACCCCACATTAACGATGAAACTCATATTCTCAGTAAACGGCCTCGTGCCCGAGCTGCTACTTATATCCTCTAAATCGATTCGGACCTTTCGTCCGGATAGATCATGAAACCCTACTTCCCTTTGCATTGATGTTGGTACCCACATCAATGATCGTGTGTCCACAATAAACATATGGCGCCATGGTCCATAGGATGAAAGTTCTGGTCCCAGAAAAGACAATGAAAAAGAAAAAGAGAAAGAAAACGACAAAAAGTATATATAAAAAAAAATGGGGTTGAAAATAGAGATACCCCGCCAGACTTGTTCAGGCATTCTGGATAAGGGCAAAAATGGCTAAAACCCAGCTGTGGTGAAAACCCGAAAGGGCACTGCAGGCAAAATCGGGTACCCCGCCATGTGAAAATCTGAAAGGACGCGTGGACAAAAGCAAGAGGGGGCTGGCTCCGGCGAAAACCCGAAAGGGCGCTTGGGTCGGTAATGTGGTAATTCAGAAGTTCCATGCCAACCGGCATGTTGCCTTTACCTCCCCTTCACTGATGAGGCCTTCCGTCGGTCATCTGGCTCTATGCCCCGCCGATGATAAAGCCTTTCCGGGGTAGATCTTACGTCTACCCTGATGAAATCTACATACCCTCTTTTCACATGTCCCACCGACAATAAAACCGGTCACCAGTCTGATAAAGCCTGGCCAGTTCAGACCTTACGTCTGTCCTGATCAAACTCCTAAACCATCCCTTGACCGATCGACTCCTTGCCCGGTCAACGATAAAACCCTACCAGGATAGACCCTACGCCTATCCCGGTGAAACCTACGTATTTCTTGGCAAAGTCCCACCCGCAATAGAACCTGTTGGAATAGACCTTACGTCTATCCTGATGAAACTTGTGAAATTCCTTTGCATCGATATAAACCCAATATCGATGATGAAACCAGCTATTGATCGACCGGCACCTTGCCCGATCAATGATGAAACCCTGTCCAGTTTAGACCTTACGTCTATCCTGATGAAACTTATGAAATTCTTTTACATCGATATAAACCCAATATCGATGATGAAACCAGCTATTGATCGACCGGCACCTTGCCCGATCAATGATGAAACCTTATCCAGTTTAGACCTTACGTCTATCCTGATGAAACTTATGAGATTCCTTCGCATCGATATAAACCCAATATCGATGATGAAACCAGCTATTGATCGACCGACACCTTGCCCGATCAATGATGAAACCATGTCCAGTTTAGACCTTACGTCTATCCTGATGAAACTTATGAAATTCCTTTGCATCGATATAAACCCAATATCGATGATGAAACCAGCTATTGATCGACCGGCACCTTGCCCGATCAATGATGAAACTTTATCCAGTTTAGACCTTACGTCTATCCTGATGAAACTTATGAGTTTCCTTTGCATCGATATAAACCCAATATCGATGATGAAACCAGCTATTGATCGACCGGCATCTTGCCCGATCAATGATGAAATCCTGTCCAGTTTAGACCTTACGTCTATCCTGATGAAACTTATGAAATCCCTTTGCATCGATATAAACCCCATATCGATGATGAAACCAACCATTGGTTGATCGGTGCATTGCCCGATCAATGATAAAAACTTGTCCAGTTCAGATTTTGCGTCTGTCCTGATGAAAACCACATACCCTTTTCACGTCCCACCTGTGATCAAGTCTACCCAGTTTAGACCTTACGTCTATCCTGATGAAACTTATGAAATTTCTTTGCGTCGATATAAACCCAATATCGATGATAAAATCCGTCACTGGTCGTTTGATACATTGCCCCGACCAGCTTTGAAACCTGTCCGAGGTGAACCATCCATTTGTTCCAAATGATGTTCTAAACCTCTTTTATTCAGCTACCCCCAGGATTGGGTTTAGGCACCCTCCGGATACCGTCGTGCGGTGGAGCGAGTTCCCCATCCTTTCTCTGAAAGGGTGGACGCTCTCCTGCTAGGTACGGGCTATTCCCATAGGGACCGCTGAAACCGCTGCCAAATCGTCGTATATTGACGGTGCGATAAGTTAAGAACAAACCACATAGGAGACTGGTATAAAGATTCCTTTTCATTGAATAAAAAAAGGGAATACAAGAAGGGCCCCTGCGGGGGAAATGTATTACAAAAAGGGGAAAACATATATTCACGGGCGCCGGAATATGTCTTCGAAGGCCAGAAGCCCTACATGCGGGGCAGCCCCCAGCTCATGAAGTCGAGCCTCCTCCACCTGCAGCCGAGCAGACTCGTCCTGAAAGGACGCCACCTGCCCTCCAGCATGGCTACTTCCTCCGCAAGCTGCGGCCGAGAAGTTTTTATCTACGGCAGTTCAGCCCGGAGGTCAAACAGTTCAGCCTCCAGGATGGCTATCCGGCTGCGCACGAACTGCTCCCGCTGCGCCAGAGATTGCAGTTGGCATTGGCGCTCCTGGAGAACAGAGCCCACCTTCTCCAGCTCAGATTTGCACTCCTTCCTTTGCAACTTCAAAGCTTCCAGTCTGTCAGACATAATATGTGCCAAGAAGTCCCGGTGATGTATAAACTTTAACAACAATATAACCCACTGGGTCCATATTTCCATGGGACAGCCCATCGCCTGTAGACCAGCGGTGAAACGCTCGGCTATCTCCTTCAGCCGCAGATAAGTCAGTCCAGGCTGGGACTCCACCAACTGGCGCAGCATGTCAAGATTTTGCCAGACAAAACTCTCAGAGGAAGCGAAGCCAGGAGAAGGAACTGGAGCTACTTCGAAAGTCACCTCACTGTCAATGTCCGCCCATGGCGTAACATCAGGCTGGGAAGAGGAAGACGGGAGGTCTGCGGAAGGTGCCAGCTGAGCTCTCTCTGCAACCCCTAACGAGACCAAGAGGCCTTCCACCTCCTTCTCCTCGGGAGTTGCTATTTGAATGCTCGTAGGGGCAACTTTAATAAGTGATGGAGCGGCTGCTTCCTGGGTCCCCAATATGATACCCGCATCTTCAGCATCCTCTTCTCGGGGCACCTCCTCCTCAGATTCCGAGAGCAAGGAGATCGATTCTGGGTCGGTTATAGACAATACTCTGGTCTCTGTGGCAGCTACCTCCCCTTCTTCCATCGCTGCTTCAGCAGCCAGTTCCTTCAATGACAAGGCGGCAGGGGCTACGGACCGTAAAGGCAAAAGTTCAGTTTCCATAATTACTGTTACGGGAATTGCTAACTCCGGCGCAATGGTCATCACTGCGGCCGGTATAAAGGCAGAACCCCTAACGGGGTCCATCTCAGCTCTGAAATCCAAGACCCGGATGAGGGCCGAACTCTCCCCCAAGGTCCTCAAGTCCAGCAATGCTAAGTCTGTAGAAGACTGTACCCTCACCGGCACAGGGTGAATTATCTCAGAAACGCCTGCGCAGGTGGCTGACGAAGCAGGAACAACAGCCAGGGTGTCAGATAGAATGGCTTCAAGGGCTGCAGTCGCTACCGGGCTAGCAACAGGGGATTCCTGTGAACAGATCAATGCAACATCAAGCAGCAGATAAGAAAAATGATAATAATGACAATGAGGAAAAGGAGAGAGACCCACTTCTAATGTGATGGCGATATCCTCAAAGGAGTGCAAGGAAGAGGAAAGCTCCACTGCTGAAGCAGCAAAGGGAGGAGTTATATCCGCCTCGGTATCCAAGCCAGCAAATTCTTCCGGTAGTTCCTCCTCAGAAGATGGCACCAGCAGTTTGGGGGGGGTGAATAGTGGGACAATGGCAGTACATACGAATGGGGCCTCTGATTGGGAGATATTATCCGGCTCGCTCTCGCTGAAATCTGCTCCTTCTCCCTCTGCCTCGGAAGCGGTCGCGGAAATGCTAGAAGAGATTTCAACACTATCAACAGGCGACTTGCGTCCCTAACGTCTGCCTGGAGGAAGACCGGGTAACTATGTGCCTCACAGGGACAAGGCCCCGTTTCGTCTGGGTCTTATGACCCTCTTGTGACTGAGTCATACCGCCAGCTGCTCCCATAACTGCAGCCCCCTCGCCGGCCGTCACTGCAGGGAAAAGCTTGTGAGCAAGACAATGAAAAAACAATTGAAATGTGCAAGAAAAGATGGGAAAGCACACTTACCCTCCGCCTCGCTAGCCGGCGTAGGAGAAGGTAATCTGGTCTCCACCAAAGAAGGTGTCACAACTGGCTCTTGGGCTGTACAAAAAGGGGGGGGTCAGATTCGAAGACTTCTATAAAATTCAGCAAAAGCCGATGAAAGATACAACTACGGGCTGTTGATGTTACCCTCGACTGACGTCTGGGCGCCCTCCCTTTGAGATTCAAACTCATCAAAGGAGGGGATATCAGGAAGAGGGGTCCCAGGGTCCGTCACTGCTGAAGCCGACTGCCGAGCATGGGCCTTCTTGGCCTTCCTGGCCCTCCCAACTGCAGTTTTCACTGCAGAAATCTTTCTCTTCTTGCCCGGAGGCAGGGGAGTGGTCGTCGGTGCTGCTGCAGGGACTTCAAAATAAGCAGGCTTCTCAGCTTGCGCAATGATTTTTCTGTAAAGCCCCTGTCACTTTATATCTGGCATGTCTGTCGAAGACATCAAAGAAGCAATGAGATCAGTGGATGCAGAGTTTAAATACTAAACAGAAAGCACTACAGTCAGAAAGAAAAGATCATACATGCTGGGCCATCATAAAAGACAGAAAGTGGCCAGTACAGATAAGCTACCTCCTTGGAGCGGAAAGCAGCCTCCTTGACAAGCCAGCAGACATCACCAAATGTCTGGCACTTCTCCACTAAAGATGCCAGATCGCTATGACCATGAAAATCAAGGCATCGAAATAAGTCGAGGTGGTCCATGCCCTAGCCGTCGACATAATGAAAAGAAACGAACAATGGCTTATTCAGTATGCCGGCTATCGGACTCTCTACAGATAGCCCATGTACACTCAGCAGAACAAACAGCCAGGACGTGTGCTTGTAGTATGTCTGAGTCCTATCTTCCCTGCGCACAAACGTCCTGTAGGGATGAAATCTATCTGTCGGACCCTTCCAAGGGACGACCGTCAGGAGCGGCTCTTCAACAGGGAAAGGGTACTGCTGCGCCTCCAGACGAGCGTCTCCTACATGACACAGATGTTTCAAGCTCCTCATAAAAGTATCTTCATTAATGGCAGCAAAGACAGGCGCGAGCGGCTCGGAGCCTCCTTCTTTCAAAACCCGACGCTGAGTCAGATAGTTCTCGGCCTCCCTCGGATGTTGTGAATAAATCCTTTTCAGGTGGGCCTCGGGGATGTCAAATACCGGCCCGGGCTGTTGTTTCAGGAAAGAACGCTCGGCCACGTCCCAGAATGCACCCCTGCCATCCCTGTAAAAGTTGGTCCGAATGTTCCACCATTTGATATACTCGGATGTGACACGGGGAACACGGTTGGAAATAGTGGGAACTCTGAAAACTGCACCATCCTGGCGATGATAGAAATCCCACCACAACCGGCCATCACCAACAATGGTGGACCCATGCTTGGCTCGGCTATCCAGGGGAAACTGAGCAACTGATGTAGGGATGTGCTGATCATAGCCAAAATTTCGCCCAAAGCGGAATGGGTAGTATGGTTCCAGGAGAAGCAGACCGCCCTTCCTGAAGACTAAAACACTGGGTCGAATGGCCATGGCCCATCTAACCAGCTCCGGCTCCAGAATAGACCGAACAACATTAGCCCCTGAAACGGGGTGAACATAGGTCTCTACCTCTTCCATCTTGCATTCTCTTTGAGAATGAACCAAAGGAGCTGAACCTGCTGCCAAGATCCAGAAATGAATGCTGCCAGGGGCATCCACTGGTATCCTTGTCAGTCGGCCCCTTATTTTAAACAACTGGTCAGAAAAAGAGCCAGGTTCGGCACTGGCAAATTCAATCATTCTGGGCAACACTGTATCTGCCTGCAGAGTTCTAGGGGCCAATTCAGAAAATAGACTGCAGACCCAGGCATTGAAGAAATGAAAGGGGCCCACGGTCCTCAAAGAGTGGGGAGTCCGATGCTTGTACAGATCCCCCAAAGATTTATAGATTAAACACAAGGCCACTGGGCAAAGTGACAGCCTCATCCCCCAGGCCATCTGGCATGCCGGGTATATGGCTTCGGGCCGAATGATTGTCTCGTCCCCTTGAGGGAGAGCGAAAGTGCACAACCAGAATGTGAAATAAGCCGCACAATGTGTGACAGGGTCCACCCCTGCTGGATTTGGACCACCTTTACCTACACGATGCAGTGAAGATGGCAACGCTGACTTATAGCGAGGAGCCCTTATCTGCTTGCTGGCCGTCGGACCCATGGAAGGGAAGTCTGCATATTTCAAGGGGCCATCAAAGAAATACTGAATCCACTACCCTATCCGGACCCTCAGCTTGCTGCCTTTCTCTCTAGGATGGTAACCCTTGGAGGATCCTCTGCTATACGCCAGACAGATGGAGCGATACACCTTCATTAAATACCGGTAGGAATAGCCAAGTGAATACTTGCCTTCGCCATCTGAGCTATCCTTCTCGGAATCTGCCAAGCAGACCTCTTCATACGGCTCGCCGTCAATAGGCAGACCAGAAAGCTGTGACAAACTCCAGAGGTCGAGAGATGTTTCACCCTCTGCTGTATAAAATATGTTGAATAGAGGGCAGAATACTTCAAACATTCCACAGCATAACCCTCGGGATATGGGGTAGCGGAATCTAGAAGCAAAGACACTGTGATATACCCCGGCTCTGATCAGCAGAGGGGCATATTCCTTTAAAAAAAACTCGGTGAACTCCACTGCTCCCACCCGGAATAAGTGGGCGTCAGTGATCTTGGTATCTCCAAACCAACCGGCAGCTAGATGATACTTGAACTGGACGGCCGAACAATTCAATACAAAGGGCTCTTCACGGTATCCCCACTTTATCGGTGCCAGGAATAAACCATAGCCAGGCTTTTCCGTATGAACCCAGCCGCTAGCATTATCCCACCGGGCAGGTGTGAATTCCGGGGCCCGGGTCAACATTTTCTTCTCCGGTTCCAGCTCCGAGATGCCGAGGACTGCACCCCAGTCGCGCTTCTCCCCGGGAAGATAGATGGCTTTGCCACGATACACTGAGTCCTTCAGACTGTCCCTCTCAGCTAATATAGCAGTTTCAACTACACGAGCTATTCGATAGTCTCGCATGCCACCTACGGTAAAGGTTCGGATGAATGGCATCAAGTGGCGGTCTTTCGGGAGATCCGGCCGATAGTCGTTGCCATGTCTAAAGCATGTCTTCATTGCAGTGGAATATACCCGTGATGTTGATACTGTATCCGTCTCAGAATCAGACGAGTCGTCAACGGCAGCAACTTTATCATATCCGAAGTCCAGGCTATGCACGTTCAGCCAGTTTACTACAGCCCGTGATATGTCTGGCTGGGCTGACGAGCTTGTTCCAACAGCTCCAGAAGATGCATCAGCGGAACTGGAAGCCATTACAATGCCTGCAGTCAAAGAAAAGATGTGAATGAAAGTCCCAAAATAAGAAACAGTCTTACGAAGATTAAAGTATAAGGTTCTGTGCAAATTTTGGCAGTATTTCCCCTTGTTTAGGGTCTACCCAAAGAGAATAGGGAGTCACCCACCAAGAGGGAGTGATCCCGCAATCAATAGGGATTTAATCCCCAAATAATGTCCCACCCGGACGAAATCTACTGAAACGGGGAAGAAACGGGATGGGAGCACTCGCGAAGTGGAGCTCGCCACTGCCGAGAGGATGAAGAGAGAGAAGGGACCGTGAGAAATGAAGGCAAATGGGGCTCTCGGCGGGTTAAATAGGTCCCGCAGAAGAAGGGTTCTCAGCGCGATAAGAGGCACGCCGAGAACCCCCCTAATTCAAAAAGACCCGCCGAAAATGGGCAGGCCGAGAACCTCCCGTCGGCCGGAAGGAAAAGGCGCGCCGAGACGCCCGTGCCGAGAAGCCGAAGACGCCCGCGCCAAGAGGGTTGCGCCGAGAAGCCCGCACCGACAGGCCGCGCCGAGAAGGGTCTTACCTCGCGCCGAAAAGCCCAAGGCAAGGCCAATAAGGCTCCAAAGTGCTGACAATAAAATCAGAGGATATGGGGATAAAAACATGAGAATGAAAGATACATGTGCATAATATTGCTACAGCAACATGATTAAACCGAAGGGCAACGTCAAAGAGAGACTGAGGAAGATATCCTCAAATGATGAAGTGCACCTGTGGACCCCGTGCCGCTTGTTCTGTGCTTACGCCGTCCATAGGTGGGGGGCATTTGTTGACACCTGAAATGTAATTGAGAACAAGATGAGACCAAAAAAGAAGATTGAACTAGACATTAAGCTCTCAGGAATTCCTGCAAAGTCAGAATGGCAGAAGAGTCGTCACTAAAGTTATCACCCAGCTGAGACCCTTCCCGGTCAAGCTGATGTCCGGTATTGTCGTCGCTCAGACGGCAGTACTGATGAAGAATTGTAGGCTACTGACTGATGAAAATCCCCAGAGATATTCTGATAAGACTGTGTCAACCCATCAACTAAGGGACCTCCACCTGTTCTGACAGATTCAAGGGACTGATAAATGAAAGGGCAGGTTAGGTAGCTTTGACAGCTCAAACCTACTGATGAGGAAGGGTAAAATATTAAAAAAACCTAAATGGGCTCACTAGTGTGACGCCGGGAGTTCCTCACCAGGGCCCAAAGCCCATGTGGGGCGGCGCCGGGAAGCCCCATCCTTTGGTGCCGAGAGGCCTCCCGCTTTCGATTAGGGCGCGCCGGGAGCTCGTGGTCTGCGCGCTGAGGTGAGCATGCCGAGAGGGGAAGGGTTTGTGCTATAAAAACCCCTTTTCTCTCGAGAAAAAAGAGGGGGGATGATAAAAAAAAGAGGGGAACAGAAGAGAAGATAGCCACAAAGAGAAGCCAGAGAAAGGAAGAGAGAAGTCCATACCCAGCTCCAGGAAACCGGCGGCTGCTGAGAGATCGTGGGAAGAAGAAGAAGGTCTGCTGAAGCGGGAGGGAGAGGAGTCAATGCTCTGCCCTCCCCTGTCTCTCTTGTATTTCTTCCCCCGATGCATACTGTTTTCGTCTGTGTTCTCTTTGAACATGCTATCTCCCATCTTTCTGCTGTTTCGAATGGGCTTCATTTCGCTATGTTATGTGTACTCCTTCTACCACGTTTATGTGGGATCTGTATTGATGCTAAAGGTTTTTTATTCGTTGTCATTCGAGGTGTACCTCTGTAGCCGATGATGTATAAGCAGTAGAACCGATTGAATGGATGGAAGTTTGGGTTTCCCTCTTCTCACCCCTCTCTGATGACAGTGGTGGTCACCTTTCCGATTGCGAGTTTCGATCGATGAATGTGTGGTTCTGGGTGTTTGTCGTTAGCTGAGGTTCCTGTGGGTTTTAGGAAGCTGGTACAGAGCCCCAATCCTTGCCTCCATGGATTCTTGGGTTCTGTCCCTTCTCTCTTCCGCGACAACATCGATGATTTAAACATTGCTAAGTCCATAGTCCTCTCGAGTTTCCCAAGCCATTGGGGCCATTACAGGGATCAGAGACAGTCATCTCTTGATCTCCTGGATGGCTGGCAATATAGACGGCATAAAGCCTGTTCCAGAGGGTTCTAACGCTTGTGACTTCAATCCCTCAAAATCTCTTCTATTCATGTGACTCCTTGATGTTAATCTGGTAGCTTGACAGGGCCCTCAGTCCCTTCCTCGTTTGCATCCTAAAACCCCCCAGCCGTTATCTGAATCCCAGGAAAAATCCCCAAAACAGAGCATCGTAGAACCCCCACGAACCTCCACGAGCCTTCCCGGTGCCAGAAGAGCTCTCGGCGCGGCCCGCGCCGGGAACCCCACGCCGAGAGCTGCCTCTTCCTTCTAAAGCCATGCCGAGAACCCATTCCCCCGCGCCGGGAACCCCACGCCGAGAGCTGCCTCTTCCTTCTAAGGCCATGCCGAGAACCCATTTCCCCGCGCCGGGAAGCCTGCCTATGCTCGTTATTGCTGCGCCGAGAGCCTCTCCTCCTCTGCCCCATCTTTGAGCACTCTGTCATACTAACTCGAGGGATATCTACAAGTCACAGGGTACACCCCATGGAATAAATAAACGGGGAACCATCCCCAACATCACACCGTGCCAGGGCCCGGTGCCTTTCTCTTTCGGTTTTCATCCCGGCACTCCGTGGATGATCACCTATTTCCCCTTGGGCATGTTCCGAGTCGAGGGGAGATGCTGCCGAAATCTAGTCCAATGTCATCAACCCCGATAAGTCGAGGGAGTGTCTCCGATACACTTCCCACCCGACTCCATCTTCGGGGGAAACGAACCCATTTGGAGCGACCGGTCAAGTGAAAGTGTCAAAAGGGGAATACCCCAATGACTAACCGAATTCCATCCCGCCACTGCGTGGATGGTTTTATATCCCTACCCGGTATGGCTCAAAGTTAAAGGTCGTGCCGCCCGATTCAATCCACTGAACTAAATAAATCCGCCCTCCATTCATAGGCATGAAGCCTTTATTTCGCACATCAGTATTTTGACTGCCTTCTGAGGCCTCCTATTTCGACGTTTAATCAAGGGTTGTCCTTCTTAGGAAGGGCGTAATTAACGTCATAGCCTTTATGGTATGGCGGACTTTTGGTCCCGACTCGGACTTCACAATCGACTGACTAAGTCAAGTCGAGCGCACGATGAAATCGTCACACATGTGACTGGCACGCCTAACAAACCAAATAAAAAAATAATAAAAATAAATAAATAAATAAATAACAATAAGATAGAAAGATGATTAAGAAGAAAAAAAATCCCCGCGTCCACAGCCATGCATGAGCATCTACTGGAAAAATATGAAAGAGTTAAATCAGAAAAGAGAAAATTAAGAAAAAAGAAAAATTCTGAAGTCAGAAGTCTGAAAGCTGAAAATGAAAACTTGAAATCTAAAAATGAGAATATTAGTAACAAACTCATCGGTGAAAATAATTCTTGCAAAACATGTGCCATTCTCGAAGACATGATTAATGATTTTGATTCTGATGACAGTTTTCAAAAAGAACAAATCAAATCTTTAAAAGAAGAAAATGTCTACTTGAAAGATCAAAATAAAAAGCTAATGGTTCTTAATACTGTCTTCTCTGAAAGATGGGTGTCAATTGAAAAAGGAAAAACTGTTGTGAAGGAAAATGAGAACAACATTGAAATAATGGTTCAACAAGAAAATGAAACTCTGAAGAACCTGAATGATGCTTTGCAACAACAGCTGATTGTTTGTGAATCTGAGCTATCCAAGTATGAAGTGAGTATTGCTTCATTGAATTCTGAGATTGAAGATCTGAAAAATTCTTTGTCAAAATTCGTTAAAGGAAAAGATAATTTGAATAAGCTGCTTGGTTCTAAAGTGAATTTTCAGAAAGAAGGACTTGGGTATGTGCATGTTAATAAGAAAGTGAATGAAAAGAAGAAGTCAACTGCATTCGTGAAAAGTTCTGAACAAGCTAATCAATCTAGTTCTTCTATTTTTCAATTCACTGCTAAGAAGGCTGAAAATTCAGATAAGAAACAGAAAAAGATTCAAAAACAAAAGAAAAATGCTGATTTGAATATGTCCAAATATGTCTCTGATTTACATGTGCATGCTGCTCACTGCTCACACACACATTCACACTCTCATGAGAATATCAATCTTGTCAAACAAGTGAATGTGAATAAAAAGGCTATAACATGTCACTATTGTGGGAAAGTTGGTCATATTATGCATAACTGTGTAGCATTGATAAATGATGAAAGAAATGTTGTTAGAAAGTATCCTAGAAATCATCTTAGGAAACATTCTACTGATCAGGAAAAGAAAATTCAATGCTATTGCTGTGGGAAGTTTGGTCACATTGCTGCCTTCTGCTGGCATGCTCAGGGAAAGAAAACTAACTCTGGATTTGTTAATTTCCCTGTTAATAAAAACATTGTTGATAGAAAGAAGTTTGGTTCTAGAAGCAAACACACTGTATGTTTTGAATGTGGAAAGCCAGGCCACAGAGCTGTTAACTGTTGGCTGGCCGGTTATGAAAAGAAAATTTTTCATGTCAATAACAGAATTAATCATGTTCACTCACACCATGTTCACGCCAATGTTGATGTATACAAGGAGAACATGAAATCTGTTATTTCTTGTTATCATTGTGGGCAGGTAGGGCATTCCATGTATAATTGTCATATCATGTGTTGTGATGATAAACATGCGAAAAATCTGTTGAGAAAACCTGCTAGGAGTGTCACTGCTAAACCAGGACCCAAGGTTTCTTGGGTACCTGTTACATCAAAATGATGTGTCTGCTACAGGTGTGCCTTGGAAGCTGAGGAATAAAAGGGGGAAATAAACCAAGGCACTCAAAGAAAAACCCCTTCTGAAATTTTCAGGTAATTTCTCTGCATCTCCTATTTTGAAATTCTTGCATATCTGCCATGTGTAGTTGTTTGATAATTGTTGAAATGCATAACCTCTGAAAAAAAATTGCATTCCGAATTTTCTGGAAAATCTGAACTGCTTATGAATGTGGCTTGAAATTTGTCTATTGCATAGTTCATTGAAAATCTGTCCATTGCATTCTGAAAAATCTGATTAGCTGAAATTTGATCCATGCATGTTGCCCATATTGAATTATCATGGTTGACCTCAATGGTATATAAATGGTAAGGTACCAAAAGGCAGGGAAGTCTGTCTGGAGGTTCTTACTATGTGTGAGGTGGTCTTTTAGACCAAGTGCTCCGCCTAGTACCATGGGTCACCTTGCTGGTTAGGACAGTCTGAATGTGCATGAATCAAAATCATATGTTCAGTTTTCAGTGCAAACATTGCATGTTTTAAGGGGGAGTTAGTTGCATGTGTTTTTGTATACATATAGTGCATTGCATTTCATTTCATTGAAAATGCCAAAAAGAGTGTCTGAATGCATGTTGTCAGGGGGAGTCAATGCATTGCATATAGGTTGTCAAATGCATACATTTGTTAGAATTCATTGCATATCTCTTCTTATCATTTTTGTTGACAAACCTTGATCATATTCGGAAAACACTAAGCTTCAAAATCTCTCCTATCAATTGGTATCATTTGGCTTCAGAAATCTATCAGTCTGTCATGAAGATTTCAATGGGACTATCTCAATCATAAATCTGAAAAATTCTTGAACTAGAAATCTTCTATTATACGTTTTTATGAATGACTGAAATAACTCATGTGGTTTAAGTTTAATGTATTCAATGAGTTTGGCTTTAAAATCTCTTAAAAATACTAGAAGCATGTTTAATAAACCTTAACCATCTTTTTCATGCTGTGTCTTGTAAAATCTTCTGAAATCTGTATTATTGAATTCATGGCTTTAATTGGTTAAGTACATGAAATTATTATTGACTTGAAGCAAAGGAATTTGTCTGAATTGTCTAAAGGGTAATTGTTGTCAGAGCAATGACTTTGGTCACTGAGAAACCATGTCCAAAGGACTGTGTCATGAGGTGTCTTAGTCAACTCTGCAGAATAAAATTCATTGAAAATTCAGGCAGAGCAATGGCATGCACACTGAGAAATACAACTCACTCATCAAGAGATGATTTGCAGTGTGTCATGATGTGTAAATGCTATCTCTATTCATATAAAGCATGACAGTTAGTCACACTAAGTGCTTAGGGATATTGGCCTCTGATCAAGGTATATCCTCTAGTTACAAGGTGTGCACTGAACTAGAGTGCTCGTAAAATTTGTAGCATGAAAAATTGTTGAACGAATTGAAATATCTGAATATTGATGCTAAAATCAAATTGCTACAACCCTAGACAAAATCATATGACTTCATAATTACTTGATTTCAATACTGATGCATGTAATTCCGAAAGAAGTCAATAAATTTGATTGTGTAAGAGAAAGGGAGTTTTATCAAGATAAATATGAGGGCTTGGTTCATTTTTATTAAACCATGGTTTTAGATATCAATACATAATTTTATTGATAAACTCTACATACATCATGTTTAAACCATGCTGTTCAATAAAGCTCATTCATAAGCCCTTATAATGGAAGACTTTGAAAAACTTATGTTTTGGATTTATGAGATTGATATCTCTTTGAAAATCTGGCTAAACTTCTTGGGTTTGGAGCATCCTTGAAAAATCTGTTAATTGAAACTCTTCTGCTCATGTCCTTGGTTCATTGACCTGAACTTCTCCTTGTTTACCCCTGTGGTCTCCTTCTCATCTCTCATAAGACTCCACTTATTGAGGGGGAGCTTCCATGTCATATGCATCATGCTGCATAGAAACTCTTAAAGGGGAAGATCTTGCATTCTGGTATCGGCATCTGCATTCACCCCTTCCCATGGTTCATCCTGACTATACTAAAGGGGGAGATTGTTTGCCAAAGGGGGAGAACTATGTTCTTGCAAGGGGGAGAAATTGACTGAATTTTTATACATGCTATAATTTCTCAAACTATTTTCTTTTTGATGAAGTCAAAGGGGGAGAATAGTTTGTGTCATCAGCATTACTCACAGTGTAGTATTGTCATCATCAAAAAGGGGGAGATTGTTGTGCCCCTGTGGTTTTGATGATGGTTTTGATGATTGGTTTTTGATGTTAGTTAATCACTGTGAGTCATCTTGCTGTGTGTCATCATGCTATTATTCAGTCATTCTCTGATCATAATGCTTTCTTTTATATGCACGATAAATTCATGTTTTATCATGTAAATGTATGGAGTTCATAGGGCTGTCAGATAACATGCTCTACTTAATTCTGTCTACACTCTGTCTGCACAGTCTCCACAGCAGTGCGTCAACTCCTTGAGCTGATGCGTCGACTCTTTAGTTCAATCTCTCAAGTCTATACACTCCATGCCCATTCAAGTATATACATCGGTTTGATTCAAAGTCTGTACACTGCTTCACTTCGTCAAAGTCCATACATCCTCAGCTGAACCCCATGTCTGTACAACGGCCTCAATCTTCATCTATCTACACTCTGTTTGGATAGTATGGACAGTGGTGGGTCGACCCACCCTTGCTGATGCGTCGACCCATCAGAACATTGTTCTTTATAGTAAGCCCACACATTGGTCTTCTTGACTCAAAGTCTATACATCGCTAAGTCTGTACATTGTCTTCAGCTCAAGCGTTCAAAGCCAAGTCTATACAACGCTAAGTCAATACATTGAACTATTCTTCAAGTCTGTACACTGGCTTCACGTTTTCAATGTCTGTACAGTGGCTTCGCATAGGCAAGTCTGTACATCGACTTCACTCAGTCAAGTCTATACATCCACATGGGCTTACAAGTCTATACATTGGCCCTAACACTCAAAGTCTGTACACTCGCTGCACTGTACAAGTCTATTCATTGGCTCAAGCTTCCAAGTCTGTACACTGGTTCAAAGTCTACACAACGCCTCTTTGATTCTAAGTCTTTACATTCGTTTTAAGGCAAAGTCTGTACATTGCCTTTGTGCTTCAAAGCCTGTCAATTGAAGAGTCTACACATTGGTTGTTCACACGTTCCTACAGTCTGAAGTCTCTACATTGCTTTCGCCTGTTTTTCATCTAAGTATCATAAAGTCTGTACGTTGCTTTAGCCTTTACCTTCACAGCAAAGTCTATACAATGTAATGCATAAACTTAGAACTGATGACTTCGTTTCATCTGTCTGACAGGGACTGAAGAGGCTAATGAACCCCTTAAAGCAAGAGGGCTGAAGCCATCCAATTTCTGCTGCTGGAACACACCAATGCGTCAACGCCTTGATCAAGTGGCGTGAACGCAGTAGTTCAAACAATCAAGAAAGAAGCTTGTGGATTACTCTGGTGCGTCAACGCATTGATCAAGTAGCGTGGACGCAGCAGTTCAAGTATCCCTTATTGCAGCCTGTGGAGTACATTGGCAGCATCGACGCTGCAGCTCCATGCGTCAACGCAGCATGCTGAGAGCGTCAACGCAGCACGTCTATCTGCCGAAGACCTGCTCACTGGAACGCATCAATGCGTCAACGCCACGGGTTGGAAGCGTCGACGCAGCAGTTAAAAAGGGTTGAAGATCTCTGAAGGGTGCGTCAACTCCTTGGAGCAAGTGGGTTGACGCCATCTAACTCCAGTTGCTGAGCGTACTGATGAATGGGCACGTGACCTGAAGCTGGCACCTGACACATGATCCGAGGTGGGTGCTGAGCACGTGATCTGAGGAGGAATCTTCTGGACAGAAGGCGTGGGAAGCACACGCCCTATCTCCCCACTACTGCTGGTATATATTGGAGCCTTCGTCTTCAGATGGAGGTTGATCGAAGAAGAAGCCTGGAGAGCAGAAAGCCCTTCGATCCAGAAAAAGAGAAGAAGAAGAAATAGAAGAAGAGTGAGCCGGCAAGAAGAAAAAGAGTTGAAGAGAAGAAGGAGAGAACAGCGTGAGAGAAAAGGAGAGCAGAAGAGAAAGAAAGAGAGAGAGAGAGAGAGAGAGAGAGAGTTCGTGGAGAAAAAGGAAGAAGTTACTGAAGATCTGTCTACTGGACCGTGGATCAAATCGAGGCCAGTCAGCTCCATGGGAGCCACATCTGATGTTCCTTCATTTACAGCTTATGTTTGCTGTGTTATTTTCGTTTCTTGTTTTTCCTTTTTATTCGATCTGATTTACTATGTTCTTCCGAACCTCTGGACTGAGGTCGGGTTCCTCCTGGTGGGTCAGGAGAAGGGAGATCTGATCTCCGGTTGCAAGTAGCTGGGAGCTACTTGTGGGTTCCCTCCGGTTTGGAGGAAGGGAGACTTGTCTCCGGTTCTGGGCTTGTGGGTAGCAAGTCCAGGGGTCCCTCCGGTCTGGAGGAAGAGAGACTTCGGTCTCTGGTTTCCAAGTGGCTGGGAGTCACTTGGGATGTCCCTCCGGTTGAGAGGAAGAGGGGAGGATGTTCCCCTGGTCAAGCTGTGTGGCAGCAACTGTTCGCAGACTGAGTCTGCTTGGTTCTAGCATTGGCTAGTGAAGCCTCACTCCGGTTGGGAGTGAGGGGTGGATGTAGGTCTGGAGGACCGAACCACCTTAAAATTATTTGTGCAGTGGTTTGCCTTGCGTTAGCTCCATATCTTCTACCTCCCATTCACAGGTTGTGCATGCTTGGCTAGTTGCATTATCTAGAGAGTTATTTTTTAGCATTATATTCTGCTAAGTGTGTTTGGGTTGTTTAGCTCTGCCTTCGTTTCTGGTTGTTCAGGTGGCTGCATTAGCGCAGTCCAACTGTTTGTTCATTTGTTGCCTTATCATTTCATCTTGGAAAGCTCATTAGTCTTTATTCCGCATATCTGAGCTTTAGAGTTTTAATTTGGGCTATATTTTCTAGAGGGATACATTCACCCTCCCTCTGTATCCGGGCCTAGCACCCTAACAGATCGCTTTCCAAAGCAGATATGGACACTACGAATTCATGGTTATGCCGTTCGGTTTAATTAATGCACATGTTACATTCATGCAACTGATGAATAGTGTATTCCGACCTTATCTTGACCAATTCATAGTTGTGTTTATTGATGATATTCTCATCTATTCAAAGATAAAGGAGGAACATGAGGAACATCTAAGGCTTGTTTTGCAAACTTTACAAGAACATCAACTCTATGCTAAATTGAATAAATGTGAATTTTGGCTTAATGAAGTCTCTTTCCTTGGCCATGTAATTTCTAAAGAAGGCATTGCAGTAGATCCTTCTAAGGTTGAAGCTGTGAAAAGCTGGAGCCCACCGAATACTGTATCTGAAGTTCAAAGTTTTATTGGTCTGGCTGGTTACTATAGGCGATTCATCAAAGATTTCTCCAAAATCGCCACTCCTTTAACAAGACTTACTAGGAAGGAAAATCCTTTCGAGTGGACAAGGGAATGTGAAGAAAATTTCTTAGCTCTTAAAGAACATCTCACCACGGCACCCGTACTAGCATTGCCCATAGAAGGTGGCAGATTTGAAGTTTATACCGATGCATCTGGCATTGGCTTAGCCTGTGTACTTATGCAAAATGGCAAGGTGATCTGTTATGCTTCTAGACAATTGAAGCGACATGAACAAAATTATCTTGTTCATGATCTGGAACTGGCAGCTGTCATATTTGCCTTGAAGATTTGGCATCACTACCTTTATGGAGAAAAATTCACGGTCTATTCGGACCAAAAAGCTTGAAATATCTATTCTCCCAGAAGGAGCTGAATATGAGGCAAAGGAGATGATTGGAGTACCTTAAAGATTTCAATTTTGCTATCTAATATCATCTTGGCAAGGCGAATGCTGTAGCCGATGCACTCAGCAGGAAACCAATGGGAAAGCTATCAAATCTCGTGAAAGGTATGACCAATCTCATTTCTAAATTTGCTCAATTAAATTTAGATGTTGATATGAAGAAGAAAGAGGATTGCTTTATAGTCAATATCCGGACTCAACCCACCTTAATAGAAGAACTGGTCAAGCTGCAAGACAATGACCCTATGTTATTGGACATTAAGGCCAATATAGAGCAACGGTCAGATTTCTCTTTTACAAATGATGGAAGATTGATATTCCAAGGCCGAGTTTGTATACCAGATCATGCTGATACTAAGAAATTGATCTTAGAAGAAGCTCATAAATCTAAATATACCATTCATCCTGGTGCTAATGTATAAATATCTTAAAAGAAGCTATTGGTGGCCCAATATGAAAAGAGAGATAGCAGATTGTGTGTCACGTTGCCTTACTTGTCAATAGATTAAGGCAGAACATCAAAAGCCCGCTGGAAAATTACATCCCTTGGAAATTCTGGAATGGAAATGGGATAGTATAGGGATGGATTTTATCATGGGACTGCCTAAGTCGAGAGGTAGACATGATGGAATATGGGTAATCATAGACTGTTTAACCAAATCAGCTCATTTCCTGTCTATTAAAAGCCGATGGTCTGTGGATATCCTAGCGGCATTATACATGAAGGAGATTGTTAAGTTACATGGTGTCCCTGTCACTATTATTTCTGATCGAGACTCTCGATTCACTTCACAATTCTGGAAAGGTCTGCAGATTTCTTTGGGGACCCGATTAAGTTTCAACACAGCATTTCATCCATAAACCGATGGACAAACTGAAAGAACTAATCAAGTGGTGGAGGATATGCTAAGAGCGTGTGTTATGGACTTCGGTGGAAGTTGGCACGACCATTTACCTCTAGTGGAATTTGCCTATAACAATAGCTATCGGGCTAGCATTCAGATGGCACCATTTGAGGCACTTTATGGGAGAAGTTGTTGCTCACCGATCTGCTGGAATGAAGTGGGAGAAAAATAACTGATAGGTCCCGAATTGATAAGGGACACTACTGAGAGAGTAAATCTAATTCGAGAAAGACTCAAGATAGCTCAAGATAGATAGAAATCATATGCTGATAATCGAAGGCGTGACCTGGAATTCCAAGTAGGTAACCATGTATTCCTCAAGGTCTCGCTAGGTCGAGGTATTCAAAGATTCGGCATCAAAGGCAAGCTTACTCCAAGATTTATCGGCCCTTTTGAAATCCTTGACAGAGTTGGCGAAGTAGCTTATCGATTGGCTTTACCTCCCCAATTGGCTGGAGTTCATGACGTATTTCATATCTCAATGCTCAAAAGGTACGTTCCAGATCTGTTTCATGTTATAAGCTATGATAACTTAGAAATTCAAAAGGATTTGATGTACGAGCAAAAACCTATCAAAATACTTGAGCAAGAAGTGCGTCAACTTCGGAACAAAACTATCCCTATGGTCAAAGTTCAATGGAGCAAATCTTGGTCGCATGAAACGACATGGGAAACCGAAGAGGTCATGCGCAAAAGATTTCCAAAGATATTTGAATGTAAGTACACTCTACATAAATCCATGTATTGAATTTGGGGACAAATTCGTTTTAAGTGGGGGAGGGCGTAACACCCGAGAAATTTCTAAAGAATTTATTAAATATTTAAATGGACTAAACGGGCTATTAAATGAATTTATTTTAATTAGTATAGCCTTACTCTAATCCAAGAGGATTAGGCCCATTTAAAGGAACCCTTTTTGGCCAAATTATGGTTTTGGACCTTGGCCCATATTCTACAAGCTAGAAATTGGTATAATCACAGAATTTAGAGATAAATAAGATAAATAGATGGATAATGGAGGGAAGAGTTTGAATTAATTTCAAATTCGGTGCTCGGGATAGAAAACGGTCTATCGCGAGACCGCATAGCAGATGAAGGCGGTCACTCATATGACCGCTAAGCGATGCAGATTCCGTGAGTAGAAGAAAGTGTAAAGAGATTAGATTTTTGGCGTCCAAACTCCTAGAGACTGAAGTATGCAGACTTGAGAACATGCTTGGGACTCTCAGGGATCGATCTAATACCTAATTAGGACTCTAAAGTTGTCCAAATCTTTGAAACCTTAACTAAACCCTATAAATAGACCCCAAGTTTGACTGTGCGACCCCTACTTTTGCTCGTGTAGAACTAAGGTAAGGAGGTAGAATTAGAGGTAAGTTCTTTAAAGGGTTTTGTTGCTAATACTAAGATCTAACTACCCTCCAAATTTTGTTCTAGGTGATCAAGTCTACAAGGAGTTAGAAGCTTTCAAAGTTGCTGATCCTACATCAATAACCCAGGAATCTGTGCAACGATCCAGTGGAGATCAGGAAATTAGAAGGCCTAAACGAGGTATTTAGCGACTGTGTCTTTAGAACTTTATGTTACCCTTTATATCTTCTATCTACCCTCCAATTTTCACGTCTATAGGTCAAGGGAATCAGGAGATACAAATGTGTGAAGTTGCTAGTTTAGCACAGAACGTGCAGAACTAGGACTTGCTTCCAGTCAGAAATTGATAGTCTAGGAGCGCTATTTGAGGTGGGTTTTCTCATGAACGACTTAAACATGACATTAGGGATAAAAGCCCTCTGTTTCCAGTCAATTTCATTCATTGTACACTGAGAATTTTATGTTTTCATTAGGACTATGCATCAGTATAATATTCATGCATGAACTAGCCCTAATTGAGTAAAAAAGAAAGTCTCTTGTTATTAATAAACCCACGCATATTGGCTGACCTATTCTTGTTCTATCATGCTATATAGTTTATTCATGTTGATTTTCATGCATGATGTGCCTTACATTAATATTGTATTTTACTATTATTGAGTTTTCTGTTAACTCAAGAAGAAACAGTCTTCCTGTAGACCGCCAGAAACCCTAGCGGTCGTGCGATAAACCGCTAGCCACAAGAGACGGTCACACACTAGACCATTTACGTTCTTGAATTCTGTATTCAAGCTAACCCAAGACTTAATGCAGAATGGTCCAAATTATTATATGTTAAGCTTAGTTAAGTACGTTTTATACCTGTTTTAAACATTATTTTCATATACCCAATTATTTTAACAGCTCATTCTAGTATATTTCATGATTCTTTATGCACTTAAAGTTATTTTAAACTTATGATATTTTCATGACCAAGTCATATACTTTTGTAGTTAACTTGAATTTATGATATTCATGGACTAGTTATGATTTGATCACTGGTTATCACTAACTTTCTCATCTAAGAGTCATTTTCACAAGTACATGGCATATACTCCGATATGTGACCATTAGATACACCTTTGCACTTATAGGCACATGATAAGTGCTATATTTTACATCATAATTTACATCACATTCATCATCGTTGAGCATTATTTGAGTATATTTGTGCAACATGAGCATTAATGACATTCTCACACATTATTTGAGTCTTCATGTATTTTATCATCTTTTTGAGCTTAAAAGCCCATGTGAGAAATATTTAAATATTTGCACAATTATTTTGGAATTAAATAAATTGATATTTCAATTTTCAGGACACAATGACCTAGATCATGGCGCTATTTAATTAACGACATCTTCAAAGGGCGCATCTTCAGCAAGAAGCGACAGTGTCACAGACGTCAATTCATTTGAAAGAAGAAAGTGGAAAAAGAAAAAAAAAAAGAATTAGCGCCCGAGATGCAGCCTCTAATCATTGAAAGAACGTCCATATGAATAGTCGTCAATTCCTATTTTACGAAAAATGTGAAAAATAGCAAAATAAGGAAATAAGAAACTGACGCCTTAGGCTGGGGCATCCTTTCCTTGCGTCTGGTTGAAGATGAAAAACTTAGCGCTTCTGGGAGGCAACCCATGGTTTTTGTTATTTGATGCTTTTTGTTTCAGTGTGTTTTAGTTGTTAGATTCAAGCCAAGGAGAAGAAGCTATTGCCGTCTATTGATGGAGTTCTGCCCGCACACCAGGTTGTCTCTTTCTTACTCAGCAAACTTCATTGTTACATTGTTCTTTCATTTCAACTGTACATGCCATTGAGGACAATGTCATTCAAGTTGGGCGGAGAGGGCAGAAAATTTTCATTGCATACAGTACAATCTGGTAGGAATTCTTGCATAAATAACTTGCATTGATAATAAGGTTTTGCATATCATACAAAGTAAAAAGATGAAATTCCCGACTAAGTTTTATTATTTCATGCTCAAATTGAAAGTAATTCTGGATTAGAAAAGGGCCAGGGAGAAGGTTGAAGGAAAATTAAGTTCGATCTAGCCATGGAAAACTGATATAAGAATTTCTTTAAAGTTCATGCGCACTATTAGAAAAAATATTCACTATGCACTCTGATGAAGCAAAATAAGATAAGCCCTCTGTTATTTTGGGAACTGTATCTGATACTCTGCATTTCTTGAGGAGGAGATCTATTTCAAGAAAAAGCTTTCTGCCAAGTTTTATAGAAAAAAAAAGAAAAGAAAATACAAAGGCATATTATTGAAAAAGAAAGAAATGATAGAAAGATCACGCCATGAAAAATGCCCCTGATCTGAGTAATCGGGCATGCTTCACCTAAGACGTGTTAAGGTTCACGCAAAAAGGTGAAGGGTAGTGCAGCATTATGATTGTGCAAATAAAAAAAAATTCCAAAGGGATAAAAGAAAAAGGCAGACAAAAACTAGTATGCTTAAATGCTCTGATCTAAGAGGTGTAGGGTTGAAATGTACTTACTTAGAATAACAAATGGGGGATGCAATTATCTTAACTGCAGATTTAGAATTACACATGCACAAGTGCTATTGAACTTTGATTTGTATTCTTAAGTCATGTACTTTAATTTCCAATCCAAGGCTAATATGTGCATTAATGATTCTGGATTCCTAATCTTTGGTTGATTCTATGAAGGGAGAGCTGGATATAAGAGTATGATCTTTGTGAACTCTTATTGGTCCTAAATTTTAATTTAATTGTATTGCTAAGGGACTAGCAATAAGTAAGTTGGGGGTGTGATAAGTGCTATATTTTACATCATAATTTACACCACATTCATCATCGTTGAGCATTATTTGAGTATATTTGTACAACATGAGCATTAATGACATTCTCACACATTATTTGAGTCTTCATGTATTTTATCATCTTTTTGAGCTTAAAAGACCATGTGAGAAATATTTAAATATTTGCACAATTATTTTGGAATTAAATAAATTGATATTTCAATTTTCAGGAAACAACGACCTAGATCAGGGCGCTATTTAATTAACGACATCTTCAAAGGGCGCGTCTTCAGCAAGAAGCGACAGTGTCACAAGCGTCAATTCATTTGAAAGAAGAAAGTGGAAAAATAAAAAAAAAAGAATTAGCGCCCGAGATGCAGTCGCTAATCATTGAAAGAACACCCATATGAACAGTCGTCAATTCCTATTTTACGAAAAATGTGGAAAATAGTAAAATAAGGAAATAAGAAAGCACACAATCTTGAACTTGAAAGCCTCTTCGTTGGATATTCCTGCTACCGTACTAGGTGATCTTGTTCCAAGACCTCCGTAAGTCTCTGTGAGCCTGGTATTCCCACTAGGACGCCGAGCTGGTGGTACCATTAAATCCCAATTTGTCTAGAAAGTACTACCGTTGATTTTCAGAGTCTTGATTCCTAAACGGTCTTACATTCAACCGCTAAGGCCCAGTTAACGGTCTGGCCCATGACCGCTTGTATATCTGAGTCCAGCCGTCTAGTCTGGATTCAACCCAACCCAAACGGTCCATGACTAGACCGCCTGGCTTGCTAAATGGTCCAATAAATGACCGCTTGGTTCATGATTGTGTTTAACCCGAGGTTTGACCTTTGGGGTTAGTTTTCTTGAGTTCCTAGATGATCTTAGGATTATCTAGAGCCTAAATTATGTTTAACAAAGTTAAATTTGAATTATGGAACCTAATGAATATACCATTTATGCTGCCGGATCACCGCCGTAGCATATTATACCTTAAATCTTTCTTGGATATCTTATGTCAACTTTGGTACGTTTTATGCCTTGGTTACTAGATATTTAAACTTATTATTTGGAATTGATTTATTGGCCGAAATTATTGTCTCGTGGAAGAAACTAGATTTATAACTTGAAGATGCAAGATCGGGCATGGATTGTGTCCAAGGGCTCCATGCTAGTCCCCTCGACGGATTGTCGGAAACATGCTATAAACTATGGGATACGATGATACTGGCGTCGCATTGCGCTGGGAGTACTTTCTCTTATAAATGAGTGAAACACCACGAGAGTCATTATGAAAATTACGTGCTTGATAAATGACTTTCTAGTACATAGCCTTTATAAGGTTGTGTAAAGTACTTTCTAGTTACATGCTCGTACATTCTTGTTCATGAAAGGTCACTTTACGTCTACATGCTTAATCTTACTTGTTCATGCTATCTTGTTCACTTGCTTAATTTCATGTCCTTGGTTACTTAGTTATATCGATTGTTTACCGCATTTTCTTATGTTTCTCTTCTAGTCTAGAGCTAAGACATTAATCACTTAAATATTGCCTTCATGTTGATGCGAAGATACATACTCTGCAAGTGTGCTCATTACCCTACTATTCCAATCTTTTTAGGAAGTACAGATGAATAGGATTCGGAGTATACAAGTAGCGAGTCCGAGAGTGATTGAAGGTCAAACGAATCGAGAGAAGCCATAGTATCAAATGTCTAGTCAAGTCTTGTTGTAATTTTCTATTTTCTTGAGTATATGATGTAAGAGTGTTAAGAGTCAAGGATCTTGTGTACTTTGATATTATTATTATGGAATAAAGTGAAGTTTGGAAAAGTTTACTTGTGTAATTACTTTAGTTTGATTATCTTGCGCTCTGATTTCTTGCTTGCGAGAGGCTTGCCATGCTGGCTGTTCGCGTTCCCGAAATTCCTTCCACTGTATTAAAAGCTCGGGGCGTGACAGCTGGTGGGCTCCATTTTCACCCAAGTTGATTTCGACGAGCTCGTCAATGGTTGCTTGGCCACCGTTCTCCAGCTCAGGAGGAGCGGGTTGGAAGTCGATGAAATCCTCATCATCGGTGTCGGCTTCGTGTATTTCTTGCTTTCAAAGCCACTGGTTGACGCCAAAGGGACTGGTGAATTGTTGTTGCTGGACTCCATCAAGGATTGGTCTGGACCTCTAGCTTCTTGCCAGCGGTTGTTGACTGGTGCTGCTGAGGTTTCCCTGGGGTCGCTTGCTAAAGCTGACAACCCTTCACAGCTAGTGTCCTGGACACCTCCCCCGTTAGGCGAGTTTGCAGGGCTGGATTCTTTAACAGGCTAGAAGGCAGGAGGAGCTTCTTTAGCCCAGACGTCTTCGCAGGAGGGCGGCGAAGACTCATTAATTGCTTGAACTGGGGTGATGGCCCTGGCGGGGAGCGAGATAAGAATCTCCTCTCCCTCGTCCCCGGAGCTGTCGAATTTTGCATCGACCCTGGTCTGTTCGTCGACTGGCTGAGTCAGGCCCACGACATTGACCGCGTAGTGGACACGGAAGTCCGGATCCTAGTCATAGCCAAGTCCCCTGGTATCCTTATGAAAGGATGGGGGTTGCCCCCGGACTTGGGAAGGGGTCCGCAGCTGGTGAAAATACCTTCGCTGTTTGGAACCTTGCCATTGGGGAATGTGTTGCTTCAGGCACATCTCCTGAATGTGTGGTGGCAGGTCGTCCATCAGTTGGACTGCTTCAGGGGTGTTATCGGCTTGTTTAGACCAACCGAAGTTGTTTTCTGGTGGGGCTTGCGGGACCATGTCTCCTTTGTAGAAGACAATGGACTTATCCCTGTTAGCCTTCTTTTTGCTTCTGAGTTGTCGTTTGTAGGTCACGACAAACATCGTGAGCCGCTCAACCTTGTGCTCTTCCGATGCACAAGCGAGCTGGATGCAGTCTGGTGGCAGGCATATGCTTTTGTCGATGGCTCGGCTAATAAGATTAGTCTCAAAGTTGATTTTGCACCTCTCAGGGTGGTTTGGAGTTGACTTGGAGGCGAGGCGTAGCCGATGAAGCTTGGCCTTCTCCTTGTCAATGGAGAAGAGATCATCCTCATCTTCCTCTGAGAGCCAGCCATTGCTTTTGCTCTTGATTACAAGGTATGAACTGATTCCTCAAAAATAGAGCGTAGCATCGACAAGATTACATTCCGCTGGAGTGAATGGCGACAGGTCTGCAAAGACCGTATGCTGTTCCCCGTGCTTGGCATACTTGATCCATTGATGGAGAGTTGACGGGACGACCCAGTTTTCATGCAGCCAGGGTCTGCCCAGTAGCACTTTATAGGATGTGTTGGCATTGATGATGTAGAATGTCACCTTGGAGATGAAATCATCGAGCACCAGATCGACATCCACCTGGCCGAGGACATCCTCGGTGTCTTGGTTAAGTCGGATATCTTGACCGCTTGAACCTTCTGGAGGTATGGGGTCAAATATAGAGTCTTGAATGTCTTCAGCGACATGATGTTGACAGCAGCACTGGCGTCTATCAGGATCCGGTTTACCTCATGCCCATTGATTTTCCCCCTCATGTAGAGAGGGCGGTTGTGACATGGAGGAGATATCAGCATATCCTTCTCTGAGAAAGTAACAGTGGCCGCGAAGGCTTCATATGTAGAGGCCTTCATTTCTGCTACATGTGCTTCATAGGCTTCTGGTTCTTGGAGTATCTTGATAAGGGCTTCTCTCAACTCTTTACTCCAAGCAATGGCTTCCCAAATTGTAATGCTGGCGAGAAACCGCTTCATCTGGTGGAGGACTTTCCGATCGGCTCGAGCTCGAGCATCCTCCAATGATGGTAGTATGTCGGGCTGGGCCTTCCGTGGGCTGCCGCGCTGCTCCCCGTCGAGGAGTTGCACTGCCTTGCCTTTGCCACTGGGATCGGACTGACTCTGATCGCCTGTGAACTCCTGGAACAGGGGCACCAATGATGGCTCTTCTGGGAGTGGCTGGAGGGCCGGCTCGTCCTTATCGGATGATCCATGCTTGTTCTGCGGAAGAGGACGGAGCTGGTGCAGGGACTGGGATGCTGGCAGCGGTCTCCTCCGTGCCCGAAGGATCGAAGATGCTGGGCCCTTTTCGAATTTCTACCTCCAAAATGGGGGCGGGTTCCTCCCCTCGAAAGAGGATAATTCGCCCTGGGTCGAAGGTAGACGGGTAGAGAGGTAGCTCAGGAATCCTTCTGCAACCTCTATCGCGTCCTCGGCCACAACCTCGGCCGCGGCCGGTGTGTTCCAGAGCTGGTTGTACCCCGAGCGGGGCAGTAGTCCTTTGTCTAGTTTGGGAGGCCACTGGCTCGCCTCGCCGGGATGCGTTGATGTTATCAGGGGGTGGAATGGTCACCATGTTGCAGGTGCAGCCCTAAAGCATTTCTTCCAGCTGCTCTGTTGTGATCTCCTTATCTTTATAGAACAAGGAGAGTTATTCTGGGATGAGGAGCCTTTCGCCATCCTTGATCTTCTGGATCATCTCTTGTACTGAGCTTCTGAGGCGGGCTTGCTTCTACATTTATTCCCACGGAATGTAGCTATCGAGCGGGACAGCCTCAGTAGGACGAGGAGGGATATACTCCTCCAAGTTGTCAATGAGCTGTTGTAGCCTCTGGAGAGGCGTTGGCTCAGCTGGCGATTGATGGGGCGGTTGTTTGCTCTGCTTGTTTCTTGAGCTGCCTTTTGAGGTTCTTCCTTCTATTCTTCTCCTGTTTCTTGGCGTTGGCCGCCTCCAGGGGAGTAGGAGGGAGAGGTACTGGAGCCGGAGTTGACAAATCTCTGTGAGGATATCTCCGAGCTGATGTCTTGGCAGTGTGAGGTTGACGGCTTTTCTTTGCCTGAATTTCAATCCAGGCACCTTCCGCTTGTTGTATTTGGAAGGTGGCGTTGATTGCTTGCTCGATGACCTCAGGTGGTAGCTCCTGGTATGCCGAAATGCTGGGGCTGGTGTTCGAAGACGTATGCGCGGTTTGATGCTTTACTCGCAGTGGCAAAGAGGGTATTTTTTGATGAAACAGTGCACTGGGGCCGGCATCCGAAGACGTATGCACGGTTTGATGCCTTACCTGCGGTGGCAAAGAGGGTATTTTCTGATGAATCGGTGCACTGCGGCTGGCGTCCGAAGACGTATGCGCGGTTTGATGCCTTACCCGCGGGGGCAATACTTTTTGTTGAAATGTAAACTCAGAGACGTGCTTGGCGTCTTGCTCCCTTGCCTTTACTATCTGACTTGGAGCGGTGGCTGGTGATAGCCGAAGACGCAGTAGGGTATTGCTACTCCGAGTAGTTACCCTGACCTCACGCGCCAACCGGGCCTTGTGGTGGAGGACCCGACTTACTGGTCGGAGTCGCTGAAGGCTCCGAAGATGTCTTCTCTATGACCTGGGCTGGGTTGCAGGGCATGTGGAGAGGACCCAAGGGCTCGCCGGCCGGGGAGAGGCGACACGATCGCGCCGGAACCTCACCCTGCTTTTGCTTCCCCTTCTTATCCCCTGATACCGGAGATGGAGGTAGGATAGGAGGGGAGCGAGAAGAACTTAGGGCACCCATCGTCGTCTCACTTACCAGGACATCCTCTCGGTCGAGAAGGACTTGAAGTAGCCTGGCGGTATCCTCCTTGGAGAATGGGAGAGACTCCAGCTCTTGCCAGGGCCGCCATTGCACGGCCGAAGTAGCAGGGGCTGGCTGCCTGGTAGTCGGTGTCTGGGCGTCTGGAGGAGTTGGGGTGGCAGGAGGATGGATGCCGTTAACTGAGAAATCACTCAGCTCAGCCTCCTGAATGGCGTCCCGCTCCCTGCGCCTTCACAATCGCTCGAGAGCTTCTCGATTATCGGTTTGAAACTCGAGCCATTCTGTGGTATGTTGATAAGGAAGCCCGTGCCCATTTGCTTGAGGAGGCTCTGGTTGCTCTGGTGCATTTATGGCGATGCTCATGGTCTCTTCAACAGCTTGTCGAAGTCTCAGAACCGCCATAGAGTTCCCCTCAACATCAATTTGCTCCCACTGGATCTGTTCCTGGATTAAGTGGTGAACTTCCTCACAAGACTTGATCACGTGGCAGATTCTGGTGTGGAAAGGGCAGTACTGGGGGTGACTGAAGTCCTGTTGGGTGTAGTCTGTCGGTGGCTCACGTGGAATGATTTGCCCCCTCTCGACGAGGACATCGAAGAGCCGCCTAGTCCTTCCTTTCGAAAAGAAGAGGGGTATGCGGTCATGCCAGGGTCTCCACCCCGGATACCATAGTGAATACTCGCCTTGGCTGGTGCTAGGCTCCTCTGCTTCGACGTCAGAGAGAGAGAATGCAGCCATCATGTGAATCACGTTGGTTGAATAGTGAACCACACGTGTTGCCTTGGCTGGCCTGGACCACGCATGTGGCTGTAGAGGATCGACGAGACCACTCTTCATTTTAATGAGGCCGTCTCGGATCAGCTTCTGTGCCTGAGTCTTGAAGACGTAGCAATCTTCAAGTGGATGACCTAGCATGCGATGATATGGGCAGTAGCTAGGGTCGTCAGTCTTCTGAGCCTCGTCCGGCTTGCGAGCTTCTGGCAACTCAATAATCTTCTGGGCCATGCAGAGGTCGAAGAGCATCTTTGTATGTTCCTTTTTGAAGGAGAAGGGTGTCTTCATACACTCTGAAAAGGAAGGGGCAGCCGGCTTGTCTGCTGGATTCTTGTCAGAACTGCTTGGCTCACCCTCCTTGCTGGCTTTAGCGGTGGGGTTGAACTCGATGATGCTCACCTCTTTACCGGGCTGGAGTTCTCGCGTCTGCTTACCCTTGGCTGAAGTATAGCTCGGGTTATCGACGAAGAACATCTCTATTTCGGCGACTGCCGAGTTGAGCTGGTCGAAGCCTTTGATATTAGTGCTGAGGAGCTTTTCGCTGACCTCGGCTGCCAAGCCTCTGCTGCAGATGGTGATGGCGTCCTCTTGGACTAGAGGATCGATACACCTCATGCAGAGGTCTCGCCATTTCTTGATGAAGTCGAGGGCGCTCTCGCCCCTCTTCTGCCGGAGAGAACAGAGCTCGGTGATAGAGAAAGCGCATGCCGTTAATTATACGTCCACTACCAAATTTAGTTGTCGGCCCACAAATTAATTAAAAGGAAATAGTTAAGCGGTGAGACCGAGTCGAATCCATAGGGAAATTTAGAATTCAAGGTAGAAAATCTTAAGTTTTTAAGATTAAAAAATCATGAGCGAGTGGACATTGAAATAAAAGTTGTCAAATTAAAATTAACTAATTTAGGTGAATGAACTTAAGAAACTAAGACACAAATTAAATTAAATAAGTACAATGTAGACATCAAAAGACACCACGTTTAGAGAAGAGGAAGAGAGAGATAAAGATAATGAATAAAAACAAAACACTTCCACTAAATTAATATTGAAGAAAGAGTGTGCTTGCAGGATAACTTGCTAATGAAATTAAATCTAAGATGACTACGGTTGAAGGACTAAAATAAACTAAACTATGAAGAATACTACAATCGACAAAGTTATAGAAAAGCTATATATGTAAAAAAAAGAAATGAACAAAGAACTGCAGCATGGACATAAAGGGGCCTCTGCAGCCCTCTTCCTTTCTTCGTCACGGACGCCCCACTCTCCACCAAAACACCAAGTAACCGCAGGCAGGTAACAGTAGGCAAGGGACACCGCAAGCAGCCACCGAGGAAGCTCTCCGCCAACCCCTTTCTTCACGCCCCGGACGCCCGAACAGCAACAGCAGAAACTCCACGAGCAACCTCAAGAGGTGGCCTCCCCAAAAATCAAACCCCTGGTGTTCCCTGCACACCCCTTTTATAAGGGGACGCCTGGCCAAGAGTCCTACGGAGTCCTCCGCCTTCGATGCCATCATCTTTATCCTTTGTCGATATTATCCACAGCGCCCCACAACGGCCACTAGCGAGCATCTCGCCACCCGTGTTCATCCATGCGCAACCGAAACCGGGTTCCCATGCATTTGCAGGCGTCGTTCATAACCACACGAGTGCCCTACCGTCTTCTTCGCTGCATCTTCCTTATCACATCGATGTCATGCACGCGAAGTCTCTCATGCCGCTGCCGCTATTCACGCGGTGGCCACGGAAACGCCAGCGCTCATCGCGAACACCCAGCCAACCATGCGAACAGCACAGTCTATCTCGACGAGCTCCGCTGCCACATTGTCACCGTCCCATGGAGCGAACAATTGTATGTAACGTTGAAGCCACGCACACGGAAGTAGTCCAACTGCTTTCGACGCGAACCTCACCCGCATGGCCAACCAACCCATCTTCTGCATGCAAGTGCCTTCTTCTTACGTTCGCAGCACACCGCCCCATCTTGCCTTGCCATGCACGTGATGGCCTTCTAATGCATTTTAGGTTACACCGCCACCTTCTTACTGCCTCATGCAACCATCTATAGTCATCTACGTGAAGGAAGCCCACTACCACCATGCAGTGGGATAAGAACGCCACACTTAGATTCCTTTACGTAACGATCCCATGCAACCTCCTGATCCCATGTAAATAGCTGCCCATGAAAGTCCTCATGCAAGTTCCATTTGATCTGCTGGTTGAGCCCACAAAACACCTCACATGATCCTTACTGCATGCAAAGCACGTAACAGCCATTATCGTGCGACCCATTTAAGCTCTTCCCCATGCAATTTGCTTTACTCAAAAGAAAATTACTTATTCAAACAAATAATTAAATCAAATCCTTTATTTACATGTAAACACAAAATAATTAACATTTATTCACGTGAAATTGTAAATAAAATGATAAGTAAATATATAATTATCACACCCCCAACTTACTCATTGCTAGTCCCTTAGCAATATAAATAATTATAAATTTAGGACCAACAAGAGTTCATAGATCATGTTTCATGACAAGAATGTGAGCATCATGATTTAAACTATAGAATACTACAAGTTCAAGCAATATGTGTCCGGAACGAACTTCGTCAATCCATGTATTTATACACTTCCTCATGTTACACTCACAATTTTTTTTTCTCTTTGTGTATATGTGTTCTAATTTGATTAGTGGACATCAGTTAGCTGGATGCATGAGCCTTCTACCTAATACTTCAAGATGATTTCTAATTCTACATATTTCAAATCAGACTATCGAATTACAGGTAGTTTCACTCTGCCTTATTTCATCATCATTTTTTTCTTTCCATCATTTTTTTCTTTTACATGGTGTTACACATTCTTTCACCGTTTGACGCGAATCTCAACTCTTGCCTTAAGAGAAGCAAGTCCGGTTACTAAGATCAGGAGTATTTTTCATGATTTTTTTTTATTTGTAGGTAGGTAACTTTTTCCTCGCGATTGATCTTCAATGACTAGGTAGAATTATCAATCATCGCCTAAGTATTAAGCAAAAATCTCATCATCCTTATACTTAATACCCACTATTCTCATTAGTGTGCAAATGTGCGTAAGTTCAAAAATCTGAGTGTATTCTTAGGAAGATGCTAAAAACATAACTAACTATTTCACTCCTTAACTTACTGCTGTCACGAGTGGATATTCTAAGCCTTATCATTTTGAAAAGTTTCTTATCATGGAATATGAGCATGAAGCACTTGGTTAGGAGTGTAAGCCAAGAAAATTTTTAGGTTTTGATATTTTTTTGAGTGATTGAAAATTATCTCCCCCCCCCCCAAACTCAAGTGACATTGTCCTCAATGGCATGATCAATATAGAAAACTAGAACAATGTAGATAGGAATGTATTTAGAAGGAAACGTACAACCTGGGCAAGAGGAAGGTGCCTCTACAAGATGGGTTATTGTAGCCTCCTACAAAAAGAAAAAATTGACTAAATAAAATTTGAAGTAAAAATATTGGGATGCCTCCCAACAAGCGCTAAATTTAACGTCTTCAACCAGGCGCATGAGAGTTCAATGTGTATTAGACAAATCAATTGTGTCCACATTCATTTCATTTGAGAGCCCCTCAATGTAGGGTTTAAGTCTTTGTCCATTAACTTTGAATGTATTGCCACTTTTAGGGTCACAGATTTCAATAGCACCATGTTGAAATGTGTTGACAACAATGTAAGGCCCATCCCACCTAGATCTAAGCTTCCCAGGGAATAGTTTCAATTTAGAATTGAACAACTAGACCTTTTGATTAGACTCAAATATTTTCCTAGAGATGTGTTTGTCATGAAAAGCTTTCATTTTGGCCTTATAAATCTTCGAGTTTTCATATGATTCCCTGCGTAGCTCGTCCAACTCACTCAGTTGTAAGGCCCGATGTGCTCCTGCTTGTGCCAAATTTAGATTGAACTGTTTAATGGCTCAATAAGCTTTGTGCTCCAGTTCCACTGGGAGGTGGCAGACTTTTCCATAAATCAATCGGAAAGGTGACATACCAATGGGGGTCTTGTAGGCTATTCTATAGGCCTATAATGCATCATCCAATCTCTCAGCCCAATCTTTCCTATCAGTTCTCAGAGTCTTTTGTAAAATATTTTTGATTTCTCTATTGGAAACTTCCGCCAGACCACTAGTGTGAGGATGATATGGGGTGGGCACTTTATGAGTAATCCCATATTTTTTCAGCAAACTTTTGAATTGGTAGTTGGTGAAATGACTACCCCCATCACTGATTATGGCCCTAGGGAATCCAAACCTAGAGAAAATGTTCTTTTGCACAAACTTCATGACCACTCTGTGGTCATTGGTTCTAGTTGCTACAACTTCAATCCATTTTGAAACATAATCAACCACCACTAGAATGTACTCATGCCCATAAGATGGTGGGAATGGTCCCATGAAATCAATTCCCCATACATCAAAAATTTCTACCACAATGATGGGGTTTAAGGGCATCATGTCTCTCCGAGAGATATTCCCCATAGTTTGACACTTTGGGCATGATTGACTAAAGGCATGGGCATCCTTAAAGAGAGTGGGCCAATAAAAACTACTTTGGAGGAGTTTTGCAGGAGTTTTCTTTTCAGAAAAATGTCCCCCGCAAGCAAGAGTGTGGCAGAAGGTAATAATGCTTTGATGCTCATTTTCAGGGACACACCTCCGAATGACATTATTAGCACAGATACGGAACAATTCTGGGTCCTCCTAAAAGTAATGTCTTATATGGGCAAAGAATCTATCCTTCTCATTCTTAGACCAATCTTCAAGGGTTAATCCAACTGCTAGATAATTAACAATATCAGCATACCAACGATATTTGATGTGATCAATGGACAGGAGTTGTTCATCAGGGAAATGGTCTCTAATGGGCTCATTATCTTGCACAAGAATCCTAGATAGATGATCAGCCACGAAATTTTTAGACCCTTTTTTATCCTGCATTTCAATGTCAAATTCTTGCAAGAGTAAGATCCATCTAATCAAAACGGGGCTTGGCTTCTTTCTTAGACAGTAGGTATCTCAAGACTGAGTGATCGGAATAGATGATGACCTTGGACCCTAATAGGTATGATCTAACTTTTTTAAGGGCAAAAACAATTGCCAACAATTCCTTCTCTATTGTAGTGTGATGCTTTTGGGCCTCAGTCAAAGTTCGACTAGCATAATAGACCACAACTGGGCTTTTGTTCACTCGTTGGCCCAAAACTGCCCCAATGACATAATCAGAAGCATCACACATTAGCTCAAATGGTAAGGACCAATCTGGGGGTTGGATGATTGGAGCTTGAGTCACAGCCTCCCTTAAGAAATTATAGGCCTGAAGACATGACTCATCGAAGTTGAATGGAATATCCTTTGCAAGAAGATTGCACAAAGGACGGGAAATTTTTAAAAAATCCTTGATGAATCGACGGTAGAATCCAACATGGCCTAAGAAGGATCTGATTTGCTTAACCGATGTTGGGGAGGTAGGTTAGAAATTAACTCTACTTTAGCCTTATCAACCTCAATCCCCCTTTCAGAGACAATGTGCCCTAGCACAATTCCTTCTTTTACCATAAAGTGACTCTTTTCCCAGCTTAAAATCAACCTCTTCTCTATGCATCTTTCAAGAATCCTTGTCAAATTATCGAGGCATGTTTCAAAAGAATTTTCAAAAACTGAGAAGTCATCCATAAAAATTTTCAAGAAGTCCCCCACCATATCAGAGAAAATGGCTTTCATGCATCTTTGAAAAGTGGCTGGAGAATTACACAACCCAAAGGGCATTCTTCTAAAAGCAAATGTCCCATAAGGACATGTGAATGTGGTCTTTTCTTGATCCCCTGGGTAAATGGCCACTTGGTTGTATCCTGAATAACCATCCAAAAAATAGAAGTATCTTTGGCCAGCTAATTTCTCCAAGATTTGGTCAATGAATGGCAGAGGAAAGTGGTCTTTCTTATTGGTATCATTCAATTTTCTGTAGTCTATGCATACCCTCCACCAGTGGATAGTCTAGTGGGTACCATTTCCCCTTGGTCATTGCTCACCACAGTAAGCCTGGATTTCTTGGGAACTATCTGGGTTGGACTTACCCATTGACTATCAGAAATTGGATATATTATACCCGCGTCAAGCCACTTAACCACCTCTTTCTTAACCACTTCTTTCATGTGAGGGTTCAATCTTCTTTGCATCTCCCTAGTTGGCTTAGCATTGTCCTCCAAGTAAATGTGATGCATGTTCACAAATGGCATATTCCTTTAAGATCAGCCACTGACCGACCTATAGCTTCTTTATGACTTTTGAGGACATCAATCAGCTGGTCCTCCTGAGTAGATGTCAGATCAGAGGCTATAATGACAGGCAAAGTCTTCTCAGGCCCTAAGAACACATATTTCAGATAATCTGGCAAGGATTTTAGATCCAGCTGTGGTGGTGCTTGAATGGAAGGAAGTAAAGGTTCATGTTTCAAGTCAGGCAGTTGTTTAGACTTAGTGGGCCAAAGTGTGGGCTTAAGTGTATAGACCTCTAAAATTGGCTCTATATCTTCAACCTTGTCAAAGTTTTCAGGTTTGATCAGGGGATGGTTGGTCTCTACCATTTCATCTATCTCATCAATGGTGTAACAATCTTCCTCCTCCCTCATGTGTTTAGAAGCTTTGAAGACATTGAGTGGTATCGTTTGATCCCCAAAAGAGATATCCATCAGTCTAGATTTACAATTGATGTTGGCATTAGCAGTGGCTAAGAAGGGTCGGCCCAGTATGATTGGACTTTGGGCCAAGTCTGAGGTAGAATCCATGTCCAGGATTAGGAAGTCAACAGGAAAGTAGCATGTGTCTATCTTGACAAGGACATCTTCTACCAACCCCCTAGGTGTTTGTGAACACTAAAAATTCTCACCCCATGTTTACATGCAGGGGAATAAAGAAGAGAAGAAGCGAGAAGAGAAGATGAAAAGAAGAAAAGAAAAACACCCTGAAGTGCCCCAGCGGCACACTCCCAGTTGCCCCCAGAGGCACGCTCATGTGCCTCCAGTGGCACACCCAAACAAGCCCTTCAGCGGCACACACTCGAACGAGCCCTTCCAACGGCATAGTCTTCATGCCCCCAGCGGCACACTCTGGTTGCCCTCTCAGCGGCACACTCCCAGTTGCCCCCAGTGGCACACACACACTAGTGCCTTCAACGGCCCACCCCCAGGTGCTTTCAACGGCACACCCCCTGGTGCCTCCCAGCGGCACACCCCTTTGTGCCTCTCAACGGCACACCCTGGTGCTCTTCAACGGCACACTTGCGCCCCCTTCCAGCGGCCCACCCTCCTCAAACCCTCTAGCGGCACACCGTCAACGCCCCTTCCAGCGGCACAGTCCTCCTGCCTTTCTAACGGCACGATGGTTGTGCCCTCCAGCGGCACAGTCTCTCTGCCCCTTCAGCGGCACACTCCCTCTTGCTTGCCCAGTGGTACAAGCCGACAGAAGACATAACGGTCACTGCGTGGGACCCTTGGCGCGCAGCTTGGCCACCTCGGAGCCAGCTAACACCTGCCACGGTGTCTCCCCCTGGTTCGAGCAGGCAGAGCCCCACCTGACAAGGACATGACCGGGGTCAACCTCGGACGAAATGGTCATCATGCGTCCCTCCCGTCAACGTGGCTGGACATATAAGAACCCCTCACGACGAAGAGAACGGGGGCAAGAAGAGAGAAAAAAGAAGTGGAGAGCTCTCTCCGGCATGCTGGCTCTCCACAGAGGCAGAACGAGGAAGGCAGAAGAGAAGAAGAGAAGAATAGGGAAAGGTCTGCTGTTCGACCACCACCGTCTGTGTGAAGAAAGAAGAGAAGAAGAGAAAGGGGGGTGAGTGAGAGAGGAGTCTAGCCTGGGAGGGGAGGAGCTAGTGCTCTGTCTCGCTCCCCACTATGTATCATCCCTTTTCCCTCTTCCCGTTTCGTTTCCTCTGTTCGCCATGAACTTCTGTACATTTCTTTCGCAAGGAATAAAAGAAGGGTTTTGAGATGTGTTCATGCTTTGCATTTGTGCCTCCCCTCTGTCCATCTTCCTCCGTGTTTCTTCGTGAACTTGATTTCCGGAGCATCTCAGCTGGCCTTAGCTATGCCATGTGTCCCTGCAAAAGTTTCATTCTCACCACATTCCAACTAGCCTGTTGGAGGGGTCTATGAGACCCTGTCTGAACCCCCTCCACCTAGCCACGGTTTTCCGAAGTGTTGACGCCTCTGCCGGTCCCCGGTGCACCCGTTGCGCCCTTCGCCCAGCACACTCGTGCCCTAGCTACCCGGCACACTCGTGCCCGTGCTCACCCGGCACACCCCGTGCTGCCTTACCCCAGCACACCCGCAGGGTGCCCCACCCGACACACTCCCAACGGCCCTTGGCCGGCACACCGCCTAGCCCTCCTGCCCGGCACACTTGTTAGCCTGTGCCTTGGTCGGCACACTTCCTAGCCTACGTTGCCCGATGCACCCTCCCTGCCTTAGCCGGTACACCTCCCAACCTTCCTTGGCCGGCATACCCTTGGCATGTTCCTACCGGCATTAGCCTGTTCTAACCCAGTGTCTTCCGTTCGCTGGTTTCTCCGGGCTTTCCAAAGTTTCCTTAAAGGTGTCGTTGCCTTGGCACACACCTCAGATTGTTGGGTTCCGCCACTCCTTGTGGGCGCGTTCCCTGTATCTCCCTTACCGTCCGGGTCAAGGGGAGATGCTGCCGAATTTTCGTCAAAACTAATGAACCCATTAAAAGACAAAAGGAAACAACAAATAAATAAAAGAAAACCCCCTCATGTATCTGATTTGTGCTTACGTACCGTGAATTAACCCATAAACCCAACTAAGCCGCTTGCATGCCTGAATACGTGTGTGCAACCTCTACATTTAGCCTAAACAAATTAAACATAAAGTCATGCATTTCATGAATAAAAGAAAACCACGAATAAAAGAAATTCCTCACATGCATTTCATGAATAAAAGAGAATCAAGTCTAAACTCCTCACATACACCTCATGAACAGAGGGAACTTCCCCAACCCAGCCTCAGCTGCATTGACCTTGGCAAACCTTACCCTCCACACATCCCTAATGTGCATAGACCTTGGCAGACCCTGCTCCTAACCCGGCACACTCGTGCCTCCTCGCCCGGCACACTCCACCTTCGCCCTGTCCGGCACACTCGTGCCTCCTCCTCCGGCACACTTCTTGTGCCTCTATCCGGCACAGTCTCCACTACTTCCAGCGGTACACCCTTCCACTGCTTCCAGCGGTACACCCCTCCACTGTTTCCAGCGGTACAACCCCCTCCACTGCTTCCAGCGGTACACCCTCTCCACCAACTTTTCAACGGTACACTCCCCACCACCCTCTCCACACACGTGCCAAATGCAACAAATAATAATAATAATAATAACGGACTCACAATAAAAAGGGGATAAATAACAATAATAATAATAATGAAATTATAATAATAAAAAGTGGGTAAATAATAATGATGATAAACTCAATAAATAAATAATAATAATAATAATAATAATAAAGAAATAAGTAATAATAATGATGGACTTACCAATAATAATAATAAACTTAAAAAATATATATATAATAGTAATGAATAATAAATGAATAAACAATAATAAAGAAATAATAAATATGCAATAATAACAACAAACTCACTCCAAAAAAATATCTAAAATAACAAATAATAATGATAAAAATTTAAATAATAATAAAATGATGAGATCCGCTCCACAGCCTCGTTCTCCTCGAGGCCCGGTATAAAGGGAACATTTACGCCGCCTCTCCAATTCGGGTTCGGACCCTGGGAGCCATCCCAATATGGTTGTAATCCGACATTGCTCTGGGCCGATAGTTTGTCAAACCGGACTCGTTCCCATTGGGATTCGTTTCCTCTCTTTCATTGAAATTGCCGTAAACTCGGCATACATTTGTACGAATTTATTTCTGTTTGCGTCGTACCTTCAATGCGGACTTTTGTCCGAACATAAAGCGGTCCATGAATGACCGACAAAAATCTGAATGGAACGAGAAGGCTCTCATCATCCCTGGACCCTTTGCATGGGAATATTGATAAGACCTTCCTGGGTCATGCGTAGACCACGGGTTCACCATAATCATGGTCATTGCCCGACCCATATCCTAGGCCTACAGCCCGCTATCTTTGACTACGTCTTTGTTTTGGGATCTAGTTCCGGAACACCTTCCCGCCGCCCTTCGGCACAGGAAATATTAATGATGCCCACACAAGTCTCGTTCGGACCGCGGGAGGCGCCCCCGGTATGGTCCTGACTTGATCTCGCACCGGGCCAATAAATTCACTGGTTTCGTGCTACACTAACCGGAATTCAACCGAATGTTTTCAATTCCTCGGAATAGTAAATTTACCGTACCCCGGCATACATATGTTCCGGGTCTGCCCGCGACAATGATGATATTCCCAAGCAGGACACCCGTCCGAATATTAAACGGTCTCCCGAATGACCGACACGTTTCGAACTTCCGCTTCCCTAGACACAGGGCTTTTCAGCCGATTCAAGGGATATTCCCTCGTTGCCCCTTGGCACCGAAAATATTAATGACGCTCATGCAAGTCTTGTTTCCACCGCGAGGGGCCCACCGCAGTATGGTCACAGCTTGCTCTTGCACCGGGCCAACAGATTTACTGGTTTTTGACCTCTCCAACCGAGGCTCAGCCGAACGTTTTCCGCTCTTCCGAACAATAAATTTGTCATACCTCGGCATACATGCGTTCCGATTTTCCCGCGACAACTGTGATTTTCTCGAGCCGGACATTCGTCCGAACATTAAATGGTCAGTACACGACCGACATGACCGCGAATGGTTTTCTTCTCGCCCTCGCGTGAGGATTTCAATATCTCGTAATAGACCTTTCATGCAATTAATTTGTTGGCCATGAGGCCCTGATTCCCGGCGATTAATCAATGGTGTTCTCTCGTATGGGGGATGTAAATGACGACGTGACCTTTATGGCACGGCGGGTTTTGGTCCCGACACAAACCACACAATCGTCTGACGAAGTCAGATCGAGCGCACCATGGGCTCTTCGGATCCCGAATAAATTGTCACTTCGGTGACTGGCACGCCCACGCACTTAATAGACAAACCACTTGATTAAGCGAATTTTAGTGCGTCCACAAGTCTGGCACGCCCGGTGGGACGGAAACCACCCTTCATCTCTTCGCCGGGATTCAGGGCCTCATGGCCTCCTAATAAATGATGTTTGCCTGCTTTGATGAATTACAGGTGCTGTCTTTGCCAGTCCTATGGGGAGAAAAGCCAGACTCGGTGCGGCTGCCTTCGTGGCCTCAAGGACACTGCTTCGAAGCATATGCATCTTCCAAGAATCATGGGGGATGTTATAAAAAAAGGGGAGAGAAGAGAAAGAGAAAAGAAGGGAGGAGAAATCAGACCCCCTTTTCCGCAATAAGAAAGAGAAGAAAAGAAAAAAAAAGAAGAAAGAAGACAGAAGCAAAAAAAGGAAGAGAAAGAATTTGCGAGAGAGTGTTGTACGGCCATATCCGTCGACACTCGTGCTGAATAATGATTACCACTGTGGGATTGATGCGGTGGAGTGAACCACTCATCCCCTCCCTGAGGGGGTGAGCGCTCTCCTGCGTACCCACCTTGGTCTATTACACACAAAAAAGGGGAAGAAAAGTTGGCAAGCATCGCCGACCAAAAGAACAAGAATAAGGCCAGCGTCTCGCCTGGCTCTAGGAGGGTCCAAGTCCATGGTACAATGCCCCGGTCTGTTCCACCTTCCTGCTGCCTCTATCCAGCATAAGAGGGTCCCTCGAGTGGCTGTTCGAAAATCCAACAAGCCGCAACTGTAGCATGATGAATTTCTGCCCGCTATGGGGAATGCTTTATAGCGATAAGGCCAAGCACGGACACGACTCCTGAATGAAGCATGCATTTACCCCGCCATGAGAATATGAAGAAGAAATATACCCTGCCATGGGGGCATAGGATGCAAGAAGAGATACACCCCGACTCGGGGGGGGGGGGGGCACGTGAGAAGAATCTACCCCGACCGAGGGGCATAAGAAGAAACGGAGTTGCACCCTGCTCTAGGGGCATATGAGACAAAACAACACCCCAATTTAGGGGCATTTGAAGAGAAAACACGCCCCGCCTTGGGGGCATTGGAAGCAGCAATACACCCCGCCATAGGGGCACTAGAAGCAGAATACACCCAGGCCCTCGGGCATAAGAAGCAAGGAATCTACCCCGTCATGGGGGCACAAGAGGCAAGAAACTACACCCCGGCAGGGGCATATGAAGAGAAGTATACCCCGTTCCGGGGCATAAGAAGTAGCATAATCCACCCCCGCCATGGGGACATAAGAAGCAACATACCCCGCCACAGAGGGGGATGGAAGCTATGAAGAATTCACCCCGACTTAGGGGTATTCAAAGAATTTACCCCGATCCAGGGGCACTTGAAGAAGAACTACACCCCGGCCCGGGGGCACATGAAGGGAATCCACCCCGACTTGGGGGCACATAAAGCAAAAGTTACACCCCGGCTTAGGGGCATTTGATGAAGAATCTACCCAGCCTTGGGGGGGGCATAAGAAGAAACAGAGTTTTACCCCGACCTAGGGGCATAAAGAGTAAAAGAACACGCCCCGACTTAGAGGCATATGAAGAGAAGTATACCCCGCTCTGGGGCATAAGAAGCAGTAGCATACGCTCCGCCATGGGGGCATAACAAGCAACAGAGTTACACTCCGACCTCGGGGTCCATGAAGCAACATACACCCCCCCCCCTTGGAGGCATTTGAAGCAGGACAAACGACATTCCCCGGTCTAGGGGCGCATAAAAAAGGAATGCACCCCGCTCGGGAGCACATAAGCATAAGAGGAAGAAACTGCCCCGGCCCGGGGTTGTAAGAAGAAGCAGAGCTACACCCCGCCTTGGGGAAGGGGGGCATTTGAAGAAGCAGCATACCCCGCCCGGGGGCACAGAAGCCATGAAGAATACACCCCGCCCGGGTGGCACAGAAGCAAAGAGGCATGCTCCTCGGCTTAAGGGGGAATTTGAAGAAACATATACCCCGCATGGGGGCATTGAAGCCATGAAGAACGTACCCCGCCTAGGGGCATTGAAGCCATTGAGAACATACCCCGCCTCGGGGCACAGAAGCAAAGAAGCAGAATCCACCCCGGTCCGGGGAATAAGAAGCAAGAAGTTACACCCTTCCTGGGTGGATAGAAGCCATAAAGAATCTACCCCAGCTCAAGGGGGGATTTGAAGAAGAAACACACACCCCGCCTGGGTGCACAGAAGCCACAAAAAAATTTACTCCGGCTTAGGGGCATTTGAAGAAGCTACATCCCGCCTTGGGAGTATAAGAAGGAAAGAGTCCACCCTGGCTTAGGGGCATTTGGAGAAGAAATATACCCCGCCTGGGGGCATAAGAAACAAGGAATACATCCTGGCTTAGGGGTATTTGAAGAAGAAACATACCCCGCCTGGGGACATAGAAACCAGACAGGATATACCCCGCTTGGGGGCATAAGAAGCCAGGGCTCTACCCCGCTATGGGAGCATAAGAAACAAAGATACACCCTGGCTTAGGGGTATTTGAAGAAGAAACATATCCTGCTCCGGGGCATAAGAAGCAAAAGTTACATCCCATCTGGGGGCCTAGAAGCCATGAGAGGTACACCCCGCCCTGGGGCATAAGAAGCAGCAAGAATACACCCTGGCTCAGGGGCACTTGAAGAAGAAATATACCCCGCCTTGGGGGCAGCAATACACTCCACTCTGGGGGCACTAGAAGCAGAATACACCCCGTACCGGGGCCATGTGAAGGGAAAGATACCTCGCTCTGGGGCATCAAAAGTAGCAATTACACCCCATCTTGGGTGCACAAGAAGCAAACATCCCCCAGTGTGTCGGGGCAGAAGAAGAAGAATTTCCCCCGCTTTAGGGCATAAGAAGCAAAAGATACACCCCGGCTCAGGGGCACATGAAGAGAATACACCCCGGCTTCAGGACATTTGACGAAGAATTCACCCCGTCTGGGGGCATAAAGAGCAAAAGAATACACCCCGACTTGGGGATATTTAAAGAAGGGACACAACCCGTCTGGGGGCATAGAAGTCGTAAAGAATGCACGCCGCCATGTGGGGGCATAGAAGCAAAGAGACAGACATCCCGCTCTGGGGGTATGTGAAGAGAAATATGCCCAACCTTACGGGGTAGAAGAAGCAGAACCTACCCCAGCCCAGGGGCATAAGAGGTAAAAAAAACACACACCCTGCCTGGGGGCACACAAAGGAAGAAACTCACCCCCGCTCTTGGGGCATATGAGATAAAACTATACCCCAGTTTAGGGGCATTTGAAGAAGGAATACACCCCGTCATGGGGGCATGAGAAGCAAAGACTATACCCAGCCTAGGGGCACCTGAAGAAGAAACACACCCCCGCCTTGTGGGGGGCATCAGAAGCGAAGACTCCACCCCGACCTGGGAGTATGGGAAGAAACAGAGTTGCACCCCGCCAACGGGGGCACAGGAGCCATCGAGAACACATCCCACTTTAGGTGCACAAGAAGCAAACATTCCCCAGCGTGTCGGGGCAGAAGAAGAGGAATCCCCCCTCGGGGTCATAAAAAAAGCAAAGATACACCCGGTGTCCGAGGAACATGAAGAGAAATACACCCCCCTTTGGGGGCATAAGAAGCAAAAGATACACCTCGTGTCGGGGGCATATGAAGAGAATACACTCCATCCTGGGGGCATAAAAAGCAAAGATACACCTAGTGACTGGGGCATATGAAGAGAAAGACACCTCCCTTTGGAGGCATAAGAAGCAAAAGATACACCTCGTGTCGGGGGCATATGAAGAGAGTACACTCCATCCCGGGGGCATAAGGAGCAGAAGACCCACTCCACCCTGGGGGGCATATGAAGCGAAAAGAATGCACCTTGGCCGGGGGCAAACGAAGAGAAATATACCCCACTCTGGGGGCAGAAGAAGCAGAAGAATCTACCCCGACCTGGGTCACAACAAGCAACAAAGATACACCCCGCTCTAGGGACATATGAAGAGAAGCACTCCTCCGCCTTCAGGGGTAGACAAAGCAGAATTCACCCCTGCCATGGGGGGTATAAGAAACAAAAGGCACGCCCCGTGCTAGGGGCATATATAGAGAAACTCACCCCGCCATGGGGGCATAAAAAGTAGAAGAACTCACCCTGGCTTAGGGGTATTTGAAGAAGAAACATACCCCACCTGGGGGCATAGAAGCCGTGAAGAGTATACCCCGGCTTGGGGGCATTTAAGGAGAGGTATATCCCACCTTAGGAGCATAAGAAGAAAAGAGTCCACCCCATCTTAGGGGCATTTGAAGAAGAAACATGCCCCACCTGGGGGCACAGAAGCCAAAAAAAATACACCCCGCCTGGGGGAACAGAAGTGAAGAAGCAAAACACACCCCTCAAGGGGCACATATGAAATAAAGCTGCACCCCAACCTGGGGGTACATTAAGAGAAATACACTCCAGCACAGAGGCATTAATGAGAAAAGAAGAGCAGAATAAAGAAAAAGAGAGACGTGAAGCAGACGTGGTCCTCGAGCCCGCCTCGTCACACAAAAGAAGAAGAGAAGGAAAAAAAGAGAGAGAGAGACATGAGGCAGACGTGGTCTTCAAACCCGCCTCTCCACACAAAAAGGAAGAGAAGAAAAGAAAGAAGAGTTACAAGGTAGACGTGGTCTTCGCACCCGCCTCTTCACACAAAGGAAGAAGAGAAGAAAGGAAAGAATGTCCCGAGGCAGACATAGTCTATTACCTGCGGTCTTTGGCCATCCACCCAATAAACCTCTCACATGATCGGCGTCACGACCTTTCATCCGAATCGAGGATATTCAGCCATCGGGGCTTCAACCGAAAGATGTTCAGCCGTCGGGGCTTCAAACCGACAGATACTCCGCTATCAGGGCGTTACACCGAAAGATATTTAGCAATCGGAGCTTCAATCGAAAGATGTCCAGCCATCGGGACTTCAAACCGACAGATACTCCGCCATCGGGGCGTTGCACCGAAAGATATTTAGCCATCGGGGCTTCAACATAAAGATATTCAGCCATCGGGGCTTCAAACCGACAGATACTCTGCCATCGGGGCATTGCACCGAAAGATATTTAGCCATCGGGGCTTCAACCGAAAGATGTTCAGCCATCGGGGCTTCAAACCGACAGATACTCCGCCATCGGGGCATTACACCGAAAGATATTTAGCCATCGGGGTGTTAACCGACTAAACCTTCCGCCGACGGGGCGTTAAACCGACCAAACCTTCCGCCGACGGGGCGTCAAACCGACCAAACCTTTCGCCGACGGGGCGTTAAACCGACCAAACCTCCCGCCGATAGGGCGTTAAACCGACTAAACCTTCCGCCATCGGGGCGTTAAACCGACTAAACCTTCTGCCGACGGGGCGTTAAACCGACTAAACCTTTCGCCGACGGGGCGTTAAACCAACAAAGCATTCCGCCGACGGGGCGTTAAGCCGACCGATGGCAAGCCAACAAGCAACTCCACCTGCGGCCTTTGGCCACCCAACAGAATCAACCATTCACTTTGGTTCGGATCCTTTCCCAACCAAAGAATCAAAGAATCAGCCTTTCACTCTGGTTCGGGTCCTTCCCCGGCCAGAGAATCAAAAGAATGAACCCTTCCACTTTGGTTCGGATCCTTTCCCGGCCAGAGAATTAAAGAATCAACCTTTCACTTTGGCTCGGATCCTTTCCCAACCAGAGAATTAAAGGATCAACATTTCACTTTTGTTCAAATCCTTTTCCGGCCAGAGAATTAAAGAATCAACCTCTCACTTTGGTTCGGATCCTTCTCCGTCCAGAGAATCAAAAAAGAGACCCTTCTCTTCAGCCTCACACGGCTCGCTACCCAACTCCTTTTGGCTCAGCCATTTCGGTCAAGGCCCACTACCAGGATTAATCCATCCGGCCCATCGCGCTCCCAATATCTCTTGGCTTTTCAGCCTACTTTTTAATATCCCAACTTTGGCTCTTGTAGCCCGCTTCCCTTTGGCCTTCGTGGCCTGCTTCCCAACCTTTGGCCTTCGCGGCCTGCTTCCAAATTCTGGCTCCCGTAGCCTGCTTCCCTTTGGCTTTTATAGCCTGCTTCCCAACTTTGGTTCTTGCAGCCTGCTTACCTTTGGCCTTCGTGGCCTGCTTCCCAATTCTGGCTCTCGTAGCCTACTTACCTTTGGCTTCTGTAGCGTGCGGCCCATAACTTCGACTTTTGTAGCCCGCTTCCCAATATCTTCAGCTCTTGCAGCCTGCTTCCCAGAATTCGGCCTTCACAGCCCGCTTCCCAGAATTCGACCTTCACGGCCCGCTTCCCGTAACTTCGGCTCCTGCAGCCCGCTTCCCAACTTCAGCTCCTGCAGCCTGCTTCCCATAATTTGGCTCTCGCAGCCTGCTCTCCTCGATTTTTGGCTATTGTGGCCTACTTCCAATATCAACTTCGGCTTTTATGGCCTGCTTCCCCAATTTCCTTTCGGCCCTTCGCGGTCTCCTTCCTCGGCACCTTGGCCGCTGCTTTGATTCTATATGCACATACAAGATACAAATACGTAACGATAGTATGTTCTTATGCAAAAAAAAAAGAAAAAAAAAGAATTGCTTGGCTACCCTGCTTGCATGTTTGCTTAATATAGAATAATACACCTCCTTAAAATTTTCTAGGACCTTGCTTCCTTGCTAAATAATAATGCCCCGATTCCGGATGCACGTGCGTCACGGCATACGCTCGAAGGGAACCCAATTATGGCGGGTGCACACGTCAAGGGGAGGAGTCATGGCTGAATTGCTAAGCCCAACTCACAAAATAAACCTGAGACAACACTCCCACACTTCGCACTTAATGTGTTCAATAGCCTTCGACTATAGGGATTGCCTGAATTTCTTCTTAGCACTCTACGGAGACTTGAATTCCTGCACTCGCGTGAAAGGTAATCGTGAGGAAAAAGCTGCCTACCCCCACTGTAAAAAAAAGAGAAAAAAAAGGGGGGAAAGAGAGAGAGAAAAAAAGAAAAAAGAGAGAAATGTGGAGCCGAGTAGTCGGGAATCCCCACTGAAACAAATGAGGAGACTCGCGCGAAATGGTGAAGCGAATCACGATAAGGATGAAACCTATTAGCCGGGAATCCCCATTAAGACATATGAGGAGACTCGCGTCGAACGGTGGAATCTGTAATAGAATCATAATAAGGATGAATCCTAGTAGCCGGGAATCCCCATTGAGACACATGAGGAGACTCACGCCGAACGGTGAAGTCCGCTACCAAAATCGAGAGCCTGAAACCTATGTGTAGGCGCTAGAGTGACCCTCGAGTGTCACTAGGAAAACCTGCATATCCCTATGATTAGGGCCCTTTGTTCACACATTTGCACTATCATGCCACAGAGAATTGCCTCGGGTGAAATGCGTGAATTTAGGCTATGCATGTAAGACATGCGATATCCTCTTGACGGGTGCACCACCCCTCAATTGTGCCTCGTGGCCCGCACCGTGTCTATGAATTTTGGGCGATGTCCCTATCCTATCCCCTATAGAGGGAGCTGCCTTACGTATATTTACGTTATGCCTGCTAATGAATGCCTGCATGCTTGAATAAAAGAATATATAATAAAAAATAAAAAAAATGTGTGTATACAATAAACTCAATTTCGGCTATCGCAGCCTACTTTCCCAGCTCTGGCTCGGAGAGCCCAATCTTGGCCCTCACGACCTACCTCCTGCCCTCACGGCTCGCCAATCTCTTAACTTTGGCTTCTCTAGCCTGCTCTCTCAATTTCGGCTCCGTGGCATGCTTCCCAATTTCAGCTCTCGTGTCCTGCTCCCCAATTCGGCCCTCGCAGCTCGCTTCCCATACTTTGGCTTGTCTAGCCTGCTCCCTCAATTTCGGCTCTTATAGCCTGCTTCCCAATTTTGGCTTTTACAGCCTACTTCCCCTTGGCCCTCGTGGCCTGCTTCCCAATTTTGGCACTCGTAGCCTGCTTCCCTTCGGCTCTCGTAGCCCACTTTTCAGTATACTTCGGCCCCCGTGGCCCGCTTTCTCAATTTTGGCTCTGGTAGCCTGCTTCCCAAATTTCGGCTTTCGCAGCCCGCTTTCTTGATTTCGGTCTTCACGACCCGCATCCCGATTTTGGCTTTTACAGCCTGCTTCCCAACATTTGGCCTTCGTGGCCTGCTTCCCAACTTTGGCTCTTTCATAGCATGCTTCCCAACTTCGGCTTCTTGCAGCCCGCTTCTCAACTTTGGCTCTTGCAGCCTACTTCCCGATTTTGGCTTCGGTAGCCAGCTTCCCGATTGCGGCTCTTGTAGTCCGCTTCGTCAATTTGGGCTCTCATAGCCTGCTCCCCAATTTTGGCTTTTGTAGCCAGCTTCCCGAGTGCGGCTCTTAAAGTCCGCTTCCCTGATTTCAGCCTTCACGGCCTACTTCGGCAACACCGATTCTGGCCCTTGCAGTCCACTTTCCTTGGTTCGTATTTTACAGTCGGTGCTCCCGGTGCATTAAAGAACATCAAATCCTTTCACTCTAGATCGGACCTTCTGTCCGGCTAGAGAACAAAAAGACTCTTCACTCTAGATCGGACCTTCCGTCCGGCTGGAGAACAAAAAGATCCTTCCACTTTGGTTCGGACCTGCCGTCCAGCCAGAGAATAAAAAGATTTTCTCCACTCTAGATTAGACCTTCTCCCCAGCTAGAGAATAAAAAGATTCCTTTCACTTTGGTTCGGACCCGCCGTCTAGCTAGAGAACAAAAAGATTATTTCCACTCTAGATCGGACCTTCCGTCCGGCTAGAGAATGAAAAGATCCCTCTCACTTTAGTTCGGGCCTGCCGCCCAGCTAGAGAACAAACAGACCACTCCATTCCAGATCAGACCTTTCGCCCGGCTAAAGAATAAAAAGATCCTTTCACTCTAGATCGGACCTTCCGTCTCGTTAGAGAATAAACATATCCTTGTCACTTAAGCCCGGACTCTCCACGCATCCGAAGAGTAAGGGACTCTCTTTCTCTAATCTGGCTCGTAGACCTTCCGTCCAATTGGGGAACTTAAAGAGTTTTCTTGGCCGGTTCCCTCGGCATGTTAAAGAACAAAACAACCTTTCTCCCTGGCCCGAGCCTGCCGTTCGGGAAAGGAATCATCCCCTTTTACTTGCGCTAACACTAGCCCGTGTCAGCGACTTGACCCTCTCTCCGTCCCTTCGGGTGACGAATATCCCTTTTGATTTGGACCTTCCGTCCAGATCATGGAATCAACAAACTCTTCTCTCCGTCCCCTCGGGTGATGAATATCCCTTTTGATTTGGACCTTCCGTCCAGATCATGGAATCAACAAACTCTTATCTCCGTCCCTTTGGGTGACGAATACCCCCTTTGACTTGGACCTTCCGTCCAGGTCATGGAATGAATAAACCCTTCTCTCCGTCCTTTCAGGCGATGAATATCCCTTTTGAATCAACAAGCCCTTCCCTCCGCCCCTTTCGGGTGACGAACACCCCTTTGACTTGGACCTGCCATCCAGGTCATGGAATCAACAAACTCTCCTCTCCGTCCCCTCGGGTGACGAATATCCCTTTGACTTGGACCTTCCGTCCAGGTCATGAATCAACAAACTCCTCTCTCCGTCCCTTCGGGTGACGAATATCCTTTTTTCGGTTCGGGCCTTCCGCCCAAGTCATCGAATCAACAAACTCTTCCCTCCGTCCCTTTCGGGTGATGAATACCCCTTTTCGATTTGGACCTGCCGTCCAGACCTTTAAAGAAATAAACCCTTCTCTTCGGCCCACGTAGCCCGCTATCCACAACCTCGGCTTCTATAGCCCACTTTCCAATAGCTTCAGCTTTCATGGCCCGCTTCCCGGGATTCCGTCACACGTGGCCTGATTTCTCGACCTTAACTTCGGTCCGCGGACCCGCTCTCCCCATCATGTTGATGAATCTCTCAGTCGGTCTGCACCCGTAGGCCCCGCTCTCTCATCCCTCTCTCGCGCCGTCTACGGCTGGGGGGCATTTGTGGACACTAAAAATTCTCACCCCATGTTTACATGCAGGGCAATAAAGAAGAGAAGAAGTGAGAAGAGAAGATGAAAATAAGAAAAGAAGAAAAGAAAAACACCCTGAAGTGCCCCAGCGGCACACTCCCAGTTGCCCCCAGCGGCACGCTCCTGTGCCTCCAGCGGCACACCCAAACAAGCCCTTCAGCGGCGCACACTCGAACGAGCCCTTCCAACGGCATAGACTTCATGCCCCCAGCGGCACACTCTGGTTGCCCTCTCAGCGGCACACTCCCAGTTGCCCCCAGCAGCACACACACACTAGTGCCTTCAACGGCACACCCCCAGGTGCTTTCAACGGCACACCCCCTGGTGCCTCCCAGCAGCACACCCCTTTGTGCCTCTCAACGGCACACCCTGGTGCCCTTCAACGGCACACTTGCACCCCCTTCCAGCGGCCCACCCTCCTCAAGCCCTCCAGCGGCACACCATCAACGCCCCTTCCAGCGGCACAGTCCTCCTGCCTTTCTAACGGCACGATGGTTGTGCCCTCCGGCGGCACAGTCTCTCTGCCTCTTCAGCGATACACTCCCTCTTGCTTGCCCAGCGGTACAAGCCGATAGAAGACACAACGGTCACTGCGTGGGACCCTTGGCGGGCAGCTTGGCCACCTCGGAGCCAGCTAACACCTGCCACGATGTCGCCCCCTGGTTCGAGCAGGCAGAGCCCCACCTGACAAGGACATGACCGGGGTCAACCTCGGACGAAATGGTCATCATGCGTCCCCCCCCCCCCCCCCGTCAACGTGGCTGAACATATAAGAACCCCTCATGATGAAGAGAACGGGGGCAAGAAGAGAGAAAAAAGAAGTGGAGAGCTCTCTCCGGCAGGCTGGCTCTCCACAGAGGCAGAACGAGGAAGGCAGAAGAGAAGAAGAGAAGAATAGGGAAAGGTCTGCTGTTCGACCACCACCGTCTGTGTGAAGAAAGAAGAGAAGAAGAGAAGAAGAGAAAGGGGGGTGAGTGAGAGAGGAGTCTAGCCTAGGAGGGGAGGAGCTAGTGCTCTGTCTCCCTCCCCCACTATGTATCATCCCTTTTCCCTCTTCCCATTTCGTTTCCTCTGTTCGCCATGAACTTCTGTACATTTCTTTCGCAAGGAATAAAAGAAGGGTTTTGAGATGTGTTCATGCTTTGCATTTGTGCATCCCCTCTGTCCATCTTCCTCTGTGTTTCCTCGTGAACTTGATTTCTGGAGCATCTCAGCTGGCCTTAGCTATGCCATGTGTCCCTGCAAAAGTTTCATTCTCACCACATTCCAACTAGCCTGTTGGAGGGGTCCATGAGACCCTGTCTGAACCCCCTCCACCTAGCCACGGTTTTCCGAAGTGTTGACGCCTCTGCCGGTCCCCGGTGCACCCGTTGCGCCCTTCGCCCAGCACACTCATGCCCTAGCTACCCGGCACACTCGTGCCCGCGCTCACCCGGCACACCCCGTGCTGCCTTACCCCAGCACACCCGCAGGGTGCCCCACCCGACACACTCCCAACGGCCCTTGGCCGGCACACTTGTTAGCATGTGCCTTGGTCGGCACACTTCCTAGCCTACGTTGCCTGGTGCACCCACCCTGCCTTAGTCGGTACACCACCCAACCTTCCTTGGCCGGCATACCCTTGGCATGTTCCTACCGGCACACTTAGCATGTTCGAACCCAGTGTCTTCCGTTCGCTGGTTTCTCTGGGCTTTCCGAAGTTTCCTTAAAGGTGTCATTGCCTTGGCACACACCTCAGATTGTCGGGTTCCGCCACTCCTTGTGGGCGCGTTCCCTGTATCTCCCTTACCGTCTGGGTCAAGGGGAGATGCTGCCGAATTTTCGTCAAAACTAATGAACCCATTAAAAGACAAAAGGAAGCAACAAATAAATAAAAGAAAACCCCCTCATGTATCTGATTTGTGCTTACGTACCGTGAATTAACCCATAAACCCAACTAAGCCGCTTGCATGCCTGAATACGTGTGCGCAACCTCTACATTTAGCCTAAGCAAATTAAACATAAAGTCATGCATTTCATGAATAAAAGAAAACCACGAATAAAAGAAATTCCTCACATGCATTTCATGAATAAAAGAGAATCAAGTCTAAACTCCTCACATACGCCTCATGAACAGAGGGAACTTCCCCAACCCAGCCTCAGCTGCATTGACCTTGGCAAACCTTACCCTCCACACATCCCTAATGTGCATAGACCTTGGCAGACCCTGCTCCTTACCCGGCACACTCGTGCCTCCTCGCCCGGCACACTCCACCTTCGCCCTGTCCGGCACACTCGTGCCTCCTCCTCCGGCACACTTCTTGTGCCTCTATCCGGCACAGTCTCCACTGCTTCCAGCGGTACACCGTTCCACTGCTTCTAGCGGTACACCCCTCCATTGTTTCTAGCAGTACACCCCTCCACTGCTTCCAGCGGTACACCCTCTCCACCAACCTTTCAACGGTACACTCCCCACCACCCTCTCCACACACGTGCCAAATGCAACAAATAATAATAATAATAATAACGGACTCACAATAAAAAGGGGATAAATAATAATAATAATAATAATGAAATTATAATAATAAAAAGGGGGTAAATAATAATGATGATAAACTCAATAAATAAATAATAATAATAATAAAGAAATAAGTAATAATAATGATGGACTTACCAATAATAATAATAAACTTAATATATATAATAATAATGAATAATAAATGAATAAACAATAATAAAGAAATAATAAATAAGCAATAATAACAACAAACTCACTCCAAAAAAATATATAAAATAACAAATAATAATGATAAAAATTTAAATAATAATAAAATGATGAGATCCGCTCCTGAGCCTCGTTCTCCTCGAGGCCCGGTATAAAGGGAACATTTACGCCGCCTCTCCAATTCGGGTTCGGACCCTGGGAGCCATCCCAATATGGCTGTAATCCGACATTACTCTGGGCCGATAGTTTGTCAAATCGGACTCATTCCCATTGGGATTCGTTTCTGCTCTTTCATTGAAATTGCCATAAACTCGGCATACATTTGTACGAATTTATTTCTGCTTGCGTCGTACCTTCAATGCGGACTTTTGTCCGAACATAAAGCTGTCCATGAATGACCGACAAAAATCTGAATGGAACGAGAAGGCTCTTGTCATCCCTGGACCCTTTGCATGGGAATATTGATAAGACCTTCCTAGGTCATGCGTAGACCACGGGTTCGCCCTAATCATGGTCATTGCCCGACCCATATCCTAGGCCTACAGCCCGCTATCTTTGAATACGTCTTTGTTTTGGGATCTAGTTCCGGAACACCTTCCCGCCGCCCTTCGGCACCGAAAATATTAATGATGCCCATGCAAGTCTCGTTCAGACCGTGAGAGGCGCCCCCGGTATGCTTCTGACTTGATCTCGCACCGGGCTAATAAATTCACTGGTTTCGTGCTACACTAACTGGAATTCAACCAAATGTTTTCAGTTCTTCGGAATAGTAAATTTGCCGTACCCCGGCATACATATGTTCCGGGTCTGCCCTCGACAATGACGATATTCCCAAGCAGGACACCCGTCCGAATATTAAACGGTCTCCCGAATGACCGACACGTTTCGAACTTCCGCTTCCCTAGACACATGGCTTTTCAGCCGATTCAAGGGATATTCCCTCGTTGCCCCTTGGCACCGGAAATATTAATGACGCTCATGCAAGTCTTGTTTCCACCGCGGGGGGCCCACCGCAGTATGGTCGCAGCTTGCTCTTGCACCGGGCCAACAGATTTACTGGTTTTTGATCGCTCCAACTGAGGCACAGCCGAACGTTTTCCGCTCTTCCGAAAAATAAATTTACCGTACCTCAGCATACATGCGTTCCGATTTTCCCACGACAACCGTGATTTTCTCGAGCCGGACATTCGTCTGAACATTAAATGGTCAGTACACAACCGACATGATCGCGAATGGTTTTCTTCTCGCCCTCACGTGAGGATTTCAATATCTCGTAATAGACCTTTCATGCAATTAATTTCTTGGCCATGAGGCCCTGATTCCCAGCTATTAATCAAGGGTGTTCTCTCGTATGGGGGATGTAAATGACGACGTGACCTTATGGCACGGCGGGTTTTGGTCTTGACACAAACCACACAATCGTCTGACGAAGTCTGATCGAGCGCACAATGGGCTCTTCGGAGCCCGAATAAATTGTCACTTCGGTGACTGGCACGCCCACGCACTTAATAGACGAACCACTTGAATAAGTGAATTTTAGTGCGTCCACAGTGTTCTAACAGATCGATCAGCTAGTTAGAGAATTACAGGGGTTGATTTAAGTTCTCCCATCCCAAACTTTTGATACACTGATGTTGGCAGAAGATTCACACTAGCTCCCAAATCCAACGGGGCTTTTTCAAAGGTGACACCCCCAATGACACAAGATATGAGTGGGGCGCCAGGATCCTTCATCTTCTGAGGGAGTTGATTTAGTAAGACATCGCTTACATCTTCAGACAAAAGAATCCTTTTGGGATTTATCTTTGGTTCCCTCTTTTGAGTGCACATATCTTTGAGAAATTTGGCATATGCAGGCACATGTTGGATTGCATCTAGAAGAGGAATGTTAATATGGACTTGTTTAAACAACTTCATCAATTCCTCATTTTGAGCTTGGATGGTCTTCTTCTTCTTTTCTTTTCCAGCTTCCAAGGCAGTGGGGAAGGGAATCTTGGGCGTGTAAGTTTCAGGTGATTCATCAAATCTTGCCTTCCCTTTATCTTTATTGACTCCCTTACTATCCACTATGGGAGTGGCAATGGATTCTTCTTCTTCTTGGGCTTGACTAGATGAGGCTTGATCTGATTCATCGGTTTGGTATGGATCTGGCAAAATTTTACCACGTCTTAAGGCCGAGATGGCCTTGACATTCTCAAATTGTAGGCACTTTTGAGGATTTGGGCCTTGGTGAAATTGCCCTTGAAGAGCAGGTGGAAGGGGCTGTTGTTGAAAACCTAGAGGATAATTTCGAGGATTGGGCATGGGTTGACTAGGAAGTTGGCCCGGTTCTCTCCTCATGTTGGTTTCTGTTGTGTCCTACGTTTTGATGATGTCAACGTTTTTATGATGTCAACCATTATGACCATATTTGACTGAAAATTAGAAAATGGTGAAGTATGCCGAATTACTTGAATTGAATGATGATGATGTTATAAGTGTTGAGCTGTACTTATTTTCCTGTGCATGATGTCAGAATTGTTGAATGATTCCTTTGATACATAAGTCGATGCACATACTGACTACTTTGCTTATAAGGTCGATGTTAATGTAGACCACATGCATAGTAAGGTCGATGTTAGTTGCCTGAGCGTGAAGCATATAGTCTACGCACATTATACTAAGGTCGATGCTTCTTCAGTCTTTGCAGAACAAAGGTCGATGCACATCGACTAGGCGCAGGACAAAGGTCGAGGCACATCCAGTCTGCACGGGACAAAGGTCGATGCACATCCAGTCTGCACGGGACAAAGGTCGAGGCACATCTTGGCAACGAAGAAGAAAGGTCGATGCACCTTGGTGATTTCAAGATGAAAGGTCGGTGCACATTGATTAACTCTGAAGAGAGGTCGGTGCACATTTGAGCAACTTCAATAGGAAAGTCGATGCACATCTGTCAACTCTGAAGAGAAGTCGGTGCACATTTGAGCAACCTCAAAAGGAAGGTCAATGCACATAGGTTACCTCTGAAGAGAGGTCGGTGCAACTTTCTCCAATCTGCCAGTAAGGTCGATGCAGATGCAGAACTTCTTGCTATCAAGGTCGGTGCAGCTGAAGGTGTAGCGACCCAAGAATCTGATTACCGGGAGAGACCCGATGTGTAATGCTCCGGATTTTTTGGAATATTTTAGTGGGTCTCGGAGTGTATTTTGTGATTTACACGTGTTTTTCCCTGATGTGCCTTCGGAACTCTGTGCAGGGCGAACCGTGACGTTCTTCGACTCTGGGACAGTACCACTGCGTTGTGTTCCTTCCTAGGATCGCGGAAGTAATTTTTCATAATTTTCTAAATTTCTATAATTTTTGGATTTTTCTATATATATTAACCCTTTTCTCTCTCCCCTCTCATTCTCTCTTTCTCACTCTCTCTCATCTCTTTCTCTCCCCCTCTCCCCGGGCGGCCGACAGTGGCGGAGGAGGGCGAGGCGGCGATGGCGGGAGGCGAGGAACGGGGAATGGGTCGAGGATCGAGGGCCGGTGTCGCGTGGAAGCTCGGCCGCGGGTTCGAGAAGTGACGAGGGTTTCACGGCATTTTCTTCGTGGATCGGCGAGCTCGGGGCGCGAAATCTTCGGTGGAGGTAGGGAGATGGACCCCCAGCTCGTGCACTTCTTTTCCAGCGAGTTTTGTAGGCCGTGGTGAGCCGAGCGGGCGTAATCGGGGATTTTTGGGAAAAATCTATGTTTTAGGGCTCGTGGGCCGATCTCCAGTTTCATTGCGTTTTTGGCCGATCCGAGGCCTTAGATGCATGTTAGGGGCTATTTGGGGGCTTCCCCCTTGTTTTCCCCCTCTCCCGTGGAGGTATGGGGGCGTGGGACATTTTTGGGACGTTTCCCGCCGTTTCGCGCTCAGACGGGTGTGACGGTCCTTCCAGTGACCGTCACAGCCTGTGACGCCCCCGGGTGGGTGCGTCACAGGGCCCGTTAGCCTTTTTATGGTTTATGGGTGTGACGGTCCCACGATAGACCGCCACGGCGCTATGACGCGCCTGGGTTGGACCGTCAGGGATGATCTGACCGTTGGCTTTCGGTCGTTGGTTTTGACCGTTCGGGGTCAAGGCCTGTCACGCATCAAGGCTGGCGCGTCACAGCCTTGTAACGCCCCTGTGTGGGCGCGTCAGAGCAGACGCGTTCCCACCTTGTAACGCACCAGAGTTGGTCCGTTACAGCCTGTGAGGCACCGAGCGGGACGCGTCACAATTGGTTTCATTTTGTCTTGTGACACATCAGGGCTGGCGCGTCACAGACTGTGACGCACTAGGGTTGGCGCGTCAGAGACCGTGACGCACCAGGGTAGGCGCGTCACAACCGGTTTGCACCGAGCGTCTGACGGCCCTTTGTTGGTGCGTTAGAGTGGTTGTGACGGTCGAGGCTTGGACCGTTACAGACTATGACGGCCCAAGGTTAGACCGTCAAGCTCTGTGTTGCGCCGAGGTGAGTTTTCGTGTTATCCGCCTTGTTCCGCGATGTGTGGATCCCCGGTCGACCCGGTTGGGACCCAGTGGTCGACCTGCGGTCTCGTGAGTGCCCCAGGCACCCGTGGGATTCTGTGTCCATGTTTTAAGGGTGTTGGGAGGACCATGCTACCTCGTTTAGCGTGCTCGTGGGTTTGAGAGTCCGGGTGACTTCTCGCGTGTCGGGCTTTCGTGTTACGCTAGCCCGAGTCACCGTGTGTCGGTGGGGGTGCGATGGGGTCTCCCCCGCATGCCGTGAATTTTCCTAGAAGATGATTCCCGAGTGGGCCATGTGTTTGGCCTTGGACTGTGAGTCCAGCTATCAACGTGGCAGCTTGTGCGTTGCCCTGGGAATCATGCTTCTGTGCTTTCGGCGTGGGCCATGCAGGTGGCCTTGGACTGCGAATCCAGTTGCCAGCCTGGGGCTGGAGGGTTCCCGCCTTTCCATGAGAGTGTGATTTGGTTTGGCGGCCTGTGAGCTGCCTTGGGAACCATGTTTCTACGTTTTTGCGTGGTCGAGCGTGCGGCCCATGGACTGTGAGTCCTGTTTCTTCTCCGACTGTGGTCACCGTGCGATGGTGCTGGTACGTGGGACGGTCCCCGTACTTCATTGGGTTCGGACGTTATTTTCCGTTGTCTTGAGAGTCTACTCTCTTAGTGACCCTCCACTAGTCGTAGCCTGCTTACACGCGAGTGGTCCTACTAGAGAGTGGTGGAGAGGCTACCCTTAGAGACGGTTTGTGGACCGGTTTTCGTCGGGCCCCGTGTCTAGCAGCCAGAGTCCGGCTGAGGGGAAAACCGGTCAGAGGGCCAGACCAGGGACGGACGGTCTGTGTGTGCACACGTGGTTGGGGGCGATTGGACCCACGTCGACGGCGTGACCCCAGCTAGTCACTTGTTTGTGGTTACTTGTACGGTGTCTCAGTTCCCGCTGGGCCGGAGGGAGACACCTGAGGCGCGGACTAAGACGTCAGTAGACGCATTCGGCCTTGCTTCTAGTGGGAGGTACTCCTGTTCTGGACAGAGAGTGACAGACTATCAGTTTTCGCGACTTTGACCTTCGGGTTTTCGGTCGTGTTGACCGTTCAGTTTCGGTTGTTTCACCGTGGCGCGTGTGTCGGTTTTCACGCCGTGAGACTAGTGCTAGTGGCCTTACCGAGGTTGCGTCTTGTCATGCGGTACCCGTGACCAGGTGTCAGGGTTGCACTTTGGACAACGTGTCCAGGTTGGCCGTGTTCTGGGAGACAGGCCTCTATGGCGTGGTTGCCGTGGATTTTTACTTCGGTAAGCGGTACTAGTGTAGTTCGGTAGCGCCCGACCGTGAGTTCGAGGTGTGTTTCTGGTATAGTAGGAGTAGTTGTAGTGCCGGGTTTCGACCGGCCACCGGGTTTACTGTTCCTACTGTTGTGGTTGCTCTTGTAGCCTTCCTTTCCGCTACCGCCGTTGTTTCTGGTTGGGGTTCCGCGGGATCCCTGCTGAGTCTCTGTTTTGGAGACTCATTCCCTACTTTTCAGGTGTGGCGGTTCTTCTTCCTCGAGGTTCTAGGGTGCTGTTCGGAGGTTCTCAGTTGTCAGCTCGCCGGGCCGAGTGTTCACTTGGCATGTGGTACGTTTTTACTACTTTAGACTGTACTTTCTGTTGGACTGGACTCTGTTGTAACTGTAGTTGTTTATTTATTTCTGCTAATTGTCCTACTTTATTTCCTATTTCTTTGTGCCTCCACACTCCTTTTTGCCCTTCCGAGCCCTCCCGGCTCATGGGCGGTGGTTCGAGTCTCGGGTTTATCGGGCCTTCCCCGTAATCGGATTCTCGGGTCGTTACAGCTGGTATCAGAGCAGAGGTTGTGGACGTACATAGAAATTCGAAATATTACAGTGATCAGAGTCCATAATGTCCAGTACAGTCGGCAGTTGGCTTAGGGTTTTGTGTTCGCTTTCCGCCTAGTTTCTCGCTTGAGAGCTTGAGTGCGCTGTGCAGCGATGTGAAGGTGGTTGTTGTCCGCGACTTTCGTGCCAGCATGGGGTCTAAGGATCGAGGTCGAGAGCCTTCTCCCTCATTGGTGGTGGCCCTGGTCGTGCTGCGTTGGGAAGAGGTTGCTGGCAGGCGTGAACTCGCGGTGCTGCGTTCGAGGAGTCTACAGTGTGATCAGGTGGTTGGAGAGGATTGTTCGTGGTTAAGTGGCAGTGAGCGTGCTTCGAGGGAGCTGCTGTCGGTTTTGGCCACTCCAGCTTGAGGTTTGTCCAGCCCCTAAGGTGTTCTGATCGAGAAGTGTGCTCGGGAGAGCGGAATATCTTCTCGGTGAGCTGCTGTTTCGTCAAGCCTGATGTTCTTGTCGTGCTCTGTGGCGTCAGAATGACGTGTCGGTCCCGATTGTTCTGCGGATTTCGAGTCAGGATTTGGCAGAGATGTCCCGGTAAGTCTTTGCTCCTGCGTTTCTCTCAGTGGATGGGTTGTGTTCGCCCTGGAGTTGGCTTGAGATGTGAAGGCTCCACGGCGAGTTCGGGACTCGAGGATGAGCGTCGGCGGTTGTCGTTATGGCTCGTGTTGCGACTCTTGGCGTGGTGTGTTACAGTTCGAGGAATTGTAGCGGTGGCGCATCGAGAGATGCTGTGATTGTGGTCCGACGTGACACTCGCCGAGTGTGTCGGAGGCACTGACCTGACGGAAGCGATGGTTTTCCTTGGTGCTAGATGGTGCTGTTTCCGACATGCGCGACGTTCGAGATCAGGTCGAGTGTGGAGTCCTTCCGTTGGTTGGAAGTGCGTTTGGTTTCTCCTTTGGTTGGAGAGATTGTGTTAGGCTAAGGTTCGTCATCTTGCATGGTGTGCCCGGATTGGTTGGCCTTGTGTGCCATGAAGTCCGTGCGAGACGTGCTCCTTGTCTTGGCAAGGTGGTTGCCTGTGAGAAGCTGTGCCCATTCCCTTGTCGTGTGAGGGTGTGCTGGCACTGTTCCAGAAGGACTAGTGCCGGTTGGGCGGTGTTTGCTTTCTCGGTTGTGCGCGCATGGATCGGAGTGCGCAACGGAAGCGTGGTGGGCTTGTGACCCACTGGTTCAGGATCGTAGCGTTGGTTACTACGGGCGGATTTCCTGAGTTTGCGTTGAGCATTGGAGGATTGGTTCCTCGGTGTGAAACGTGTTGTTACCGTGCCGTTGCTCGAGGTATTATGATTCTTGGCACTGGCAGGATGGAGTGTTAGGGAATGTGCTGGCTAGTGCACCGCATGAGTACCCTGTTCCTGTGGTGGAAGCCGTGTCAGGCATCGGTGTTGGACCCGGATGGGGTTGTTGAGGATGTCGCCTGACGATGGTCGAGGATGTGTTGGTCAGAGTCGGTAGCTTGGTGCCCGACTTAGTCGTGTCCTCGGATGAGATCATTTTTGGAGAAGTGATCTCTGGCAGTCTGTGGGTTCATGTTGGTAACTGCGAGTGACTGGTGAGGATAGTCTCGTAGCCGACCACGGTGAGATGTTTGTTGCTTTGGGACCCGTGAGCACTGTTCAGGTGGTGTCCCGTGGCTCTGGGGTAAGGGCGGAATCGGGATTGGCAGGTGTCCACTTGGATTGATCGAAGGATTTGATGAGACCAGATGGATGAGTGACGCCTGTGGGCGGAGGCCTTTTTGTGAGATTGGCGTCGGAGGGTTGTCCTTGATGAGACGTTGGTGTCGCAATAGTTATCCCTGGTTCGGCGACCAGCATGGGATGGTTCCCCTGTGAGCCTGAGTCGAGTGAAGTGATGACTGAGGACACCAGGACCTTGTCATTTGGTTTCGTCGTGCTCCCCGAGAGGGTCGAGTTGGTGCGATTTTCGAGCTCGGATGCGGAGTCCGAGAGGAGTGTAGCTCGAGACGTGGCATCGGTCTGTGTATGAGTCAGCGGATGGCCTACGGTGAGTTAGATCGTGCCTGTTGGGCCGGTGGAGGTTCCCCGTTGACGCGTATCTGGTGACCAGTGGATGGTCTTTTCACAGACAGAAGATGTTGTTGGTTGTGCATCGTGAGCGGTGAGGGCCGTGTATCGGTGAGACCTTTGGTGGTCGTTTCCATGATGTGCCTTCCCGGACGGGATCTGGGCTATGTCGAAGTTTGTCTTCTGGGCTTTGGCAGAGTTAGCACAGTGATATGTCTGGCTTTCAGCTTGCCATGTGTGAGGTGATCCTTGGCGTTGAACCGATGAGCTGGTTGCGCTCTGTTGAGATGGCTGCGTGAGCTGGTGGAGGCTCTGTATTGGTTGTTCCCTTGAGAAGGGTGTGCGACCTGTCAGCTGGTTGTGAAGCTGATGTGCGATTTATCTGCCGACCATAGGATGGATCGGTAGCTGTTTCTCGTGTCGAGGGTGTGTTTCCTCGATGGGCAAGATGGTGGCAGCGGTGCCATGAGTGGCTTTCGTTGTGACTGAGGTGACGTCGGACTGTGTCCTCTGGTATATGCCTGCTCCGATGGCCGGTGTGAACGGCGCGCGGAGCGAGGTGTTGTTTGTGATTGTAAGTCTGGCTGTGTCCCTCAGGATCGGTGCTTTCGTGAGAATCGAGATTTTCTGTGCTGGGGCTCTGACGGCGTTGTCAGTTGGTTCAGTGTTCTTCCCCTGTGTTCCTGTCTTTGTTCTGAATTTCGAGGATGAAATTTCTTTAAGGGGGGAGGGTTGTAATGCTCCGGATTTTTCAGATTATTTTAGTGGGTCTCGGAGTGTATTTTGTGCTTTACACGTGTTTTTCCCTGATGTGCCTTCGGGACTCTGTGCAGGGCGAACCGTGACGTTCGTCGACTCCGGGATAGTACCACTGCGTTGTGTTCCTTCCGAGGATCGCGGAGGTAATTTTTCGTAAATTTCTACAATTTTTAGATTTTTCTATATATATTTACCCTTTTCTCTCTCCCCTCTCATTCTCTCTTTCTCACTCTCTCTCATCTCTTTCTCTCCCCCTCTCCCCGGGCGGCCGACGGTGGCGGAGGAGGGCGAGGCGGCGATGGCGGGAGGCGAGGAACGAGGAACGGGTCGAGGATCGAGGGCCGGTGGCGCGTGGAAGCTCTGCTGCGGGTTCGTGAAGCGGCGAGGGTTTCACGGTGATTTATTCGTGGATCGGCGAGCTCGGGGCGCGAAATCTTCGGCGGAGGCAGGGAGATGGACCCCCAGCTCGTGCACTTCTTCTCCCGCGAGTTTTGTAGGCCGTGGTGAGCCGAGCGGGCGTAATCGAGGATTTTTGGGAAAATTTTATGTTTTAGGGCTCGTGGGCCGATCTCCCGTTTCATTGCGTTTTTGGCCGATCCGAGGCATTAGATGCATGTTAGGGGCTATTTGGGGGCTTCCCCCTTGTTTTCACCCTCTCCCGTGGAGGTATGGGGGCGTGGGACGTTTTCGGGACGTTTCCCGCCGTTTCGCGCTCGGACGGGTGTGACGGTCCTTCTAGTGACCGTCACAGCCTGTGACCCGGGTGGGTGCGTCACAGGGCCCGTTAGCCTTTTTGTGGTTTGTGGGTGTGACGGTCCCACGATAGACCGCCACGGTGCTGTGACGCGCCTGGGTTGGACCGTCAGGGATGATCTGACCGTTGGCTTTCGGTCATTGGTTTTGACCGTTCGGGGTCAAGGCATGTGACGCACCAAGGCTGGCGTGTCACAGCCTTGTAACGCCCCTGTGTGGGTGCGTCAGAGCAGACGCGTTCCCACCTTATAACGCACCAGAGTTGGTCCGTTACAGCCTGTGACGCACCGAGCGGGACGCGTCACAGTTGGTTTCATTTTGTCTTGTGACGCATCAAGGCTGGCGCATCACAGACTGTGACGCACTAGGGCTGGCGAGTCAGAGACCGTGACGCACCAGGGTAGGCGCGTCACAACCGGTTTGCACCGAGCGTCTGACGGCCCTTTGTTGGTGCGTCAGAGTGGTTGTGACGGTCGAGGCTTGGACCGTTACAGACTGTGACGGCCCAAGGTTAGACCGTCAGGCTATGTGTTGCGTCGAGGTGAGTTTTTGTGTTCTCCGCCTTGTTCCGCGATGTGTGGATCCCCGGTCGACCCGATTGGGACCCAGTTGTCGACCTGCGGTCTCGTGAGTGCCCCAGGCACCCGTGGGATTCTGTGTCCGTGTTTTGAGGGTGTTGGGAGGACCGTACTACCTCGTTTAGTGTGCCCGTGGGTTTGAGAGTCCGGGTGACTTCTCGCGTGTCTGGCTTTCGTGTTACGCTAGCCCGAGTCACCGTGTGTCGGTGGGGGTGCGGTGGGGTCTCCCCCGCATGCCGTGAGTTTTCCTGGAAGATCATTCCCGAGTGGGCCATGTGTTTGGCCTTGGACTGTGAGTCCAGCTATCAGCGTGGCAACTTGTGCATTGCCCTGGGAATCATGCTTCTATGCTTTCGGCGTGGGCCATGCAGGTGGCCTTGGACTGCAAGTCTAGTTGCCAGCCTGGGGCTGGAGGGTTCCCGCCTTTCCCTGAGAGTGGGATTTGGTTTGGCGGCCTGTGAGCTGCCTTGGGAACCATGTTTCTGCGTTTCTGCGTGGCCGAGCGTGCGGCCCGTGGACTGTGAGTCCCGTTTCTTCTCCGACTGTGGTCACCGTGCGACGGTGCTGGTACGTGGGACGGTCCCCGTACTTCGTTGGGTTCGGACGTTGTTTTTCGTTGTCTTGAGAGTCTACTCTCTCAGTGACCCTCCACTAGTCGTAGCATGCTTACACGCGAGTGGTCCCACCAGGGAATGGTGAAGAGGCTACCCATAGAGACGGTTTGTGGACCGGTTTCCGTCGGGCCCCGCGTCTAGTAGCCAGCGTTCGACTGAGGGGAAAACCGGTCAGAGGGCCAGACCAGGGACAGACGGTCTGTGTGTGCACACGTGGTTGGGGGCGGTTGGACCCACGTCGACGGGCGTGACCCCAGCTAGTCACTTGTTTGTGGTTACTTGTACGGTGTCTCAGTTCCCGCTGGTCCGGACATCAGTGGACGCATTCGGCCTTGCTTCTAGTGGGAGGTACTCCTGTTCTGGACAGAGAGTGACAGACTGTCAATTTCTGTGACTTTGACCTTCGGGTTTTCGGCCGTGTTGACCGTTGAGTTTCGGTTGTTTCTCCGTGGCGCGTGTGTCAGTTTTCGCACCGTGAGTGATGCGGGACGAGACCGCAGACACGACAAGCTCGTGACTGCCCCTTAACGAGGGAAGCGTTGGACGTGCGCGGTTGAGAAACCGACAGTGAGCTAGGGTGATCGGCTCTCTCGTGTGCCCGGATCGGGTCATGGGACGGTCTCGCACTCTCTCGCAGCAGCGGTAATGAATAGATAAAGCGAGTTAGATATTCCTACACATGCTCTCTAGTAGCGGCATAAACAAATATATATGAAGTAAGCAAAATGCCAAGTAAGGGAGCGAATGCGATACCTCCACGCGCTCGGCGTGGGGACGACGGACCCGGCCGAAACTCGTACTCCCGGAACAATAATACATGGAGATTACAGCAATACAAATCGCTGCCCACTCCACACAGGGAGGTAAAGGGCTACACAATGGGGTCCGGGAGGACCGAATTCGGGTTGACGGGCGGCTTCTCGCGCTGTTTCGGCAACACTCGAACACGTGACGGTGGGGCCCACGTGCTGTCCGGAGGGGCCGTGTGGGACCCGGTGGTACCGCTGTAGTGGAGGATGCCTGGAAGGGCGCTCCCTGGAGTGGGGGCGCGCTGGTTCGCCGGCCGGAGGCCGGGCGGCTCCGATCGGCACCGGTCGAAATAACCGGCCACGGGCTGCAACTTCTGGTTTTCAGCGCGCGTCTCGGCGAGAACGGGCGCTACGATCAGCCCCGATGTCGGATCGACACAAGACTGGAGCCGTTAGAAAGCTAACTTCAAATCCTTCAATCTAGGCCTAGAGATCTGGCCTGGATCTGCACGGATCAGGACTTATGGAATTTCAAAGTTCCTATTGTACAATTCCTGAAATCTCAGATCAGCAGAGAACTTTCCTGTGGATTGCCTTTGACCGCGAGGTAGATGTCCGAATCTGGAGTTGTGTTCTTCAGAAACGTTGTGGGAAATCAAGCTACCAAACCAGCACTATTTTTGGATCTGGATTTGGGGAAGGCTACGAATTTCTATGATTTTTTCCCTAGCAGTGGGTCGGATCTGGAATCTGGCTGACAACACTGTAGTTGAGGAAGAACACGAATTTTTAAAAATAGATAGAAGGCTGATAAAAAAGTACGAAAATTTGTGGATGTAGGGGGTGATAGACAGAACTCCCAGTAAAATTGGGAGGGTTTGGACTAATAAAACGATGGCCGGAGGTGGGAAACACAGAGCTATTGTCACTGTAGACAGAGACAGGACAGATCTGGGAATGATTAAAGACCAAAAATTTAAAAATAACAAACGATGGATTTTGGACCTGGAATTATTTGTGGAGGAGGGGATAGAAGGTAGGAACACACCATAAAAATTTCAATCCACGAAGAGGCCGTGGCTGATAGCAAGATTTTCGTGAAGATACCTTTGTCCAGCAGGACAGAAAACCGAAGTCGGATTCACGGCGGCTCGAGGGCGGCACGAACGGCGGCGGCGGCGGCACCGACGATCACCGGAGATAGAGGGGAGGGGATAGATATGGTACCACTCTAGAATGGGATTTTGGGAAGAGGAGAACCAGAGGAGAGAGGGCTGGGGCGTAGCTAGCTTCAAGCTTCATAAATTTTTCTATCATTAATTCACATAAAATGAAAATACAAGCCATATATAGTTCTACCTAATTGACCCACATGACTCCAAATCTGGGGTTACGGATGGGGCATACAAGGGGTTGGACATTGGTCAAAAAAACACACAATAAAAGCCCATTAAACTATATGGTTCGCCCCCCCCCCCCCATAAAGAAGATAATTTTGATTTGTCTTCTTTAATTAAATCTAGGTCCAAGTCCAAGGTTGGACCATGGGCCAGCCCCCTTGGGCCCGGGAGTCCAAGTGGACCAATAAGGAGGAGGGAGGGGGCCCCTGCAGAGCCTACATGCACTTTTGCAAAGAAACCCAATGGCCTTTTGCAAATAAACCCACTAAGACCTACAATTGTGTACCCATATATCACAAGGGTATACATACAAATATAAAAGGACGTAAATGCTAACACAATGTGAGCGGACTGACGTTGATGTCCCCATCAGTGAGACTAGTGCTAGTGGCCTTACCGAGGTTGCGTCTTGTCGTGTGGTATCCGTGACCAGGTGTCAGGGTTGCACTTTGGATAGCGTGTCCAGGTTGGCCGTGTTCTGGGAGACAGGCCTCTACGGCGTGGTTGCCGTGGATTTTTACTTCGGTAACCGGTACTAGTGTAGTTCGGTAGCCCCCGACCGTGAGTTCGGGGTGTGTTTCTGGTACACTAGGAGTAGTTGTATTGCCGGGTTTCGACCGGCCACCGAGTTTACTGTTCCTACTGTTGCGGTTGCTCTTGTAGCCTTCCTTTCCGCTACCGCCGTTGTTTCTGGTTGGGGTTCCGCGGGATCCTTGCTGAGTCTCTATTTTGGAGACCCATTCCCTACTTTTCAGGTGTGGCGATTCTTCTTCCTCGAGGTTCGAGGGTGCTGTTCGGAGATTCTCAGTTGCCAGCTCGCCGGGCCGAGTGTTCACTTGGCATGTGGTACATTTTTACTGCTTTAGACTATACTTTCTGTTGGACTGGACTCTGTTGTAGCTGTAGTTGTTTATTTATTTCTGTTAATTATCCTACTTTATTTCCTATTTCTTTGTGCCTTCACACTCCTTTTAGCCCTTCCGAGCCCTCCCGGCTCGTGGGCGGCGGTTCGAGTCTCGGGTTATCGGGCCTTCCCCGTAATCGGATTCTCGGGTCGTTACACGATAACCCGAGACTCGAACCGTCGCCCACGAGTCGAGAGGGCTCGGAAGGGATAAAAGGAGTGTGGAGGCACAAAGAAATAGGAAATAAAGCAGGACAATTCAACAATTAACAGAAATAAATAAACAACTACAGTTGCAACAGAGTCCAGTCCAACATCAAGTATAGTCTAAAGCAGTAAAACGTACCACATGCCGAGTGAACACTCGGCCCGGCGAGCTGGCAACTGAGAACCTCCGCACCGCGCCCTCAAACCTCGAGGATGAAGAACCGCCATACCTGAAAAGCAGGGAATGAGTCTCCAAAACAGAGACTCAGCAGGGATCCCGCGGAACCCCAACCAGAAACAACGGCGATAGCGGAAAGGAAGGCTACAAGAGCAACCGCAACAGTAGGAACAGTAAACCCGGTGGCCGGTCGAAACCCGGCACTACAACTACTTCTACTGTACTAGAAACACACCCCGGACTCACGGTCGGGGGCTACCGAACAACACTAATACCGCTTACCGAAGTAAAAACCCACGGCAACCACGTCGTAGAGGCGTGTCTCCCAGGACACGGCCAACATGGACACGCTGTCCAAAGTGCAACCCTGACACCTAGTCACGGGTACCGCACGACAAGACGCAACCTCACTAAAGCCACTAGCACTAGTCTCACGGTGTGAAAACCAACACACGTGCCACGACGAAACAACCGAAAACTCAACGGTCGACACGACTGAAAACCCGAAGGTCAAACTCACAGAAACTGACAGTCTGACACTCTCTGTCCAGAATAGGAGTACCTCCCACTAGAAGAACGACCGGAAGCATCCCCTGACGTCTTACACCGCGTCACAAGTGTCTAGCTACAACGCCCCGGGCGTGAGATTCAGACACGCAATAAGTACCACAACAAGGACTAGCTGGGGTCACGCTCGTCAGCGCGTGTCCTAAGCCCCCAACTACGTGTGCACACACAGACCATCTACTCTAGGTCGGGTCCTCTAGCTGGTTTTCCCCCCCACCAGACTCTGGTGGCAAAGGCAAGGGGCCCTACGGTAACCAGCCTAAAAGCCGCCTCTCACCGGGTCTCGCTCTCCACCACTCCCAGGTGGGTCCGCACCCGCGTGCGCAGGAAGCTACTACTAGTGGACAGGTCACTGAGAGAGTGGACTCTCAAGACAATGGAAAACAACGTCCGAACCTGACGAAGTACGGGGACCGTCCCACGTACCAGCACCGTCGCACGGTGACCACGGTGGGAGAAGAAACGGGACTCACAGTCCACGGGCCGCACACCCGGCCACACAGAAACGCGAAAACAAGGTTCCCAAGGTAGCCTACAGGTCGCCAAACCAAATCCCACTCTCAGGGAAAGGCGGGAACCCTTTATCCCTAGGCTGGGCAACTGGACTCGCAGTCCAAGGCCATACGCATGGCCTACGCGGAAAGCACAGAAGCATGATTCCCAGGGCTTTAAACGCACAAGCTGCCACATCGATAACTGGACTCACAGTCGAAGGCCAAACACGTGGCCCACTCGGGAATCATCTTCTAGGAAAACTCACGGCATGCGGGGTAGACCCCACCGCACCCCCACTGACACATGGTGACTCGGTCAAGCATAACACGAAAGCCCGGCACGCGAGAAGCCACTCGGACTCTCAAACTCACGGGCACGCTAAACGAGGTAACGCGGTCCTCTCGACACCCTTAAAATAAGGACACATAATCCCACGGGTGTCTGGGGCACTCGCAAGACCGCAAGTCGACCACTGGGTCACGACCGGGTCGACTAGGGACCGACACAAAGCGAAACGATCGCGGAGAACACGAAAATACACCTCGGTGCAACACAGAGCCTGACGGTCTAACCTTGCGCCGTCACAGTCTGTAACGGTCAATGCTGGACCGTCACAGCACTCTGGCGGTCCAACGCAGGAGCGCCACACGAGAAGGGAAACAACGGTTGTGACGCACCCATGAGCGCGTCACAGGGTCATGTTTTGTCGGCAGGGCATCAGTGGCTCTGGCGGTCTTACGATAAACCGCCAGAGGGTGTGATGTGCCAGGGTTTGACCGCTACGTGCCTTCTCGTGTTTTCAGACCGTTGGGGTCACGAGTCTTCTGATGCGCCTAGGTAGGACCGTCAGAGACTGTGACGCGCCCGAATGGGAGCGTCAGAGCTGACGCAGCCCATTCTTATGACGTGCCCAGGTAGGATCGTCAGACGCTGTGACGCGCCGAGGGGTGAGCGTCACAGCCTGTGTTGTTCTGTCTTCTAACGCACCAGGCTTGGTCTGTTAGAGAAGGGCTCCATGAACTGAAGGTCTGAGCACATGTGAATTACAAGGTCAGTGCACATATACTTTGTGCATGAAGGTAGATGCACATGTGCAAATGAAGGTCTGAGCACATGTGAATTACAAGGTCAGTGCATCAACACGTTCAAATATATAAAAGCCAACTAACAAGGTCTTAGCATACTCTAGTGTAAGGTCAGTGCACTCAGAACAGGCATTTCATCAAACAGGTCTGGAGATCTGAATCTCAGTATTCGATTAACTTAAATCAGACCCTATCAGAAAACTATCTCTAGCGAAAGAATGGCACGTGATCCAAGATGAAGTGGCACGCTTTTTCAGAAGTTTCCAGAGGAATATTCTAATGCCAGGTGGACCAATGGAATGTCACTAGGTTTTTCTGCCTCATCTTTACGGAGGCTCTGTTCTATTTAAAGGCCTCCTCGTCCTCGCTGAAGGCTGTTGAAGCTGCCAGAATTACCATTGCATATTTGGAGAGAGAGCCACCCCCAGAAGAAAAAGAAAGAGAGCAACTCCAGAAAGAAGAGAGAGAGTGAGAAGCTCATTTCGAAGAAAGGGAGAGAGAAAATAAAATTTGAGAGCAGCCAGCGGTTGCATCTGAAAGTGCTTCATCGAAGCTATATTCTATCTTTACTTTCCGTTTTCTATTTTTCGTTTTCCACTTTGTTCTTCCGATTCTCTGGTTTGAGGTTGGGTTCCTCCTGTGGATTCGGGAGAAGGGAGAGTGATCTCCAGTTTCCCTCTGGGTTTTAAAGGAAGGGAGACTGTGTCTCTGATCGCAAGTGGCGGGGTGTCATTCGTGGGTTCCCTCTGGTTCAGAGGAAGGGAGGAAAGATTCTCTGGTTCTGGACTTGTGGTTTGCAAGGCCAGGGTGTAGGTTCTGTGGGGTACAAGACTTGGGTCGAGGGATTTGTCTTCCTCAGGGCAAGCTATCAGGCAGCGTTGTGTTGCAGACTGAGTTTGCTTCTTCTCCAGCATTTGCTAGTGAAATCATCGTTCTGTGTAAGCGAGGGCTGGACGTAGATTGCGGTTGGCAATCGACCCACCTAAACAAACGCAGTCTTGTCTTGGTCAGGCTTGTGCATGCTGATCTGATGGTACCCAGAATAGGCGTCGAGGAAGCTCAGCATCTCGTGCCCGGCCGTAGCGTCGACCAGCTGGTCGATCCACGGCATGGGGAAGCTATCTTTGGGCGTGGCCTTGTTGAGGTCGGTGTAGTCCATGCACATCCGCCACTTACCGTTGCTCTTGGGCACCAGGACCACGTTGGCCACCCAGTATTGCAGCTTTTCTCCTACTTGCTCCCGGATGATGGCATGCCGCTCGGGGTTGCAGCGCCTTCGACGTTGATGCACCGGGCGACAGGTGGGATCCAATCTAAGTTGGTGTGTGATGACCTCCGGAGGGATTCCGGGGAGTTCATCCTCGGACCAAACGAACACATCCTGGTTGGCCGTGAGGAAGCTTGCGTATGCTCGCCTATCGTGCTCGACTAGGGTAGCGCCGATCTTCAATGTTCTACTGGGATCGTCCCCAATTTGGATGAGGTATAAGTCCTCAGCCGGCGCGCTCGTGCTCGGACCTGGGTCTTTGGTCCTCGCCTTCTTCTCCGGTGGCACTTCTTCGGGACGTCAATCACGGGTGGAGATAAGGTAGCACCTTCTGGATTCCCTCTGATCACCTCGGACTTCCCCTACCCCTCGGGGGGTGTGGAACTTAAGCTTCTGGTGGTAGGAAGAAGGAACGCCCCGAAGCGTGCCGAGGATCCCTCGGCCGATGATAGCATTGTACCCTGTCATTGCACGAACCACGGTAAAGTCGACGAGGAAGGTTACCTCTTTCGGCGTAGTTTCGAATGTGATCGAAAGTGAGATACGCCCTTCCGGGTGGATAGTCGTGCCGGAGAACCCGTACAACGGTGTGTGCAATGGCGCGAGTCGTGACATATCCACACCTATGAGTATAAGATAGTCGTACGCAATAACGTCGGGTCCGCTTCCATTATCTACCAGAATGCGATGCACAGTACATTGGTTGATGGTGGTCGAAACCACCAGAGCATCAGAATGGGGCGTGGTGACACCTTCCAGGTCATCCTCGGAGAAAACAATGGGGTCTCCTAGATGACCCGAGGGGGAGAGCTCACGTGGGGTGCCGTCGCCTTGGTCTACCGTGTTGATGGTCGTTGTGTGCCATCGCCTTCTGCTTGCGCTATCACCCCCCGTGGCGGGCCCCCCAGAGATCATCATGATCTCCTTTCCGTTGGGCCGATTGTCGATCGGGGGAGGTGTATTTTGTCGCCTCTCGGCGGCTTTGGCGAGGAACTTGCCGAGGAGTCCTCTGCGGATGAGGTCCTCGATGGCATCTCTTAGGTTGATGCAGTCGGCGGTGTCGTGACCGTGGTCTCGATGGTAGTGATAGTATTTCTTCTTGTTCCTCAAATTCGGATTCGACTTCATCCGTGGAGGCCACTTGAGGAATGGCTCCTCGCGGATCTCCATCAAGATCTGGTCGGGTGGGGCTGTCAGGGGCGTATAGTGGCGGTAGCCACCCCTTTCCTTCTCGGAGCGGTCACAGCGGTCCCCGTCACGTCACTCCCGTTTACTCCGACCCTCTCATGGTGGGTCGGCGGCTCTCTTTCGGTCGGGCTGGTCAGTCCTGGCTGCGCGGCGCAAGGCCGCGATGTTCTCCTCGCAGTGTGCGTGCTTCTGGGCTAACGTGAGGAGGTCTGGAAGAGTCGTCGAGGCTTCGATTCCGAGCGCGCGCCAGAGGATGTGGTCCCGTGTCCCCTGGGTGAGTGCCGTGATGGCGATGCCGACGTCGAGGTGGGGAATGCGAAGCGCCTCCGTGCGGAAGCAGGAGACGAAGTCCCACAACGTCTCTTCTTTCCCCTGCCTGAGAGCGAGCAGGGTCACAGTAGACTTGGCTACCTTTCAGCAGCCCACAAAGTTCTCCTTGAATGGCTTCTTGAGTTGTTGGAAGGAGGAGATCGTCTCGGCCGACAGGGACTCGAACCATGCTCGGGCGTTCTCCCGGAGGGTCGTGACAAACGCCAAGTATTTTACGGTATCCGAGACATGGTGAAACACCAAGTGAGACTCGAAGCCGTGCAGGTGGTTGGCCGGGTCGGTGGTGCCGTCGTAGGAGGTGAATGACGGCAGCTGGAGCTTTGGCGGGATGGGGGCTTCCATGATCTCCCTAGAGAAGGGAGCGTGGAAGTCCAGGTCGTTGTCGATGAGGCCGCGATTCTTGACGGCCAGGAGGACATCATCCAGGTATCGGACCTTGTCCTCTATCTCGTCGAACCGTTGGAGCCGGCGGTCCATATCTGGTTGGAATGGAGTGGGCTACATACCTTTGGTGTAGGTACACTGCGTGACCGTCGGGTCCTTGTGACAGAGGCGTGGGATGCCTCCCGTACTTGCCGGAGGTTTTCTCCGGTCTGGTCTCTTTCGCCCTCCCGTCGTTCGGGTGGGGCGTACTGGGGCCTCGCCCTCTGGTCCCGAAGTTCTCGGCAGAATTCTGCCATGGCCCGGACCTTTTGGAGGAGCTCATCTAGGTCACCTGAGGTGACCTCTTGTCGGGGGTGAGCGGAAGAAGCTTCCTACGATCCCCGGCGGGAGTTGGGTTCTTGGTGGGAGCCCCGCCCCCGGTTGCTGGCGTTGCAGAGGCTTCCACGGGATGCCATAACCTTTTGCTCTAATTCCCACATACGGCGCCAAGAAGTGTAGTGGCGGGAAAATGGTTCCTAGGCCACGTACCACCTTCTCTATTTATTTGTTGGGGAAGTCGTCTCGCGCCTGTGGAGTCCTGCGAACACCAAAAAACCAAAGAGGCGTCAGAAGGAGTCCCGGGTGTTATCCCAGGGGACAACCCTCTGATGCTTAAGTCAGCAAGGGATCAATGAGCAATAGAGAAGAGGGAAGTGAGAGAGAAGTAGAGTTCATAGTAGTTGATCCGAGAGATGTGTATGTCCTCTACACGCGTGCTCGCCGCTCCCAGTGGGTACTCGGGGAGTGCTCGCTGGGTGGTAAGGCCGTGCGGGAGGGGGTTTCTCTCTAGACGTAGCGGGTAGCCTCTCTGTCGTTGTAGTAGGTCTGGTTGCTCTATTCTCAGTAGGAAGCTCTTATGGCAGACGTATCCACCTCTCCTTCTTCTCCTCTGTCGATGTCCCTTTTATATGGGCTGTCCTAGAGCGAGGGGCCTTATCCCTTGAGAGGGATGGGTCCGCTTAGTAGAGTAATGTTCCCCTACTATGTCGGCGAGAGTTTCCCATTGGGGGGCGATAGCCTCGGCGCCGGTCGGTCCCTGGGCGAATCTTACAGCTCTCATGGGGCGTGCTCGCTCGTTACGGGGTCAAGGCCGACGTCGTGGGGGCAACGGTCGGTCGTCGGAGTGTTCTCCGGTGAGAACTGCGCTTCCCCTTACTGTAGAACCCAATGTTGGGTCGGATTGGGCCGCTCCTTGGCGGGCCGCATATGTCGGTCGCTTATTGAGTGCGCTTATCGAGAGCTCTTTGGCATGGGTCGATCGTTACTGGGCCGAATGTGGGCCAGACTGGATTTACCCTCCTCAGTTTTGCATAAAAAAATTTTAATAATAACTTCAAGAATTCATCAAAAGACTAAGGAAGCCCATTGAGGTGAGCAAAAAAGAAATAACAAACAAAATAACAACACAAAACAAAATAAAAAAATGTATCTTGCTCAGGGTGGAGTCGACTCGACCTTGGCATGGAGTCGACTCCCCCAGTTGGCCCTTGTCGTCTTTTTGCACTAAAATTCAACAAAAGGAAAAAAAAGAATAAGGGTGGAGTTGACTCCACCTGCCTTGGAGTCGACTTCGCTCACCTTTGTCACCCTTAGGGCCTATTTGTCACTCTTAAGACCTATTTGTCACCCTTATGACCTATTTGTTACCCTTAGAGGCCATTTGTTACCCTTAGAAGCCATTTGTCACCCTTAGGGTCTATTTGTCATTCTTAGAACCTATTTGTCACTTTTGTCACTCTTAGGACCTATTTGTTGCCCTTAGAGACCATTTGTCACCTTTAGGGCCTATTTGTCACTCTTAGAACCTATTTGTCACCCTTAGGACCTATTTATTACCCTTAGAAGTCATTTGTCACCCGAGAACCTATTTGTCACCCTTAGAACCTATTTGTCATCCTTAGGGCCTATTTATCACTCTTAGAACTTATTTGTCACCCTTAGGATCTATTTGTCATCCTTATGACCTATTTGTTACCCTTAGAAGCCATTTATCACCCTTAGGGCCTATTTGTCGCTCTTAGAACCTATTTATCACCCTTATAACCTATTTGTCACCCTTAGGACCTATTTGTTACCCTTAGAAGCCATTTGCCACCCTTTAGGGCCTATTTGTCACTTTAGAACCTATATGTCACTCTTAGAACATATTTGTCACCCTTATGGCCTATTTGTTACCCTTAGAAACTATTTGTCACCCTTAGGGCTTATTTGTCACTCTTAGAACCTATTTGTCACCCTTACAACCTATTTGTCACCTTTATGGCTTATTTGTCACTCTTAGGACCTATTTGTCACCCTTAGAAGCCATTTGTAACCCTTAGGGTATATTTATCACCCTTAAAACCTATTTGTCACCCTTAGGGCCTATTTGTCACTCTTAGAACATATTTGTCACCCTTAGAACCTATTTGCCACTCTTATCATCCAATAACAATAAAATAATTACGAAAATGATAAAAAATCCATAAAAATGATAATTAATGAACGTGACAGCATAACAATAATAAAATAATTACTAACATAAAAAAACTTTGAAAATGATAATTAATAAACATAACGGTATAATAATAATAAAATAATTATAAAAATCATAAAAATGATAATCAATAAATATAATAATAACAAAATAATTATGAAAATAACTAAAAATATAAAAATGATAATCAATCAATATAACAATGATAAAATAATTATGAAAATAATAAAAAGTATAAAAATGATAATCAATAAATATAATAATAATAAAATGACTGTGAAAATGATAAAAATGACAATTAATAAATATAATAATAATAAAAATGTAAAAATGATAAAAAAATCCCATAACGGATGAAAAACTCATAAAAATACCCCTACTAAAAGATTTAACGGCGAGTCATTCGGATTCCTTCCTTTTGACCCCGAGTGAGGGAAAATATCAATGAAGCCCTTGCAAAGCATGCCCGGTTCTCGAGGCCTGCCCCCGTTATGGCCGTCACATGACCTGACACCGGGACGATAACCTACTAAATTTGACACGTTTGAACAGGATTTTACCGTGTTTCTCCATTTCTTCAAACAACAAGTGCCCATAGTTACTAATACAAAATTTTACAACATTTGCAGGTCATCATGGACGGACGACGTCATCCTGCGTGGGAGTATGGTTACACTGTTGAGGGTGATCGACATGTGCACTATAGATACTACGGACATCGCGTCATGGACATACACATATTTACAAAGCACCTTGCGAGAGTGGGACGAGATTACCGTGCATGCTCATTAGTTCTAGAGGATGTTCGAGATTACTTTCGGACACAGTTACGGGAGAGATATGTTTCTCGTAGCAGAGCCGGGCATCGTCTTCTACGTCTAGGGTACCCCCACCACCAATACCGGGTGGATCAGAATTTTCCTCCACGTCTAGAGTTCGAGCAGCACCAACACCAGTCGCACCAGTAGCAGATGATAGACTTGAATGTATAGATGTAGTTAGGGCTTTTTTTAGAGAATTTCATGTATCGTCCACCGCTGCACATGACATATTATTTGTGTAGATGGTTATATATTTTCAGGCTCACACACATGCACGCCCACCCACTAGGATATAGTTAGATTATACGGGTCATGCGTCTCATGTATCTGATTCTTATTGGGATTCGGGTTTCACAGATAAGTCAGATGAGTGAATTTTAGCATTTTGTACTTTATGAGTGGAGTTGAATGATGTCATTATTATGTATATGTTTGCTTTAACATATTAAGGAATCTTTTTTTGTCTCTTCAAATGAGATGTTTAATTAAGAGATGTAATATGTTATTTTTATATAATTAATTATATGTAAATTAGTATGGATCTATGATTACAAAAAAATAACTCAACATTCTAATATTTTTAAATGTATATATTATTTATAATTTAAACAAATATTTATTAAATATTTATTTTTTAAAATTAAAATTTTAAATTTTAAAAAATTTGAAAAATCACGTCGTCTTGCCGGCCGTACCGGGACGCTGGGCGTTCCGGCGTTCCCAGGCCGTGACCGAGACGGCCGAGACGACCGGGACGACAAACCTTGTTTGGTAGTTCCAAGCAGGGTTTTCCAAACCGTTCCGGGACGGCCCGAACCGGCCGTCCCAGCCACAGACCGGGACGACCGGTCTGTGGGACGCAACCGGGACGCGTTATATACTATTTTAATTTTTTTATAATAAATACATTTTGTAGGCCGATTGATTGAGGATCTCATGTTTGAACGTGAGATCCCGAGTTCGAAACACCACGCACATGACCAAGTTTTATAACAAGGAGGGTTTGAACGTTTGAACATTGAAACAACCACACACATGATCAACTGAGATACAAATATTTTTGAGTTATATTATTCTATAACATATATATATATATATATATATATATATATATATATATATATTATAACTTTTTTATCTTGGTACGTAACGGTACTGACCCGTCCCATCCCGTCCCAGTGAAAAATCAGGACAGACGGGACGAGCGGTACGTCAAACCCTGATTCCAAGTTCACATACACCTATTTTAAATTCTTGGGTGGCGGAAATGAAAGTGGTAGAAATGAATAGAAAGTAAATTTAAATTTAGTACTCTGAAGCAGGGTTTGCCAGCTCGATCGTACCGGCCGTCTCAATTTTCTACTAGGACCGTACGGTACGATATTGTACCATTATGTTCCACTCTGTCTCGTAAGTTATATATATATATATATATATATATAATACGTAAAATATTATAAAAAAATTATAGCTCGGGTAAGTGATCTTAGACGAAAATAATAATAAAAAAAACACATAAAGTGGGGCGCGGTAACGTGTATCTACCGTTGCAAATATTCCAAAGATTTTTTTTTCTTTTTTATTAAGCTACTTGTGTTTATTATGAAATGACCATCGCAGGAGGGGGGCGGAGATCACGGGCTCGCTATGGCCACCAGCGGCGAGGGAAGCTGTAATCGCACGCGTGGGTGGTCCGTGTTCGACGGCGTGAACTCCTTCCGGCCTGCCTCCATTGCCAGCGCGCCACCGGAGACCCTGATGGCGGATATCGACGCCGCCATCGCGGCCCTCGAGCACGCCCGCTCCACCGACCTCCTCCGGCCCTTCACTATCAGGAGGCCTCGGAGTATGGACCCCGGGGGGGTGGAGTCGTCGTCGTCATCTTCCTCTTCGTTGGCGGCAGTCGGTCGTAGGATGACGGGCCACGACGCAGCGGGGTTGGCCGATGAGGCGTACAGGTCGGCCTGCGCGTCCCTGGCGGCGGGCAAGCCCGACTCGGCGATGCGGTCCCTCCGGGTGGCGCTGGCGAGCTGTCCGCCCGACAAGGCCTCCGCTATCTCCAAGCTCCGTTCCCTCGTCGCCTTCGCCGCCTCTCAGGCTCAGCAGCAGCAGAAGCAGCAGTAGTAGCACCTCCTCTTCCAGCAGCACTAGTCCCCTCCCTCATGCTGATCGGCGTCGGCCCAAGCCCGAGATGGCCCTGGACGAAATGGTTGGTTGTTCCCCTCTTTTCTTCCCCCTTCCCCAACTGCGCCCCCCCACCACCCGGTCTTTGTACGCACGCTTCCTTCAGCTGTATTGTCTAAGAAGTGCAGTGAGTTGCGCCTCTAAAGATGGTGAAACCTTGTCAGTCAGAGTGGTAATGGCTGTAACGTTTCGCTTATATCATAAAGTGAGTTTGTTGAAGATACCTAGACAAAGAAGACTATACGATTGCATTCTACGGTGGAATTTCAGTAGAAGCAGGGATGATGGATTGGGTTGGTGCATAGTGCCGCTCATTTGCGGGTATGTGTGAAGAGAGGGACAAAGGACTGGGGCTTGCATTTGTGTTGGAATGGAGGGGCATCGTTTGAAAAGAAGAGAAGAAATTTGAGAACTTCTGATTGAGCAAATGGAAATTTCAATTGGGAGAATTTACGCAAAGGCAACTTCTGACAGCTGGAAATGAACCTGTTGAACGGAGTGATACCTGGGGTGCTTTCTCATATGAGGTGCATATGTGTCGGTTTCGACCTTTAGAGTTAGAAAATTGCATGACCTGTCTGGATTTCACTATATAGTGTACGTTATGGGATCACATATCCTGGCATAATTGTTGCTTCCTGAGACATGGAACTTCATGGATGGGTGGGTGGATCAAGAAGGTGGGTATCTGGTGGGCCAAACTTGGATGGCAGACGGAGGTTCAGGGTTGCAGGTCCCAAACAGTCCACAAGAGGGCATGAAACCAACCGACATGGTGACTGCTGGGGCAACTTTTTGTTATGACTCTCTGATTAGGTGAACATTTCCTACCTATGGTTGGGGTCTTGAGTTCTCTGTTGGAAGCAGCAGATGAGGATATTGCATGGGGGGTCATAGTGCATGGGTGATTTGCAAGTATGTGCCTTCCAAGGAGGTAGCTTCTATTGGGAATCGTCCACTGATGAAGAGTAGGGCAGTGTGGAACCACTGGTTTAGAAACTCCCGGGCAGAGTGAGTTGGCCATCCCTCTTACTGTAGGCGAACTGCCTAGGTAGTAAGGTGGGGCCGAGGCGATTATTTTTGAAAATATGGTCTCTACTAGTTGATAATGCTGTGGACAATAGACACCTCATATTTAATTATATAAGAATCATAAAAAATCCGGTTATCGAATAATAACTGTCTTGAAAAATAGTATAAGATGCATTAAAAAAACATAATATGGTTCTTCTATCACTATTAACTAATGAATGAGGGTATAATAGTCATTCAACATGCTAGTAACTTGTCAATAAAAAACTTGAGAAATACAGAGGCAGAAACCACCTAAGCCAAAAGGGCCATGAATTGTCTTGGCAGATCACCTAGTCACCTAGGAAGCTGATTTTTAAAACATTGTGTGGCATAGTCAGTTGAAGCTATACTTGTTTTTGAAAGTTGTTGGAGCTATACTTGTCCAGGGGACCTAGGTGAGCAAGGGGATGGCGTGCTACCTTTTGCTTAGGTGACAAGGCAAGGTACTACCCAAAGCCTAATTTTGCAAAATTGTGTATGATGTATACCTTATTAATACTTGTCATGTTGGTTGGCTGAATAGTTATTTTTTCATGGTTTGATCCTTTATTGGAGAATAAAAAGGCTAACTAAATAGCCAAAAATGTTAATTTTGCAATTGTTTTGAGGTGACTTTTGAAACATGCAAATGGATGTGTTAGCACTCTCTCTCCAATTTCACATGACATTAACAGATGGGCCCTAAAAATTTAAGTTTAATGGGACAATCTACACCTCTCTAGTGCTACCGTGCTAGTGTCGATTTGAAACCTTTGTTTACACAGAAAGAAAATGAGAGAAAATAAGGATTAAAGGACACTCAAAATTGATGAGAAATTGCTTCAACATCATTAACCTGGATCCGAGCCATTTACTCCCCTAATAGTGAGACAGTACAGGTACTCATGTGGATCTGATTATATGGTGCTAATTTCATGGTATACTATATGTGGCTTCAGGAATGTGGCTCCAAAATGGTATGTGGTGAATTTTTATGATAATTAGTATAATTTTATGCTAACTGTAACAAATTTGTCAAATTGTTACCCTAAAAAATCATAAGATCTAAGCACTAATTAGTATGCATTAACATATGCCAATCAACCTGTTTTATGTTAAAATACATTAATGTTAGATTTTATTAAGTATTCATGGAAGAATCATATTCCGGTGAAAATGGTACCTGTCTCTATGAAAGTTTACACCTTTCTACAAGTGGTGATTATTATTCTATACAGATAATATATACTCAAATAACTAAAGATTCCACTAAGTTTGAGCACTTGGAGATTTCTCTTGAACACCCTCAATGGCGTTTTTTATGAATTCAATTATCAGCACATCTGTCAGCTGCTGATACACCCACCAAAGAAAAATTGCTGGAGATGTAGTGCAGATGAAGAAGGTAGCAATCAACCTTGATATGCCACATCCACTTAGAGAAGACCAAGCTACACTGGTTGTCACACTATAAAGGTATAAGGATAAAGTGACTCTAAGTCACAAAGAAAAGGTTGCAGCTAGGCAATCTCACAACATAACGAGTGGAACCACTGACTAAACCAACTGTCTGATGCATTTGGTGAATCTGCAAGAGCTGAGTGGTAAACTTGCTGAGTGACCAACAAGGATAGATCTAGAGCCATGACAGAATAGTAGAGGAAACTACTGAAGATCAATGCTCAAAATCAATAACAAAATTAATAACAACAGCTATAAGGCATGGAATACATGAGCTCTGAGAATGTCAGAGTAGTGAGATATCTCCCATGTTGACAATGTTGGAATATTGGACATCTGTGGAGCAAAAATAGCTATTCGACCAAGGGGTAAAGTTGGACTATTTATGAAGGTCGCAATAAATGCAATAGAAACTGGCTGACTAAAGGAGACGCCCAGTGGAAGTAAGGCCCCATAAGATGCTTAAAGGAAGTTCCAAATAAAGAAATAGACTGCTGCAGTGAGATCAGTATGCTATAAAGCATTTGTATGGGTGTATTCGATGATAAGTCTAGAACTAAGCCACCATATAGCAAAACTAGTCCTTGGTACCTCATGAATGGCACACCAAACAAACAGATGGATGGTGCCTGAGCTGCCAGCATCTTGAGATACCGTTAGATGGGTATATGCTATGCGAACAGTTAGAAAATGGTGACCGGACAGTGAAACATCCTCTGAAATTTTAAAATAACACTGACAAATGAGGCACCACATGAGAAATGGACCACATGGTTATGAGTTGTGACCAGAATGTCACGGTGAAGATGTTCACAGTGAGGTAGCACTCCCACATCAGTGATGGCACGATCATCCCGAAGGCTCTGATTCTAGAAGTTCTGATGCAGTTGTATGAGGTACCCTTGGATCTTTTATTTTTACTTCAAAATTGTAGTTAGTTTTTGCTCCTTCAAAATTGTAGTTAGTTTTTGCTCCTTTGTGGTTTTGTTTTTGGTTATTTTCTTGTAGTGGGTGCGGAATCTCTCCTCTGCCCTTGATTGTGCTACCTTTATTTACTTTTCAATGAAATTGGTGGTGTAAGCCACATTCTTTTGGAAAAAATGGTTGCAACCAGAATGCCAAAAAATCTTGGGTGGGTGTTTGTACGAAGCTGACGTCAGCAAGGCTGATTAGGATTTTAATGTGGGAACCAGCAAACCAAATAATCTTGAACCAGTAGCCAGAGGGGTTGAACTGGCGGTAAATAAGAGGCTGAACTGAGTCTCAAACTGGCCTTGAGGAAAGTTGGTGGGGACACCGGGTCCACTACCGGACCTACTACTCGGAGCCGACGCCGCACTACCCCGACACCGAGTTTGTGGCTCGGAGATTCACTCGAAGACTCGGTATCTTGAGTATTTTATTTATGTATTGAGTATTTGTGTGTATGTAAGTAAAATACATGTATTCCTACATGTATTTTTACTTTCGTCTTATTAGGCTAGTCATAGTCAATAAACATGTGTGTTTTGTGTATTTTATTTTCTTAAAACCCAAGAGTCAAAAGTTAGGTAGGTGAGCTTGTTTTATTAGGCTAAGGACATATGTGCTATTTGTAAAAGATTGATGGTGTGGTTGCTATAGCCTCCTCCTATATAAAGGAGGCTCATGTAATGGTTTAGACATGATGAATGCTTAAGAGATTTGATATCACGTAAGGAGCCTTGCCCCTTGGTGCCTTCCCTTCCCTCTTTCTCTTTGTGAGTTTGAGTGTGTCGCCCGGTGTGAGACCGTCCGGCGTGAGGCCGAGCTGCGCGAGGTAGCAACCTATCCAGTCCCGTTCGTGATTCCGGAGTTGCCGTCGATCCTTCCCCCGACCGTCCGCGTCAAAAGTCCTGAAGCAGTCGTAAAAGAAGGGTTTGAACTGGAGGAGACTGTGAAGAGAACTAGTAGAAAACATGGAGGACAATGAGACTGGCGATTAATTGACATAACGATGGTGAAGACTGATGGAAGGCAGAGATCGCAAGGACAGAAATCAGTGCAGACCACTGCCTTATCCACCCATAAGACCAAAAAGAGAAGACCTAGAGCTGTCTACTTTGCTGTTACTAACCCCCTATTCTCTAAGGGCCAGTTTGTTAACGGGGTGGGGTTAGCGTATTCGACCGCAGAGGGTCGAATGCGCTAACCGACCCCAGGTAGTGGGTTTGTGTGTGAGAAGAAGACGTGGGGCCCACGTTTCTCTCTCTTGGGGTTAGATATCCTAACCCGATAACAAACTGGCCTAATGTGCTTGCACACCGGCTGGGCTATCTTGTCAGCATCATGGGCGCTTGAAAATTCTGCCATTTCTTTCGCCCCAAAGGGCCCCAAAGGTACCGTGTAACACGAGCCACAAGATTGGACTATCTTCCTAGCACGGCCATCTTCTATGACAAAGCTGCATGAGCTTCTTGACGGGGCCACTGAAATGGAGAATGCAATGGAATTTTGACAGAAGGTGCTCCCACACTTCCTTGGCAAAGACACAATCAATAAAGAGATGCTCTAGGTTCTCTTCTGCATAACCACACAAGCAGTGAGAATTCACAATGTTGTCCATAAAACAAGGCAACCTATCACAATTGGGCAATCTTCCGTGCGAAATTCTCCACATGAGAACTTTAACCTTGAGAGGACTAGCTGGCCTCCACACATGAAAATGCAGGGAATGAGAAGTACCCCCCATCCCGAATGAAGTTATATGCTGACTTGACAGAGAAGACTAAGATCCCACCTCCATTCCCAAGTGTCCTGGTTGATTGGGTCCAGCCTGTACTCCTGGAGCTGAAGCAACAAATGCGCCACCTGTATCTTCTCTCAGCCGCCTGCGAAAGGAGGGAGCACACCCTCCTCCGATAGGGTTGTCATAAAAGGCCAAAAAATTGAGGACAACGGTTGAGAGGCAATAGGAACTAGGCTTGGGAATTGCTCAGCAAGCTGTCTATTCCCACACCAAACATCCTTCCAAAATAGACATGTCTGACCATCCCCAATTCGAACCCGAACGCTAATGGAGAAGTCTGCTGAGAGAAGAATACCCTTCCAAATATGTGAAATGTTACCGGAGCAGGTTGGAGTAACATCCCAAACTCTACCTTTGTTTTAGGATTTGCCCTTGATCACATCCAGCCACAAGCCTGAGTTACTAGTTCCAAGCTTCCACGTCCACTTTGCAAGCAAAGCAAGGATGAAATCTCTCAGTTCTCTGATACCCATTCCTCCATTCTTCGTACTCATACACACCCTACCACAATTATCATGCCCACCTCTAGGATTATCACTACAGCCTTTCTAGAAAAATCTACTTTGAATGCTTTGTAAATGATTGGAAAAAAATGGGGAGATTGTCCAACACCGATTTACATAAGATCAATCTACCCCCGTGTGAAAGGACCTTCCCCTTCTAGCCTGCTAAACTAGTTTCAAATTTCTGAATGACAGCCTGCCAATCCTTATAAGATATAGCTCCCCCTGAGAGGGGTAAGCCTACTAAGTGATTGGAAACTCCCCTCTGCCACAGCCCAAGATGGTGACAGCCCTATTCAAGACAGAATCTTCCATGTTAATCCCAATGAGCTTACTTTTCAGAATATTTACTCTAAGGCCACTGACTTCCTCAAGCATTTCTAGCGTAAATCTAGCCACAAAAATTATTCATCCTCATCGGAAAAGAAAAAAGTTGCATCGTCTGCATATTGAAGATGGTTGATGAGGAGGCTAGTGCCCCCAGACTGAAACCCTTAGATAAGCCCTGCTATTTCTGCTCTCCCTCACATCTTGCTAAAAATATGAGCTACCAGGACAAACAGACTAGGGGACAAAGGGTCTCCCTATCCTCTCCCTCTGTGGAAGGAAGAGGTGGGTGTACCATTAATCAAAACAGCAAAGGAGGCAAAAGATGCAGGCCCGAATCCATTCCACCCACTTATTGTCGAACCCCCAAACCACAAGGACCCTGGGAAGATAGTTCTAGTTGACCCTATCATATGCTTTCTCGAAGTTTAGTTTCAGCACCAAACCCTGCTTCCTGTGAATCTTCATTGAATGGATGCTTTCATGAGCAACAAGAAATTTTTTCTGGATATGCCTTCCAGCCCTTCCCTTAAATAAAAGCACTTTGATTGCAGTTGATTACTTTATCAATCACTCTCTCCAACCTCATAGCCAACAATTTGGATATAATCTTGCACAACCCATTGAGGAGACTGATGGGCCTGTAGTCCTTGAGATTATCTGCTCTTGCCTTCTCCAGGATTAAAACAAAAAAAGTCTTGTTTATACCACAAAGATGGGCCTTAGCCTCCTGAAACTCTGAATTGCCGAAACACAGACTGCTTCTAAGATCTCCCAACAATGCTAAAAGAACAACATGGGAAAACGATCCAGCCCAGAACTTTATTACTAGCTAAAGAGAAAACCGCCTTCTTAATTTCCTCAGCTGAAAAGTGAGTAGATAATTGACTTCTATCCTTGAAATGTTAGGCAGCAAATCCTCAGCCAGGGGCAGTCTCCGCTCGTCCTCTTCAGAAAGCAAAGAGGCATAAAAGTTCTTAACATGCTCCTTGATGGAATCCTCTTGTGAAATAATGCAATCCCCATCATGAATACTCTTGATGAAATTCAATCTTCTCCTACATGAAGCAATCTTTTGGAAAGAGGTTGTGTTTCTATCACCTTCCTGAAGTAATCTTTCCTTGGATTTTTGCTTCCAATAATTTTTTTCCTTAAGAAGGATTTCTTCATAGTCCTTGAGTTTATTTCTCCGCACTCTTTCATCTTCATCTAAAAGGCCTATCTCCTCCAAAGCATCCAAGCATGAGTTCTTTGTAGAATGAGGTCCTTGGCTGCCCTTCCTGTTAGGGTCTTTGAAGCCCCTCAAGCTGAAAGAACCCAAGCAAGTTACTTCAATTTGAGTACAACTGTGGCCATTGCTGAGGGGGTGTTTCTAATACCAGCCTAACCCCTCTGCACTACATCCAAAAGATCTTCTTCCCTTAGCCAAAATCTTTCCACCCTAACCTATGGCCTTCCAAAAGATCTGCAATTAGTTTTAAGGAGGATAGGTTTATGATCGGAGGTTGCTCTAGGCAAACACTCCGCCTGAAGATGTGGGAAGTGGTCTTTGCAATCCATAGAAACAAGAAATCAGTCGAGTCTAGAACATGATGATTCAACTTTGAGGTTGGACCAGGTGAAAAAACCATGGGAAGTCGGGATGCTGATGAGAGTTGCTTCATGAATAAACTCACAAAAATCCTCCATCACCCCATGAAAGGGGTCATGTCTTGTCCATTCTCCCTCATTCATTACAACATTAAAGTCCTTAGCAACACACCACAGCCTGCGAGAAGCTTGACGAAACTGGAGTAGTTCCTCCCAGAGAGATCTTTTATCATCTCTATAGAGAGGACTGTAAACATTAGAGAAATCCCAAACAAAGCAATCGCCGAGGGACTTGAAGGTGAGTGAAATAGCTGATTTGCCGACCTCCTTATTATCCACCATCTCCTCTGCAACAAACTTGTTCAATTCTTTTTTGCAAGTGGGTAGTTCCACTATTGTATTAAAAGTACAAAAGGGGTGTAACATGTGTTCAAAAGTTTCCAAAAAATCCCTATATATAGGGAAGGCCTACACCAAGACGGTGTGGCTCCACTATTCTCCCAACAAAACAAAAAGAGATGAGTTGTGAGCATCCACATTACTGAGGAGCCTTTCCCATACTCTCACTCTTTCACAAATAAAGGACATTAAGCTCTCCGTCGTTCTGGACTCTCCCCTAAAGGTCCTGTTATTTCTCTCACCCCAAATAGCCCTTAATGTAGCATGCAGAATGATCCACCAAGTGTGATGATCGTCTTTAGGTTCCATCTCTTGCCCCAACTCTCTATTAGAAAGTGCACGTGGCTAGGAAGGCTGATAGCAGTCTGTGTCTGTCTAGCGAGCTCAACCCGAACATCATGTGTGTTGTAGCAGCCAACAAACAAATGGTGCAAGGTCTCCTCCTCTCTACATAAACAACAAGTGGTGGTTAAATCTTGTAGAAAACTAGCAAGTCTATCCCTGGTGTGAGACACACGGAAAATCTAACCTTTTTATCGTAGATGAAATATAGATTTGTTCTTTTTGAAAAGAAACATCCCCCCCTATGTGTAGAGGGTTATTCCGTGGTTGCTCATCGTATCAGACGATTTGGATTCGAGTGCTGGACCTTTTCCCACTGACCGTAGTCAGTGTTGATTTACATCGGCCTAACGTCCGAACACCTTTGTTTAGCTGTCAAAGAAATCCCAAAGTCCTCTCCTTAGGTTTTGATGTGGAGGGCAGGCTCACTCAAGAGACTCTCCATGACCACTCGTTTACCACCGACATGTTAATAGGGTTAGGGCTAAGTCTGAGCAAAACCCTAAGAGTTAGGAGTAAGGACGCAAATATGCGGAAGCCGTAGGCATTTTTTTAAAGTAGAGGGAGATTTTTGAACCCTGAGGGTATTTTGGTAATTTTACCAACCCAGGGGTATTTTGGTAATTTTCTCAGGTCAGGGGTATTTCTGAAATTTCTGGGCTGAAATGGAAGTAGGATCGGGTTCCTGACTCCCCAAGGCGCTGAGGCTCTTTCTGGAGGATTTTAGGGGCTGCTACGCCATTTCTAGGTCACGGGTATTTTGGTGATTTTACCATACCCTACATAGACCCAGATTTGGGGTGGCATCTGAGTGTCGGATTGCGTTGACAATGTTTTTGGACCAAAGGAATGACACGGGGCTTCGTGGAAGACACAAAATGTCAATTCGGTCGAAGGAGGGGTATATATGCAATTTCTACAAGTCGAAGGGTTTTCTTGTAATTTTCCTGATCGACGTACAAAGACAATATGTGGAGTACATTGGATATTTTTATGATCCAACTGGATACAAGGGTTGTCGGCGAATTGTCGACTGTACAAGGATCCGCACTAACGCGGGAGACAGGGGCGTAGCCCCAATTACAAGAAGTTGCAGGGTATAACTGCAAATTACAGGACCTTTTTCTCTTACGGTCCCGGGAAGGACATTTTTTGTAATTTCATCATTATAGGGGCAGAACCACGTAACTTAGTCGTCCTGGGACGTAAAGACTTACAAACATGGCCCGCTGAGGGGCATAATTACAAACATGGCCCACTGAGGGGCGAAATTACAAAAAGCACCCCTTAGGGGCATATCCATAAGGCCCGGGGACTTACCCCTCACAGGTCAGACAAACAAAACAAAACTCCTTGCGCAGGCGGTCTTCTTCTCGTAGATGTCCGATTGTTGATCTCTGTGTCTCCACTTGGACCCTTGGGGGTCTGTTTATAGAAGGCGGGAGGACCCAGGTTGACAAAACCGTGGAGAAATGCCTCAATTCTGTCAAGATGGGTGCAAAAACCCCTATTTCTGTCAAGATGGGATGCAAAAACTATTTTTTGACCCATCTGCTTCTTTTTTCTCTTTTTTGGTTTTGGCACACGGGAGAATAACCCCAGAGGGGTCAAATGACCCCCTGGCTACCAGAGGAGTCAAATGAGGAAAATTGCCCCGGTTCTAATAGGGTGAGGTGCAAAAACCCTTTTTTCTGTCAAGGTGGGATGACAAAAAGTATTTTTGACTCCTCTCCCTCCTTTTTCTTCTCTTTTTTTTTTGTTTTGGAACACGGGGACCTGAAGGGGTCAAACGACCCTGCGGGGTGGGAGGACCCAGCGGGGTCAAATGACCCCGCGGGTGGCACCACCCAGCGGGGTCATTTGGGCCCGCCGGTGACACCACCCAGCGGGGTCAAATGACCCGCGGGTGGGCGCGACCCGGCGGGGTCATTTGACCCCGCTCGGGCGCGCAAGCCCCGCGGGCCCCTACTCCCGGGCTGCAGGCCTAGATGGGTCATTTGGCCTCCGAGCACCCTTTTTGACTCCTCTCGGCGCCGTTTTGCTCTGTTTCTGTCGACTTGAGTTGAGAAGAAGCCGTGGTGGAGCGTTTGTAGCCCGTGGAGGCCCGTTCTTTGCCGCGTGGCGGCCGTTCATCGGTGAAGACTTGCGCGGGAGCGGAGGACCGTCTTGTTTGTTGTTGAGTTGTGCGTCGCCGCGTGGGGAGGAATCTTTGCGCCCGTCCTTGCCGTGTGATACACTTGCTCGGCTACTTTGACAGGTGTGCATGCATGTCTTCCTCTTGACTTTCCTTGCTGCGACGCCACTTGTGATCATATGATCGGGTCGATAGACCCTAAACCACGGAGGTACTCCGCAGTCCGACGACATCGGCGCTACGCCATATCTTTTTCGTCGGTTGTTTCGGAATGAAATTCTCGAAATATTTCGAGCAAAATTTCGGGTGCAACAAATGTCCCCCACGGGACATCCGTCGAGGCCGGAGGCAGAGGCGGACGGTCCGTGCCCTTTGTAGTATTTTTGATATCTCATGAGTCTTCATGACATGGGAAGATTGTTGTAGGACTACACCTCACTGCTTCATTGCTTTCCAGAAAGCTGAGAGTTGATGCAGGCTTGTCTCAGTGAGACCCACCAGTCTGGAAGTGACGTAAGTCTACCTCGGCGAGACACTTTGAACCTGAAGCTGATGTCGACCAACCCTTAGGGTATATTGGCCAAAACTAATGTACACCGTCCCCTAGGACATATTGGCCTGAAGTCGGATGCTGGCCAATCTTTGGGGGTGCATTAGCGAAAATTGATGTGGACTGGCCCTTTGGGCATATTGGCCCAATGTTGATGCAGGCCTGCCTCAGAGAGGCTTGCTGGCCTGGAGTTACTGTGGACCTGCCTTGGCGAGGCTTGTTGGCCCAAAGTTGATGTAGGCCTGCTTCTGAGAGACTTGTTGGCCTAGAGTTGATGTAGGCCTGCTTCTGAGAGACTTGTTGGCCTAGAGTTGATGTGGACCAGCCCTTAGGGCATATTGATCCGAAGTTGATGCGGCCTGTCTCGGCGAGATTTGTTGGCCTGAAGTTGATATAGGCCTATCTCGAAGAGGCGCATCCATCTGAGTTTTTGTTGATTGACTGTTGAGTTGTGATAGCTTGAAATTGACATTGGCCGACCCTTGGGGGTGCGTTGGCCAAAAGTCGTTGTGCCGGCTGACCACTGAGGTATGTCGCCGAATATTGAAGCTGGCTAGTCGTTGACTCGTGATAGCCAGAGTTGACGTAGACCAGCCCTTAGGGCATGCTGGTCTGGGTTGATGTCGGCCGTACCCGGGCTGAGGCAGATACCATCCAGTACAGACTCAAGTGCAGTGCCACCCTTCAGCTGGTGAGGCTTCATAGCTGCCTCAGAGTTTCCCGGCCCTTGGGATGGAGTGGCCGAATGGTCCTCAACTTAGTGTAGCATTGCCAGATGCATACATTTGGTCTCCCTCGGGACACCTGGATGACTGAGCTTGCGTCTTTATGGGAGGAGTTCGCCCACCTTCGCGCTATTTAGGAGCGGAGGCGGAGGACTCAGCTGACGATTCAGCAGGAGGAGGAGCAACTTTGCAGACTTCGGAGAGCCTAGGCTGAGGTGGGCGCCCAAGTCAAGGCCACTTACGAGCGCGAGCAGATGGCCTCCCGAAGAGTGGAGGAACTCTTGTAAGAGGTCCAGGAGACCAAGGAGGAGCGCAGTCTTGCGCGCGCCGATGTAGATTCTGCCATAGGCTTGAGGGGGCTCCAGGAACTTTTGCGAGAGGTCCAAGAAACCGAGGAGGAGCGCAGTCTTGCGCGTGCCGATGTAGACTCTCCGCCGTAGGCTTGAGGGCCCCCAGGAGGAAGCTCTTCAGAGAGAGACTCGCCTTGCTGACCTGGTACGAAGCGAGTCTGATGCTTGATGGGTTTTGGTACATTCTTGTACACAGGGCTTTCGTATTTTGCCCATTCTTGTCTCAGTCATCCTGAGAGCTTGTCTCAGGCTCCCTTTTCTGATGACATTGATGAATAAAGGATAGAGCTCAGCAGCATTTGTGTCTATCCTCTTGCATGTATGCTTTTTTTCTCTTTTTTGTGTCACTTTACCTGCCCTATCGCCCTTTCGGGTTTTCGCCAAGACTGGCCCCCTTTAGCTTTTTCCAGTGCGCCCTTGCGGGTTTTCACACTAAGGGGTACCCATTTTTGCCTAAGGCGCCCTTTCGGGTTTTCACCTTAGCCGGGTTAAAGCCTTTTTGCCCTTGATTGCTCCCCTAACAGAAACAACCAAGTCCGCTGGGGCATCAATATTTTTAACCCCGTTTTTTTTTGAACCTATAATGCCAAAAGGCAAGGAGAAAGTGGCACTCCCGTAGGGACGTGTGTGCCGCATAGGTGGGACAAGGTGGGTGGATTTGACAGTCCTAGTGGGACACGATTAGCCAAATCCAAAAGTCGAAGTGCCGAAGGTCGAACGGGTTGGCAACCTGAAAGGGGTGTATATACGCCAAGCCCGATTGGGACAGCAAAGGAGTATGTTTAATAGTCCGAAAGGGACATGCGGGTTAAACTTGGAGGCTGATAGGCGAGATGGGTTGGCAGCCCGAAAGGGGCATGCATTGGCCAGACCCGAAAGAATGAAAGGAGGGGATTTGACAGCCCGGGTGGGACGTATGAATCAAATTCGTGAGCCGATAGGCAAATAGGGTTGGCAGCCCGACAAAGGGCATGCAGAGGCCAAGCCCGTGGAGACAAGGAATGAACTTGACAATCCCGGTGGGATAGATGAGTTAAGTCTGAAAGCCAAGAGGCGGGATGGGTTGGCAGCCCGAAAAGGGGCATGCATAGGCTAGACCCAGAAGAAGGAAATGATGGATTTGACAGACCTAGTGGGACGTGAGAGTCAAACCCGAAAGCCGACAGGCGAGATGGGTTGGCAGCCCGAGAGGGCGTACTGAGGCCAATCCCGATGGGACAAAGATAGGTCTTGACAGCCCTAGTGGGACGTGAGAGTCAAACCCGAAAGTCGATGGGCGAGATGGGTTGGCAGCCCGAGAGGGCGTACTGAGGCCAATCCCTAGAAGGTGAAATCAGCTGAAAGGCAAGATAGGTTGGCTGCCCGAGAGGGCATACTAAGGCCAAACTCAGGAAGGTAAAATGAGTCGAAAGGCAAGATAGGTTGGCAGCCCGTGAGGGCATACTGTGGCCAATCCCTAGAAGGTAAAATGTGCCAAAAGGTGCGATGGGTTGGCAGCCCGAGAGGGCATGCTGAGGCCAATCCCAAGAAGGTAAAATGAGCCGAAAGGTGAAGTAGGTTGGCAGCCCGAGAGGGCGTATTGAGGCCAAACCCTAGAAGGAAAAAAGTGCCGAAAGGCATGATGGGTTGGCAGCCCGAGAGGGCGTACTGAGGCCAACCTCGAGATAGTAAACAGAGCCGAGAGGCATGATGAGTTGGCAGCCCGAGAGAGCATACTGAGGCCGAACCCGAGATAGTAAACAGAGCCGAGAGGCATGATGAGTTGGCAGCCCGAGAGAGCGTACTGAGGCCAATTCCTAGAAGGAAAAAAGTGTCGGAAGGCGTGATGGGTTGGCAGCCCGAGAGGGCATGCTGAGGCCAATCCCAGAAGGGATAAAAAATTGCCGAAAGGCATGATGGGTTGGCAGCCCGAGAGGGCATACTGAGGCCAAACCCAGTGGGACAAAAGGAAGGATTTGACAGCCCGAATGGGGCATGATGGTCAAACCCGAAAGTCGATAGGCAAAGATGTGTCGGCAGCCCGAAAGGGGCATGCGGAGGCCGAACCCTGTGAGACAAAAGAGGGGCGCCACGGTGGGACTAGATGTCGCAGGACGACGTGGGAGATACGGCCAAAGCATCAGTATAATGCCTCTGCCATTAAAGGGTGGAGTCGCTGACGTGAAACCACCCATAGAATAAGCAGAGAGAGGATTTTTTTTTCACATTATCAACCTCACCGCCCTTTCGGGTTTTCGCCGAGGCTGGCCCCCTTTAGCTTTTTCCGATGCGCCCTTGTGGGTTTTCACACCGAGGGGTTGCCCATTTTTGCCCGAGGTGCCCTTTCGGGTTTTCACCTCGACCGGGTCTATGGTCTTTTTGCCCTTAGCCATCCGTTGAAGGATGACTAAGTCCGCCGGGGTATCAATATTTTTAACCCCATTTTTTTTTGAGCTTGAACCTTCACTGGGTAGAGGTAATGTCTTGTGAGGATTGCGGTAGAAACTCCTACGGTGGCGCATGATAGAGCTTCATATGCTTGCCGTTGAGAGGAGGGAAGGGATTATCTCCCTTGTGGTCGAGGACCGTATATGCCCCTCCTTCATAGACCTTCTGAATGACATAAGGCCCACGTCAATTAGGCTGGAGTTTGCTGTTGGATCTTCTCGCGAGAACCTCCTTTTCTTTGACCATGACAAGGTCACCTTTCTTGAATGCCCTTTGCTTGACCATCTTATCATACGCACGTGTCATGCGGGCTTGGTACACTTGTAAGTGCTTGTAGGCTTTGAGTCTTTCACCTTCAAGGTTTGACAACTCTTCAAGCCTCCTTTCTATCTCGGACTGGTCTTGGCAGCAACGCGATAGGATGCCAATTCGATCTCCACAGGGATCACCGCCTTGGCTCCATAGACCAGGGAGAATGGGGAACATCCCGTAGGGGTTTTGTAAATAGTCCGATAGGCCCGTAGGGCTTCGTGGACCTTCTCGCCCTAATCCCGTTTGCGGCTACCTACTATTTTGGACAGTAGCTTACAAAGGGTTTTGTTGAAGGTCTCGGCCAACCCGTTGGCTTGGGGATTGTAGACCGATGATGTCCTCCAGTCAATATGGAATTTGGTCGCCAAAGCATAAACAATCTTGTTCTTGAATGGCGTCCCATTGTCGAATATAATCCGGCTGGGGGTGCCGAATCTATATATGATGTAATGCCTCACAAAGCGGGCAACTATCTCTCCTGTAACTTCCCGTAGCGGGACAGCTTCTGTCCATCTGGAGAAGTAATCGGTGGCGGCCAGTATGAACTTATGGCCTTGAGATGATGGTGGGAATGGTCCCACAATGTCCATGCCCCACTCTGCAAATGGCCAAGTAGGCGCTGTTGGATGGAGCGGGTTAGGTGGTCGCCGAGGGACTGCGCCGAATGCTTGGCATTGATGACATGTACGAGCATATTGGTTGCAATCTTTGTACATGGTGGGCCAATAGAACCCCATGAGCTTGATGCTATTCTTCATCTTGGCTCCTGCTTGATGCGCGCCGCACAACCCGGAGTGGACCTCGTGCATCACGGTCTTGGCCTCCTTAGATGAAAGGCACCGTAGGAGGACCGATCGGTCCTTTTCGTGGACGAGCCTGAAGAGCAGACCGTCAACCAGCTGGTAGGACGCCGCCCTACGTAGCAGTTGCACCCTCTGAGCCAGATCAGGAGGAAGCCAGCCGTTCTTTATCTTTATGATCGGCTTGCGTCAATCCTCTTCTTCGGGAGCATTCTCCTCTTGAATGTTGTCGACCTCGTAGATAGTGAAGCCGGATTCTTCGTCGAGCACACTTGGCATGAGCCTTCGATGTCTGACAGTGATATTCAATTCTCTCTCAGGCGGGAGTTTTAAGGCCGCTGCCAACTTTGCAAGAGCATCAGCCCGGGAGTTACTGCCTTTGGGGACATGGCCTATTTCAAATAGGTAGAACTTTTTTTTGAGCCTCATGACGGCTGCATGATAGGGGACGAGCTCCTTTTTCCGGACGTCATAGACGCCCAGGACCTGACGGATGACGAGCTGAGAATCCCCGTAGACTTTGATGCACTTAATGTTCATCTCTAGTGCCAGTTGAAGCCCAATGATCAGCGCTTCATACTCTGCCTCATTATTAGTCAGGGACTTCATGAGAGCGCAAGAGTTGTGGAGGATGTCGCCTTGTGGAGATACAAAGACTATCCCCGCGCCCGAGACATAGTCTGTGAGGCCGCCGGCCCTTTTGATTGTCCGAGAGGCATCATCAAAATATAACTCCCAATGTGGGAGGTCGAGGGTGAGGACACCCGGCTCCATCTGTGGTGGGACTTTTTCAGGATGCTCTCCGGTTTCTTGAGAAGGTACCAGCACCTCTTCATCGGGTAGCTCGAAGTTGAGTGGCGAATCTTCTGGCACAGGGTGCGCTGCTAAGAACTCCGCCATTCCTTGTCCCTTGATCGCCTTGCGTGGGACGAAGGTAATATCAAACTCCACGAGGATAAGTGCCCATTTGCCGAGCCTGCCAGAGAGGACGGGCTGACTGAGCAGAAACTTGAGTGGATCACACTTGGAGATGAGCTCCACCCGGTGAGCTAGAAGATAGTGCCTTAGCTTCTTGACGGCGAATACCAAAGCTAGACACACCTTTTCCATAGGTGCATATTGGTGATCAGGCCCGATCAACTTCCGACTGAGGTAATACAATGGCTGCTCTTTGCCCTCGTCATTGATCTGGGCTAGCAGAGCCCCCAAAGAGGCATCCATGGCAGCAATGTAGAGGATATGGGGCTTCCCTCTGATGGGTGCCCCTAGAACAGGAGGAGTTAGTAGATACTCCTTGATTTACTCGAAGGCCTTCTGATGGTCTTCATCCCATATAAAGGGTGCTCCTTTCTTCATTAGTTTGCCGAAAGGTAGACATCTTCCAGAGAGATTAGAAATAAACCGCCTAATATAGGTGAGTCTTCCTTGCATAGATCTGAGCTCTGTCAAGTTCTTGGGTGGAGGTAGTCCTCTTATGGCCTTAATTTTGTCAGGATCGATTTCTATGCCTCGGTACCTGACGATGAAGCCGAGGAACTTGCTGCTGGAGACGCCAAAGGGGCACTTCATTGGGTTCATCTTGAGTTGGTATTGTCAAAGCCTTTCAAAGACGTGACGCAAGTCGACCAGATGATTCTCTCGCCTTTTTATCTTGACGACCAAGTCATCGACGTAGCATTCAATGAGGTCATGCAGCATTTCGTCGAAGATCTTGGTCATTGCCCTTTGGTAGGTTGCACCGGCATTCTTCAGACCAAACGGCATCCTTTTGTAGTTGAAGATCCTCTTAGGAGATCGGAAGGCCGTGTGGTCTTTGTCTTTGATGACCATGCGAATTTGATTATTGCCCGACGACCCGTCCATAAAAGACAAGGCTTCGTGACCAGTGGTCATATCAACCATTGTCTCAGTGATTGGGACAGGGAAGTCGTCCTTCGGGCATGCTTTATTCAAATCCTGAAGTCGATGCAGACTCGGACTTGGCCGTTCTTCTTCTTGACAGGGACGATGTTAGCGAGCCACACAGGGTACATGCAAGGCTCTATAAAGTCCACGTCCAGCATCTTGTCAACCTCAGTATTGACCTTCAGCTCCAGCTCACGGCGCATACGCCTTTGGGCTTGCTTGATTGGCTTGACTGTTGAAAGTATTGCCAGCTCGTGTTCAGCCACAGAAGTATCGAGCTCGGGCATTTCTTTGTATGTCCAGGCGAAACAATCCTGAACTCTTCTAGGAGCTGTCGATACGACTGCCTTTCTTCCTCGCTGAGGAGGGCACTTATGAAGGTGGGACGACGGTCATCTTTGCTTCGAGATTAATCTCGATCAACTCGTCCACAGTTGCTTGACCACCGTCTTCAAGCTCCGGTGGAGCTGGTTGGAGGTCGACGAAGTCTCCCTCATCCTCAGTGTTTGCTTCATAGACTTCAAATGCTTCGAAGCACTCTTGCCCATGGCCTGAAGTCGAAGGACTTGCTTCATCTTGCCGATGGTTAGCAGGCTGGGCTGCTCTTCCCTCTGAAGGGTGGTTGTTGTTGACTCCCGATGAAGGTGATGGTGTCATTGACACCTCACCGGACTCCCTTACTGAGTTGCCGATCCCAGGCTTAACTTCAGTTTGCCCGTGAGGGGGAGATAGCAGCCCTATGGTGTTGACTGCACAGTGGACCTCGAAGTCCCTCTCCTGGTCATAGCCGAGTCCCCGCGTGTCTTTGCGGGAGAAGGGAGATTGCCCACGGACCTGCGGAGGGTTCCACAACTGATGGAAATATGCCACTCGTGCGGGGTCCTGAGCTTGTGGGATGTGTTGCTTTTTACACATCTCCTTGATGTGCTTCGGCATATCGTCCATCTCCTGGACTGGCTCTGGTGCCACATCGGCGATAGTATCCCAGCCGAAATCATCTTCAGGAGGGCCCAGTGGGACTAAGTCACCTTTGTAAAAGATGATCGGCTTGTCCCCCTTGCCCTTGTTGCGTCTTCTTCTCCGTTGATAGGAGACTGTGAAGGTCTTCAACTGCTCCACCTCATACTCTTCCCGTTAGTATGAGAGTTGGAGGCACTTGGGTGGTAAGGAGATACTCCAATCAATGACCCGGCTGATGAGGTTGGCTTCAAAATCAACACTTCGCCTCTCCGGCTGAGTCGGCTTGGAGGCGGCGTGGAGGCTTAGCCTGTGCAGTTTTACCATGTCTTGGTTGACAGTAAACAACTGCCCTTCCTCAGCTTCAAGATCCACTTCTTGCTTCCCTTTGTCCTTTACAGGTTCGGGGATTGCTAAAGTGGGCTTCCCAAAATATAGTGAAGCATCGGCCAGATGGCACTCATTGGGGTGGAATGGAGCTTGATCTGCAAAGACAGTATGTTGCTCCCCTCCTTTGGCATATTTAATGCACTGGTGCAAAGTTGAAGGAACCACCCAATTCTGGTGGAGCCAAGGCCTCCCAAGCAGCACCTTGTATGATGTGTCGGCGTTGATAATATAGAATGTTGCCCGGGTGACAAAATCGCCCAAGGAAAGCTTGACTTCAACCCGACCAAGCGCCTCCTCGGACTTCTGATTGAATCCCGAAATTTGGACCGCGCTCACCTTTTGTAAATAAGGTGCCAAGTATAAAGACTTGAAAGTCTTCAAAGGCATGATGTTGTCGGCTGCTCCGGCGTCAACCAGGATGCGATTCACCTCATACCCATTGATCGTCCCCCTCATATATAAGGGCGCGATTGTGGCACGGAGAGGACATCAACATGTCTTTGTCCGTGGAGGAGATATTGGCTGCAAATGCCTCATATGCATGGGCTTGCAACTCTGCGACGTGGGCTTCTAGGCCTCTGGATCTTGAAGTATCTTGACAAGAGCCTCCCTGAGATCCTTGCTCCAAGCGATAGCTTCCCAAATAGTGACATTTGTAGGAAACCGCTTCATGTGATGAATAATTTTACGGTCCGCCCGAGCACGGGTCTTGTCAAATAACGGGATGATCTCCGCCAGGGTCTTCAGCGCCTGGCGAGGTTTCTCCCGTTTAGAAGGGCGCTCCTCATTCTGACCCTCCGCATTTTCTTGGAACAACGGTGCCAAGGATCCCTCCGAAGGTGGCAAAGGCTCATCATGTTGGTCTTCATTAGAAGGACCGGCCGGGCTTGCGGGTTCGACCCTGTTGGAGGGGACGGCCTGCTCTGACGCCTTCTCGCACACTGGCGACTTGGCTGGCTCCTCTTCTTCATCAGAAGAGGCGATTATAAAAGGGACGCCTGCCCGGCTTAGCCGTTGAGATGGGGCCTGAACCCTCTGAGGAGCTGAGGATAAAGGGGATTCCCCGAACTTGAGTTTCCGGGACAGGACCCGGCTTCTCCCCTCTGAACGGTATGACCCGGTCAAGAGTCAGGGGACCTTCACGTCCACGTCCTCGGTCACGACCTCGGCCACGTCCCCGGCTATTTCTTGCCGAGCGACGTTGATAAGTTGCCATAGGAGCCTTGCCTCCATTGCTATCAGCCGCATGAGAGTTAATATTGTCGGGCGGCGGAATCACCACCATGTTGCAGGAGAGCTCTTGCAACATTTCCTCGAGCATCTCGACAGTGAGCTCCTCATCTTTGTAGAATAAGGAGAGCTCCTCCGGGATTGGGAAGTCTTCACCTTCTTCAAGACGCTGAGCCATTTCCCGGAGCCATTTCAGAAGGCGGGCTTTTCGCCCAAGCTTGTCCCAAGGAATGTATTCGTCCAGAGTGACGGTTCTGGTGGGACGAGGGGGGATGTATTCCTCCAGCTCGTCTATGAGCTTTTGTAGTCTTTGCAGAGGAGTTGGCTCCTTAGGGGCCTCCATAGCAGCTGCTTGCTCAGCTTGCTTCTTCAACCTCCTCTTCAAATTCTTCCTGCGATTCTTCTCTTGCTTCTTTTGACGTGCTGCCTCTTGAGAAGAAAGGGGACTTTGCTTCGAAGGTGGGACTTGTTTGCCCCCAGAATTTTGCTTTTTGCTCCGGGCTGTCTCCTTAGGAGCTTTAGTGCCACGGCTCTTTTTGGAAGTGACCTTAGTCCAGTTGGCCTCTTCCGGTTGCACCTGGAAGGTGGCATTGATTGCCTGAGCAATTATTTTAGGAGGTAAATCTTAGAACTTTGCCAGTCCACAGTGGGGCCATTGGGGGCGTTGTGACTCCACCGCCTTTGCTTCGACTGGCAGTTTGGTTTGCTTGAGCTGTTGAGGCCTTTCTACAATTGGCGGCCTCACTGGCTTGACAAGGGCTTTGGCCGGAGGCTCCCTCACCTTCGCCTTGCCTTTGTTGTCTGGCGAGGGGTTTCCCCTTATGACAATATCGGGCTGACTCGGCCTGGGGCGGGGCTTGGGATCCTCTCCCATGGCTTGGCTTTTTGGGCTCTGGGCCTTAGGCCCTTCGCACGTGACCTTGCCTTAGAGTCTAGTCGAGGTTTGTCAGTCCTCGCAGGTTCACTTGGTTGGGCTAATTGAGAGAAAGTCTTAGCCTCTTGTCGAGCTTATTGGAGAGTCTTCTTGATGGCCTCTTTAAGACGCCACATTGGAGAGTCTTCTTGATGGCCTCTTTAAGACGCCATATCGTCATAGAATTCTCTTAAGCATCGATCTTTCCTCTTTGAATGAGGACTTCAATGCAGTCTTGGACTTCTGGGCATTACTGAGTAGGGTGAGACACCCTGGCATGATATTTGCAGTAGTGGGATGACTCTTGGCCGTCTCGTTGTAATAGGACGGCGGATCATGAGTCAGCACCCGACCATCTTCCATGAGCTTGTCAAAAATCTTCTCAGTGTCTTCCTTAAGAAAAGAACACTGATGGGAAGGTCGCCATCCTGGATACCACAGCGTGGATTTAGGTGGCTGGGAACTGCCTCCCTCTTCTTGGGGCTTAGGGAGCTGGAAGGCGGCTGCGGCATGTATGACATTGACGGAGAAGTGAAGACTCGTCTGTGCATGCGGCTACGGTGGGTCGACCAGGAATTCACCCATATTGACCCTCCTTGCCTGATTAAGTCTTCAGCAATGTCCTTGAACGGCTCGCAGTTGTGGATGATGTGGCCTATCACCTCATGATATGGGCAATAGCCCTGATGAAATGCAGCACCTAGTGTCTGCTCCATAGGCGATGGGCTGATCAATCCTGCTCGCTGGCATGCGAAGAAAATGTTCGGGGTCTTCTCCCAAGAGAAGGAGTATAACTTTTCTGGCTGCTCAACTTGAAGCGAGCCTCCTCGCCTTCCGGTGGGTCCTCCTCGTCTTCGGATGAATCTGAGGATTCCTCGGAAAGCCAGCCCCTGGGGAGAGCCTGGCCGGTAGGTGATACACCTGCCTCTCGTATGTGGGTTGGAGCTAACCCCTTGGCGAATGGGCCAAAGGGGAAGGTGGACAACTGTTGATCAATGCTCTCCAAGAACTAGCAGATGCCTCTGTTCCAGTCGCAACTGTTGGATTTCCCCTCGGATCCTCCGAATAGCCCTCCGCAGCCCTAGACATTCCGGGAGTGAGGATGGGCGGCTCTGGGACCGCCATTGGGCTGTTGATTTGAGCGCCCGGCCTCGGAAGCATTGAGCTCGAAGCCATGGCCACCATATAGACCGCATTAGCCGACCGGTTCGATCGACTCCAAGTATGAGGCTGTGGCGGGTCGACTGCATGGCCCAACATATTTACTAACCCCTTTTGAATGAGCTCTTCTGCAATGTTTTTGAAAACATAGTAGTCCCCGATGGTGTGACCCAACCTCCGGTGATACACACAATAGGTAGGATCGTCTGTCTTGTCCACCTCTGAGGGCTTTCGCGGATCTGGCAGAGTAATGAGCTTCTCTTTCATGCAGCGATCAAAGAGCATTTTAGTATGCTCTTTCCTGAAGGAATAAGGCGTCTTCATATTCTCTGCCAACCGAGACGCGCTCGCCTTGGCATCAGGCTTCTTGCCATTGCCTTTGGATTTTGCTTCTCCTTTATCTCCATTTGTCGGGGAGAAGTCGACGGCATTTACCTCCTTGTCGCTAGTCAGACGGTCTTTGGAGGATTTGCCTTTGGCGGAAGTTTGGACAGGATGGTCAGCGAAGAACATTTCGATCTCTGCCACCACCGTATTGAGCTGGTCGAAACTTCTGATGTTTGAGCCCAGAAGCTTTTCACTGACTTCTGCCGAGAGACCCCTACGGCAGATGGTGATTGCGTCCTTAGGCGTCGGAGGATTATCGCAGCGCATGCTAACGTCCCTCCATCGCTTGATGAAGTCCAACGCTGTTTCACCTTTCTTCTGCCGAAGAGCACAGAGCTCCGCCAGGGAGATTTTGCGTTTGACCATCTGGAAACGGTCGACGAACTTCTTTTGCATATCAGCCCAATCAGCTACAGAATTGGGCTTAAGTCTGGAGTACCACTGGAAGGCGGTGCCAGTCAGTGACGTAGCAAAGTACCGCAACAAATATGTCTCTTCCAGCGCCAATTCACCCATGGCCGTCATATAATAGGCCAGGTGTTCATGTGGAGAGCCCTGCCCATTGAACTTCTGGAGCTTCGGGGCCTTTGGGCAGTCTGGTGGAAGCTTCTTGAACTGATGATGGAGGGGATATGGCACGCTGTACAAATCAACGGTAGCCACACCCTCACCATGTTGAGCGAATTTCGCCACCACAATTCGCTCGATCATCTGCCTCTGCGCCATGAGGCTTTCTGCAGCAGGGGTGGCCGATGACCGGACATTGGCTTCGTGGTGTGGGACTTCAAACTCCACCGCCAATGGTAATTTCGCCGCGGTGACGGAGGCGTTGGCCGCGACCGGAATGGGGGAAGGCTGGTGTTCCACCTCAGTGGGTGCCGCCTGAGGTGGGGCATGAACCTCTTTTTCACGCAATAGCGCTTGTAAGAGATTCTTGAGTTCTTGATTCTCGCGTCGGAGCTCTTTCAACGCGGGAGTGTATGTCTCTTCCCCCAGTTCTTCCTCGTGCCGGGGGTGGCTGTCCCCGTCGACACTATGGACGTCTTTCTGGCGCTCTTCTTGCCGTGCCAGCTCGGGCTGAGATCTACCAGCGGCTGGCGCCTGTTGTGTTTGCGCCAGGGCACGGGACACAAGCCTCGACTTCCTCAAATATTGGAGAGGTTGGTTGAGCTCCCCCGAGGTACCCTCGGGCTGTTTGTCGCCGGAAGTGGCGTACTTTGACAGTGTCATTGGTCACCTGGACCACCCGTTTCTTCCTAGGTGGTTGTCGATCCGGCTTGGGCGGCCTCCCGAGTCTGTCAAAGATAGACACTCGGGATGTAGAAGCTTGAGGGGAACGATCCTCCTTTGTGTGCGTGGAACTGGCCCACGGGGAGGTCGGCCGCACCTTCTTGCCGATTCCTCGGCGCTTTTGCCCTCGTAGGGGTTGAGTTGTAGACCTCGGAGAGGTTGAGGCCTCAGTGCTTGTCGGACTCCGTATTTGTTGCAGATCCGACATGCGGAAGGGCTCTTCCGCCCTTGCGCGCCTTATAATTTGGGCCTCCTCTTTGGTGACCCAAATCTTCTTCAAGTGGAGCTGACGCTCCTCAATTGGGTTGCCCCCTGATCGCGATCGGGGAGCGGGTGGTTTAGGCCGTCGTACTGGGCCCTGACTAGCCGCCGGTATGGCAGGTTTCTTCTTTTTCGCTCCATCTTCCCAGACTTTTCGAAGAAGCTCGAAGCGATTGGAGGTGGAGACGGTTGGGACGTGTCGGTCCCTAGGCAGAATCGGCTCGCCTCCATCGAGCCGGATGCGAATGTCTCCGACAATTATAGTTGTGCCTTAGCGAGATGCCGTCGCTGCGGGTTTTGTACCCTTGCGGCTGCGGCGTTGCCCCCGTTGAGCAGGAGCAACGTTGGTGACGCCTACTGTAGGCATGGCGTCGTTAGGGCGACGCCGCTGCCCCCATTGAGCAGGGGCGGTACCTCTGAGGGTGGTCGCAGTAGATCTGGTGCCGTTACGGCGACGGCGTTGCCCCCGTTGAGCAGGAGCAACGCCAGCAGTGACTTGATTGACCGAGAAAACTCGGCCAATAGTTGGGGCAGAAGGCCTGACACCTTCGGCCGTTGACATGGCAGTCGAGGAAGCTCGGCTGGTTGTCGGGATGAAGGGCTTGACACCCTTAATAGTTGAAAAGTTGACCGAGCGAAGCCGGACGGCTGCTACAGTAGAGGGTCTGACACCCCCAATGGTGGTCTTGTTGACCGGGCGGACCCAGCCAGTTGATGAAGCAGAGGGCCTGACACCCTCGGTGGTTGTTGTCGCAGACGCGGCTGAGGCGGCCTCAACCACGGGTACCACGCCCAGGAAGAAGGGCGAGCCGACGACCGTTGGGAAGTCGCCGAAGACCAGTGGGGTCGCCAGGTATCCGAACCTGGCGTGGTTGGCGATGACCTGGGGGTCGTAGGTGACGGCTGCCATCGTCGTTGTAGCTGTTGGTGGTGGTGCGTAGCACGAAAGGAGTGACGTGCGGGTGCACGAAGAGCTCTCGAATGAGTGGAGAGTTGTACCCTCCTCTTCTCGTCCTGTAAGAGGAAGAGGAGGGAGATCAGAACCTTGAGAAAGGGTTTGAAGACTTTCTTTGACAGAAAGAAGAAAGGCGGGAAAAGTCTCACCGGACGTGCCAGTCTGTGAGACACACGGAAAATCTAATCTTTTTATCGTAGATAAAATATAGATTTGTTCTTTTTGAAAAGAAACATCCCCCCTATATGTAGAGGGTTATTCCGTGGGTGCGCATCGTATCAGACGATTTGGGTTCGAGTGATGGACCTTTCCCCACTGACCGTAGTCAGTGTTGATTTACATCGGCCTAACGTCCGAACACCTTTGTTTAGCTGTCAAAGAAATCTCAAAGTTCTCTCCTTAGGTTCTGATGTGGAGGGCAGGATTACTCAAGAAACTCTCCGTGACCACTCGTTTACCACCAACACGTTAATAGGGTTAGGGCTAAGTCTGAGCAAAACCCTAAGATTTAGGAGTAAGGACGCAAATATGCGGAAGCCGTAGGCATTTTTTTGAAGTAGAGGGAGGTTTTCTGGACCCCGAGGGTATTTTGGTAATTTTACCAACCCAGGGGTATTTTGATAATTTTCCCAGGTGGGGTATTTCTGAAATTTGTGGAAGTGTACGGGTTCTGGTGCTCCGAAGTGTGGATCTATCCTGCGGGACGGCGATACGCCGAATGTTGAGCCCCGCGTGGTAATATTTCACGGAACGGCGATACGTCGCATATTGACCTCGATCAATACGAGGGTTTATATTTTGTAGAAATACGTGGGCTATGAAGCCCTACAATAGGGAAATATCCCATGGGGAGGCGATACGCCAAACATAGAATCCCGTATGGAATATTTCATAGGGCGGCAGTATGCCGAGTAAAAGACCTCGCTGAAACGAGGATAACACTCCAGAAATTTCTGAAATAAATGCGGGTGCAACGAGGCATTAGTATAATGCTCTTGCCATCATAGGGTGAAGTCATTGACTTAGAACCACCCGTAAAGCATGGTGAAAGAGGATTGTTTTTTTTTTCACATTACCAACCTCACTGCCGTTTCGGGTTTTCGCCGAGTCTGGCCCACTTTAGCTTTTTCCGATGCGCCCTTGCGGGTTTTCACACCGAAGGGTTGCCCATTTTTGCCCGAGA